>JAVLUZ010000157.1:3682882-4068444 GCA_036768485.1 Mermis nigrescens | reverse complement strand
TGCCCACAACTTCTTATATTCTGTAAGAGCCTGACGACGACGGTAGGTTAACTGTCGAAACGTTGCGTATTATTCTTAACATTGTATTGTACCTACGGGTTTGAATAAAGCATTATTATTATTTTATGTGACTGCCAATAGGCCAAAAAATACACTTTCTTTTTTTGCTAAATACTCGTAATAGGCAATGTCATTAAGTAGATGATTCACTATCACGTGACGAACAATCGACAAAAATTGCAAGACAGTAGAAAAATTGAAACTTTTGCTGTAAACTGAACTTATGGTTAACAGATCTGTATTCATTCACTATAAAATCGAAATTTTTCTAGCAGTAACTTATGCTCCAAAAGAATCGACTAAAAGTACCTGGCTTTTCAAAACCTTATGGAGGGGTAATATCCCCGCTCACCAGGGTCGGATTTAAGGGAGGGCGGCGCGCCGCTCCCCTATAGGCCAAAATATTTGGCGAGATAAAGAATGGATATGCAATTTGCACTGATTTTTGGCCGTCAGTGACCATACTTTCTCAAATTTTTCCGGCGCTATGCGCTGTATGATACCTATTAATGAGATTTATTTACTTTCTTGGCGACCTGTAAGCCATTTTCTCTTAATGTAGGTTCCAAAACAATTTTAACAGCAGAAACAGCTATTTTTCATAGTTTTTTCTATTTTCAATTAAAAATTTCGATAATTCGCATCAAATTCTATAAATACAGGAAATCAAGCAGTAAATCATGCTTCTAGTTCTAGACGTCTATCCGACTTAATTTCACAAATCTTTCCGGCGCTTCGCGCCAGATTTTTGGTAAAGTCAAAGAAATTTAACGATTTTACCGCGCAAAATTGTCGAAAATTTCAAAATTTTAAGAAAAAATATTGCGTAAAAAGTGATTTTATGTAAAAGTATACAATGTAAAACACCGAAAAAACACTATTTCGCGCGTTAAGGGCAAATTTTGTGACCTATTTTTGACTGTTTTTGGAAAAGTTGAGATACTGCCCCCTTAGGAAAATCCTAGATCCGCCATTGCCTCTCACCCCTACCTATGCCCCTTTCGTGCAGCAGACACTTGGTTCGCCTGACTGATTATCGTCCAAAATTGAAAAAATTCGTGCCTTGGCGGTCCAAATATTACTGAAGTAGTTTGGGTCTGTGTAGCAAAATATTGCTAAATTTTGCTCAGGATGGCTACTTGAGCCCTAAGACTGAATGGTTAATATAAAGACGATGTTAACTCGTTGCCATAAGCTGATAACGTGCTGCATGATTTAGGTGAATATTGGCTGATGATAATATTTATTTTTGAATTGCTTCGCTAGTATTCTCCATTGTGTATTAGATAAGTTGAACGAAACAGGAGTGAAGTGGAAAGTCAGCAAGATCACTCTCAACTTTTCTCCTGCAATATCTAGTTGATTTTTGGAATCTGACTTTGATGGTCCATTTATTCATATATTTTTCGCCTCGAAGTTTAACAAGAATTCTTTACTGGTAGTAGTAATGGGTAGACTGTTGTCTGTTTCACATTAGTTTTTGGGCATAAATCTTAAGAATTTTCTC
Organism: Mermis nigrescens; assembly: GCA_036768485.1. NCBI lineage: Eukaryota > Metazoa > Nematoda > Enoplea > Mermithida > Mermithidae > Mermis > Mermis nigrescens. The sequence goes on along the minus strand of JAVLUZ010000157.1, from coordinate 4,066,877 downwards.
GAAAGTAAGTCGACGGATTACGATAATTAAATATCGAATCAATGCTAAAATCGCAATCTATTGGCGTATTGTCCAGGCACGTAGCTCTGGGGGGAATGGGGGTCCGGACTCCCACCCCAAAATTCAGAAAAACCGTTCATTTAGACGTTATTTTGTGATATTTTTGGCCTTTTCGGGCTTAGTCCCCCAAAAAAGGACGGCCAGCTACGTGCCTGGCATTGTCGGACATGGCTTTTAAAGTTTATGCCCAAACTTGTGTGAAACAGACTTTAATTGGCGGATTCATTGCGCACGCTATTTGCTTGGTAGAAGGTCAACGAAATCATCTATTGTAAATACGTATTGTAGACGAATAGGAGCAAAGAATTTTCTGAAACGAATGGTTCATTTTTGTTGCGATTTCGTAAAATCTGGAATATTTAGTTATAGATGACAAACGGCAGAATTTCGCGTTATCGCCGCAATGGCATACCTAGGCGATCAGTTGAAGAATCCATACGAACGCGAATTAGCGTGTCGCTACAAAAATAATAGTATAGTGAAATCCTACGTCAACATTCGTTTTATCAGCATATTTTTACTTATAATGCGATCGAAACATAAAAACACGGGTTTAATATGAAGACATTTTTAAGTCATAGAAACATAGCGCTTAGGTACATTCGGGTACTCCTAAAATTAAGGACCCTACACAGCAACACTGGGTCATTTCGCATTGCGCGGTTTCTTAAAAGATATATAATAAAAATCCCAGGTACCCTTTTTTGTTTTTGTTTACACTACGTAGCCACCGCGTGACGAGGGTGTAAAGTTTTACTGTAACGTTGTAACATACGATTATAGTTTCTTTAAATTTTGGTCGGTTACCGGACTTATCTGAGTCAATTTTGCAATCTGTTTAATCTGGCTTTTTTAAATGTAGACAACGGAGTAAGCTAAGAATAATTTTTTTTAAATTTTTTCCAAAAGTGAAATACTTCCGGAGGGGCAATGTAAGGAGTGTAAAGAATGAGTATGCCTCAGTTCAGCCTCTTTTTTTGTCTGCCACAGTCCCAAGAAATTTTTTCTGATAGAAATGCTCTAAGGCTCAAGGGATGCTTCCGGCTTACCAGCAAAGTACACTTAATAAGGAGTTAGATATGGAAATTTAAACTTTACACTCTAGTGGATGATGTAGAAGACAGCTTTGTCTGTGATTTACATGCCAAAAACCAAGATAATTTGGATTGAATAAAAATGAAGTACGTCTCAAGGGCTACGCGTCGCAGCAAATTGCGTTCAGAAAGACTCAATATTGACTTACTTATGGGGTGTAAAGTTCGAAATAGTTGTGTTATATGGGGGAAACACGTTTTCTTTTCTTTTTTGATTGGTCAATATCTTTAGTTGGGTGCGAAACAAAAGTATTTCACAAAGAAACGCACTAAGACTCAAGGGATACACAGACTGGCCAAAATCGAATTTCTTTACACTCAATGTGGAGTTATTTTCAGATTTTTAAACTTTACAATCTGGTGTATGGTGGAAAAACACGTTTTTATTCCTTGTCTTGTTTGCCAGTTTCTCCAGTAAGAAGTCGGAATAAATCGAATAGAATAAGAATAAATCAATCCTTAAGGGGTGCACGGCACAGCAAATTTTTTTATTTGAATCAATATTGAGCTTGTCCTGGAGGCGTAAAGTCACAAATCGGGGGTTAAACGTGTTTCTGTCTTGTTTTTTTTCCAGCCAACTTCTCAATTTATGAGTCTGGACATGATCAGAAGTCTAAGAATATATCAGGGGTCAAATGTTATACATTGGCGCATTTGTTTATGATCAACAGTGGTGTGAAGTGCTTAACACCTAACATCCATTTGTCTACAGACCACTGTGAAGACTTAATTTTCTCGTAAATGTTGATAGCAATATCAGATTTACGAATCCGACTAAAATCCTCTATACACTGGGTGATTGTGTAACGTTTACGCTAAAAAATTAACTTTAGTTCTAGGGCGGTGCGGAAGGCTAATTTTTTCAAAATGTTCTAACGCCAGCATTACGAATCTGTCTGCAGTTTTCTCTATAGCCATAAATTATGTGAAGTTGACACTATTCAGTTATTGTTGAGGTATAAAGTTTACACTGCAAATTTATTTTACTTCCAGTGCGTTGCAAAACGGGAATTTTTTTTTAAATATTTTCCATAAGGAAAGGATTATAAATTTGACTGAATATTTCCTTTATGTGCAGTAGTTGTGTATAGTTTACATTGAAAATTGACTTTGTTAAAGAGCGTTGCAAAAGTTTACATCTTTATAAATTGTACCATTTAACGTTAGAATGACGAATCTGACTGTTAGTTTTCTTAACACGCAGCAGTTGTGTAAAGTGTAAAAGAAAATTGGCTTCAGTTCTAGAGTATTACAAAAACTTATTTTTTCGAAATGTTCTCCGTAACGTCAGGATTACGAATCTGGATGTACATAAGTGCTCTTTACACTCAGTATTTGCATCAAGTTTACATATAAATTGTTCAATCTGTTTAAATAAAGTTAGGTTGTCTTGTTTATAAAAATAAGGCTGATGTATAGGACAAAATTGTTTTCCACCTTCTTGAACTGCTGTCTTTATTGTGACATGTTACAGTATGTTTTACTAACTGTTTTACTCAAATCTTGCTAATTAACAGTAGAGTACTAGCAAAGAAAAATGCTCCGATGGAACAAAAAGGACGAATCTAGTTGGAATGACGCATGATTATGGTCATAAAAGTAGGGAACTAGTGGAAAGTCACTTAAGCATGCCTGTGAAAGTTGTAAGAATCTACTAAAAGTAAGACTTCCGCTTAAAAACGCATAAAATCGAAGTATATTCTGCGGCTTCTGAAAAAGCGTGCCATCACAAAACCTTGTTCACTGGCACAGAAAAATAGATTATGTGGCAGCTTTGATGTGTTTCAATAACTGATTTAGTTTCTTATCAATATCAAATTTCTCTTTCAATATATAACGAATATTGGGGAAAAGTAAAATCTGGAAACGGAAACGATGGGTAAAAGCCGGAAACGGAAACGTATATTATTGCGCTCACGGTTCCGTTGGGGGTTTCTCCGCCCTGGGGGTAGTCCAAAGTGCCGGAAACGGGGTCCCCCAAGTTGGGTTCATCTGGGTGAAGGAGCAGCTCCAAGCAACAAAATTTATCCTACTGAAGGGGTTTAGGGGCTCGGAAATGGGGTACCCCATTATTCATATGTGAGCTGACATCGGTATCGTCGATGGTTTCTCCGCCCAGGGGTAGTCAAAAGTGCCGGAACCGGGTTTCCTTGGTATGGCCCTTCAGTGTGAACACCCTTAACTCCATTTCCGGCAAAATTTCTCCTACTGAACGCGGGTTTAGTGGCTTAGAAACGGGGTAATCCATTATTCATATGTGAAGCTGACCCCGGTTCCGTCGGGGGTTTCTGCGCCCTCCGCTCTGTGAGAAATTTTGCCGGTATGGTTTTGGGGTCTGATTTGTCCTACTTGGGAAACCTCGGTTCCGGCGTTTTGGACTTCTCCCGGGCGGAGAAACCCTCGACGGAATCGGGCTCAGCTTCCCATATGAATAATGGGGTACCCTGTTTCCTGAGCCCCTAAACCTCTTCAGTGGGAGAAATTTTGCCGGAAAAGGAGTTGGCGGTGTTCACCCTGATGGGTCCCAGTTGGAAAACCCCGGTTCCAGCATTTTGGACTACTCCATGGCGGAGAAACATCCGACGGAACCAGGGTCAGCTTCACGTATGAAGAATGGGGTACCCCGTTTCCGAGCCCCTAAACCCCTTTCAATTGGATAAAATTTGCCGGAAATGGAGTTGGGTGTTCACCCTGATGGGGCCTACTTGGGAAACCTCGGTTCCGGCGTTTTGGACTTCTCCGAGGCGGAGAAACCCTCGACGGAATCGGGCTCAGCTTCCCATATGAATAATGGGGTACCCCGTTTCCGAGCCCCTAAACCCCCTTCAGTGGGAGAAATTTTGCCGGAAACGGAGTTGGCGGTGTTCACCCTGATGGATCCCAGTTGGAAAACCCCGGTTCCAGCATTTTTGACTACTCCATGGTGGAGAAACATCCGACGGAACCGGGGTCAGCTTCACGTATGAAGAATGGGGTACCCCGTTTCCGAGCCCCTAAACCCCTTTCAATTGGATAAAATTTGCCGGAAACGGAGTTGGGTGTTCACCCTAATGGGGCCTACTTGGGGAACTTCGGTTCCAGTAATTTAAATTGGACTTGGCGGAGAAACCCCCGACGGAACCGGGGTCAGCTTGGGGTAACCCGTTTATGAGCACCTAACCCCTCCCCCTTCAGTGGGAGAAATTTAGCCGGAGTTGGGTGTGTTCAACTTAATGGGTTCTACTTGGAGAACCTAGGTTCCGGCACTTTAAATTACCTCAGGGCAGAGAAACCTCCGACGGAACCGGGTTCAGCTTCACATATGAATAATGGGGTACCCCATTTACGAGCCCCTAAACCTCCCCTTGAGTGAAAGAAATTTTGCCGGAAAAGGATTTGGGGTGTTCACTCGGATGGGCTCTTCTTAGGGAACCCCGTTTTAGGCACTTTGGACTACTCCCAGGACGGAGAAACCCCGACGGAGCCGTGTGCACAAGAATGTACGTTTCCGTTTCCGGACTTTACCCATCGTTTCCGTTTCCCTTTCCGGATTTCACCCACACCCACCAACATTTACTTAATCGTCAATGGCATGCTAGTGTCGGCTATGTGATCTATTTTGTATACTAGCAAAGAAAAATGCTCCGATGGAACAAAAAGGATGAATATACTTGGAATTCTGGATTATTAAGGATGTAAAAGGAGGGGACTAGGAAAGAGCTACCTAAAGTCGCAAAATCTGATAAAAATCACACTTTCTCTAAGCAGCGCTAAAAATCGAAGTATATTCTGCGGCCTCTAAAAAAGTGTCTTTTTTAAATAATGTTCAAAGTTTCAGATAAGATTGTATAAACGAAATCTATAATGTTTATTTTTTCAAATTGCTGGCAAGTAGCAACGCTGACTAGCTCCGTATCCTGATCGATAGAAAACTAAGTGGTAATGTATTTGAAGTTATTTTATTTTGTTATAAGCATTATAGTAAGCAAAGCATGGGCCGATTGATTAGTGCACATAATCGTCACGGGCATGCTTGTGTACCTACATTTAGTCTGTTTCAAGTCAACTTACGCGTCTCCTACTGTTTTAAACTAACAATTTCTTCAATTGTCTTGGATGCATCAATGTTTGCTATTTCATTCAATTGGCTTACAAAGAGTGTTAGTTTACTCAATATGATTTCCCATAGCTACTGCATAGCTAACGTGCTGCCTTTTCAATCATTTTTATGGTTAAATATTTATTTTAATCTGTTGGCCACAGAATATACTTCGATTGCGTTGCTAAGAGAAAGTGTGATTTTTATCAGATTTTGCGACTTTATGTAGCTTTTTCCTAGTCCCCTCTTTTTACATCCTTAATAATCCACAATTCCAAGTATATTCATCTTTGTTGTCCCATCGGAGCATTTTTCTTTGCTAGTACCCTACTTTGGTATTATCTTAGTACGTCAACACCCCACAAAAAATTTTTTAAAATAAAACTTTAAACGTATTTTCCGGGTGAATTGAGGTCGCTGATTTTAAATCTAATGTCAAAAATGTCGTTTGACCACCAGGTCAAAAGTTATAGTGTAAATTGAGATCACTAATTTTAAATTCTATTAAAAATTCAAGCATGTTGTAAAACGCAACAAAACAAAGTTTTACTACTGGTTTACACAACCTACACATTTCAATTTCGTTGTATGTTGGTAGTTAGCTTTTCATGTTATAAATTTTTCCACTTTACCATGGCTCGAGATCTTTCTGTACACGAATTTTGTTATATTACACGATCTGAAGAAAGTTCTGTTGAATTCGCTCGACAAAATCATTTACTACTATCGGCGGCACAAATTCCTCAACAAATTAATGTGAATTGTTTTATGGGTACTGCTGGATGCAATGGTCACTTGAACGAGACTCGTATTTTTAATAATGCACGACAAAAACATTATGACGTTATGCGCTGCAGTCAATGCAAAAAATACAGATCAGCCAAGAATACAATTGTACAAGGTGAATTTCGTGGCGCTTCAGCTAATTGGGAATTACGGTCTTTTTTCGCCACTGTTAGTGCGTTGAGCAAATCGCAAACTAAGATTTCAATCAAAGCGGCACTCACGATCATATACTTTTGGGCTAAAAAGATTTCATTAGCCCAGTCGAAAGAGTGCATTGGTGGTGATCTAGTGATGAATAATAACACATTAGTAGATTGGCGCAATTATGTGCGCGAAGTTTGCTTCAGGGCTCTGAACGAAGCTCCGGCTATGGGTGGTGCAGGAGAAACAGTTCAGATTGATGAAAGTCTCATGAGAGGAAGACGAAAATATAACCGTGGACGCCTGCTGCATGGAAATCGAGGTCCGGGTGCAAATCAAAATTACGGTAATAGAGTGGTCGGACCTTGGATTTTTGGCATCGTATGGAAAAAGCCGGACGGTACTCAAGATCTACGAATGTTTCACGTTCTCCGTCGAAACGAAGCTACACTTCGTGCTATTATTCAACGTCATGTTGCGCCTGGCACGTTGATTATGTCAGATGAGTGGGCTGCATATGGTAACATTTCAAATTGGCCGGGGTTCAACTACAGACATATGACTGTAAACCACACGGAAAACTTTGTAGACCCGATCACTGGCGCCCACACTCAGCGCATCGAAACGCACTGGGGTCACGTGAAAACTAAAATTTTGCGTAATATGCGCGGAACATCACCAAATTTGTTGCCTGGTCATTTAGCTGCATATTGGTGGCATGGATGTCATAAAGAAGCGCCTTTTCGAGATATTTTGCGTGATATAGCTGCTCAGTTCCCATTAACTTGAATGAATGTTGAAATTAAACGAATTGAATAAAATTTTTTTAAACGATTTTCTAACGTTTTACAACACGCTTGAATTTTTAATAGAATTTAAAATCAGTGATCTCAATTTACACTCTAACTTTTGACCTGGTGGTCAAACGACATTTTTGACATTAGATTTAAAATCAGCGACATCAATTTACCCGGAAAATACGTGTAAAGTTTTATTTTAAAAAAATTTTTGTAGGGTGTTGACGTATTAAGATAATACCCCCTACTTTTAATTAGCATGATTTGAGCACATCAGTCAGTAAACACATACAGTAACATGCCACAATAATGACAGCAGTCCAAGAACGCGGAAAACAATATTGTTCTTAACATCAGCATTATCCTTTTTTGAACAAGACTCAAGGGCTTCCTGATAATAGACTCAAGGGCTTTCTGACTCCGATTTCAATACTTCAGGGTTTGATCCGTTGAGCCAGGCATTAATCTGCACGTGGTTTGACGCTAAGATACATACGTGGGCAGCAAGAAAATTCTGGGTGGTCCAAGATTTTTTGAAGGTCAAAAAATGGCCTTAAAAATGATGATATGGCGATAAAAAACACCATTTTTCGACGTTTCTCATCAAGCACTATCCATTGGCATCAAAAAATTGCGAAAAAAACGAAAAAAAATTTCAAAAATTGATTTCTGGGGGGGTCTTTTGATTTCTGTGGGGGGGGGGGGTCTTTGGTTTCTGGGGGGGTCCAGACCCCCCCCAGATCCCCCCACGCCCATGTGTGCTAAGATAGTGTAAATCGGGCTTCAGTTTGAAGTGATTGCAGCTCATTTTCAAATTTTTATGTTAACATTTTTAGAATGATCTGGAATACGTGCATGCTATAAGCTTTTGGTCATTTTAGCTGGCTAAGGTATGATTTTGCATAAATTGTCTTTTTCTTCCAATGTTAGTTTTCTTCTGTCCTTTACGTTTAAAGGAGAAGTTTAATCATTCCATTTCTCCGCACAGTTATAAAAGAACGTGCTCAAAAGCTACAACAGTCCAAAATGCGCAACAAGAAACGAAAGGTCAGCTGCTACGACTTATTCGATGACGAAAAGGAGAATGCCGATGCCGATTCTTCAATGAATCTTCTAGAAAATCCCTTATTGGGCTACCTGAATAAAAACCCGCAGCCAATCAATGAAAGCTCCAACAATTTGATCAGCGAAAACGATCGAAAGCCCGGTACCGTAAATGTATAACGAATAATTGTAATATTTCCTTTTAACCCATTCGTTTCGTATCCGTATAGTTTGAATCGAGTAAATGTTTTTTAAGCGCGTGTATTCATCTACACTGCAAATTGACATATCAATGTATTTTGTCATTGTAAACAGGTTATTACGCACCGTTTAAATAATTTAAACAGCGTTTAAAAAGTACGACATTTTGCAGTGCTCTGCGTTTAATGATCAGGGGTCGAAACTATGCCAATAATTAAGTTACTACTTCTACTGCTCTTTACAATTCACTGATCTTCGTTATCTCTGGTTTACTGTATATGTACGCCGTGAGTATAATTCGCTTACTATGATGTCTAGTCGAGGTCAAATTCGATCAGTTTCGCTGATAATATGGTTGCCGTAGCTGGATTGACTTTGCGTTAAGCTCATACGTGGGCAGCAAGAAAATTCTGGGGGGTGCAAGATTTTTTTGAAGGTCGAAAAATGGCCTTAAAAATGGTGGTATGGCGATAAAAACACCATTTTTCGACGTTTCTCATCAAGCACTATCCATTGGCATCAAAAAATTGCGAAAAAAACGAAAAAAATTTTCAAGAATTGAATTCTGGGGGGGATATTTTGGTTTCTGGGGGGGGTGCATACCCCCCAAACCCCCTCACGCCCAGGTGTGGTTAAGCTACGTTTCTTTTCCATGCCGTATTGATAATTACAAATGCAATCGATAGATGGTTATTTCCATGATATCTGCCTTGCTCGCTCGTATTTACTACCTTTTTGAACATTGATTAAAATTTTTCATCCGTATCTTGCATTTGATCGCTTTGGTTAACCCTTAGGTATACATAGTAGGTATCTATAGTCTGTTTCACACATTTTAAGTCATTAATTTTGAAACCATATCCGACAATAGCTGACCGCGATTATAGCATTGATCTGATATATGATTATCGTAACCTTCGGCTTACTGTCGATGAAAATTCCTAGACTTTATGCACAAAGTTATGTGAAACAGACTATAAGCTCTAAATAGCCGTATGAGATGAACACATTCTACTTTTTTGTTATTTATAAACAAAACAGTCTGTTTCACACCTTGACCCATTAGTCTTTTTCTAAACGCGCATACGAGAACGGATGCGTCAGCCTCGCATACGAGAACGGATGCGTCAGCCTCTGCGCCATTTCAACATATTGGCGGATTTTAAAATTTAGTCAATTATTGCAAAATATTCATAATTCTACTGAAGTTTAAGAATAGTGCATTTATGATAATAAAAATAAGTATTTATTAAAGACAGTCAAAAGCCTCTGAAATAAGAAAAATCTGATCAAACAATATGCAATATGGAGTTAACTAACGGCATTAGAAAATAGATGTATAATTCAAAGTTCACTTCTTCATACCTGTAGCAGGAGTGCTACTACACGGCTAGAAATGCCTACTTTGAAGTTTAACCCGTGACGTTGATGTTTCATTGTTTCTCAATATTATTCAATACTTTGCGCAGTTGTGAGCAAGAGCCCGAGTAGTCGATTAGTACTACACACGCGAATCAGAGCGGAAGATCCGGGATACCGGTGCGGGTAAAATTTTGCTCACGTAACGGTGGGAGGCGGCGCCCCGTTACATATTGGAGGTCCCAGAGTACGTTCTCTGGAGTTGTCTGCGCTTACGCTTTCTCCTAGAGGGGGAGGAGTGTAGCAGGAGTGCTACTACATGGCTAGAAATGCCTACTTTGAAGTTTAACCCGTGACGTTGATGTTTCATTGTTTCTCAATATTATTCAATACTTTGCGCAGTTGTGAGCAAGAGCCCGAGTAGTCGATTAGTACTACACACGCTGAATCAGAGCGGAAGATCCGGGATACCGGTGCGGGTAAAATTTTGCTCACGTAACAGTGGGAGGCGGCGCCCCCGTTACATACCTAAACAAACACCGGCTGTAGAAAAGTGTAAAGGTTAGGTTCGTAATTCTGACCTTACGGCGAACATTTTTTAAAAGATTCATCATCCACGACGCACAGGACGGAAAAAATTTTTCAGTGTAAAGTTTACACCTGCACTAATAATGCAATATTGATTGTAGAGAATCAAAATAAACTTTGACGTGTAGCGCTTAGAAGTGTAACGGGGGCGCCGCCTCTCACCATTACGTGAGCAAAATTTTACCCATACCGGTTTCCCGGATCTTCCGCTCTGATTCGCATGTGTAGTTCTAATCGACTACTCGGGCTCTTGCTCACAACTGCGCAAAGTATTGAATAATATTGAGAAACAATGAAAGATCAACGTCACAGGTTAAACTTCAAAGTAGGCATTTCTAGCCGTGTAGTAGCACTCCTGTTACAATCCTCCCCCTTTAGGAGAAAGCGTAAGCGCAGACAACTCCAGAGAACGAAATCTGGGACCTCCAATATGTAACGGGGGCGCCGCCTCCCACCATTACGTGAGCAAAATTTTACCCGCAACGGTTTCCCGGATCTTCCGCTCTGATTCGCGTGTGTACTTCTAATCGACTACTCGGGCTCTTGCTCACAACTGCGCTAAGTATTGAATAATATTGAGAAACAATGAAACATCGACGTCACAGGTTAAACTTCAAAGTAGGCATTTCTAGCCGTTTAGTAGCACTCCTGCTACAGAAGAGGCGCATTTCAAAGGTAGTTACCACGTTCTGTCTACTAAGTGGAGAATATGGCAGGAAAAAATATTTTTTTGTCCCAGACTCTTTACAATAAACCGCATCTGAAGTTGAAAACATTACTTTAAAAAATAAAAAAGTCTCCCCTAGATTTTATAACCGTCTACCTTTCGAAACCAATCAGACTGCATAGAATGTGAAACTGAGTTAGATATGCTCTTGCACATGAAAACAGTAAAAAAAACCGTCTAATTTACACTCCTGTGCAACAACCAATGAGTGTAAAGAAAGTTTAAGACCGGATTCGTAACCTACTAATTAGGGTAAACATTTTACAAAAAAATCGGCCCTCCGCAAATCATTAGAATTTTTGGTATAAACTTTACACACTCACGACGCGCTCGGTATTGAGTGTAAACAAGAAAAAATGGGGGTCCTAAGTTTTTTTATTATCTACCTTTTTAAAAAACCGCACCTCTCAGATGTGTGCCGTTATAGCTGTGAGGGGGGACATATGTTGGGTTACCCAAGTATATTATAGGTATGCGCTAACGCGCTACCTATGATAATTAATGTTTATGCTTAAAAATATTTATTATTCATAAACATCGCAAGTAATCCTATTATTTCAATCTTTTAATATTATAACGAACGGCATTTAAATAGAAGCATAAACTGTTCGCGTATAATTTTAAGTGTATAGTAAGAGGGTTTTTATTGGATTCCGCACTGTGCAATAACTTACTGATTCGAGGGCGAGGATATTTTTCACTGAAACACAGTAGTACTGGACTTTTCTTGCAATAGACGAAGAAGCACGCGGGTACAGGCATAAAATGATATCGCCTAAATTTGCGGTGGGGAATCTGGACGGTCCAAAATTTTCTTATGTCAAAAAGTTCTGAAAATTGATAGGGCAAAAACACTATTTTTCGACGTTTCTCATCGAGTTCTTCCTTGGCATCCACAAATCGCAAAATGTACGGACATATCTATTGAAAATGTAATTTTGGGTCAACTGTTGAATTCTGGGGGCCATTGGCCTCTTGGATTCTGAGGTCTAGCCAGACCCCTGACCATGTGTGTGAAATATATTTTTAAAAAATAAAAATTGACTATTAAGAAATTTAAAAATATTTAAGCTTCTACGCCCATGGTGCTCAATAGGAAGGCTCGATACGCCAGAAAATTTCGGAATGACGTATGCCTTTTTATGGTTCAATTTTGATTCATAACGTCGAAAACGACAAATTACTAAATTTCGGGTGTCCCACCCATACGTGGGCAGCAAGAAAATTCTGGGGGGTCAGGATAGGTAACATTGTCAAAAAATGTTACTAAAAATAAAATTCTGGGGGTCTACAGTAATCTGGGAGTTTTCAACTTCTGTGGGTACAAAGCTAACCCCCCCCGAACCCTCCCCATCCACGACCATATATGTGGTCCCACCCCTCTTCAAAAAATATGTTCTGCTCTAACTTCGTGCCAAAAAATCTTGAACGAATACAAAAAGCGGTAGAGGCGGAATTCGGGGGGTTGACCCTCCAGAATAGCTATTGACCTCCGCAAATTGGCTGCGACCCTCCAGAATTGTCGATTTTTTGTAGAAATTGTAAAAAATGTGTTTTTTTAGACTTTTTAAGCTCATTTCTGGCCAAAAATTTTCGGCGGTTCGCGGGAAATGCACATTTTTTGACTATATTCGGTTCGAATTACTCGATTTTTTCAAATTTTTTGTGATTTTTTCTGTTTTTTTACGTTCTAGAAAGAACGAGCATTGTCTGAAGCGTCAAAAAACAGTGTTTTCAATGTTTACCGATCTTTTTTAGCCCAAAATGGCATTTTTTGAAATTTTTTCGGATCCGACCCATGCTCTGTACATAATATGAGTACGCCTACGTACATAATTGTGTATTTGCAAGTGCACATCGACTCTATGAAAAAGTCCCATGTCGAAACGATTTCGTAAAAGGGAAGCAGTACTTAATGAAGTTTCGCGAAAAGTTTGGCTAATTAAACATAATGCCTTGGGGTTCTAGCATCGCCAAGGAATCGAACCTCGTTAGCGTGCGAGCGTTTTCTGACGCGCGAATAATTTCATTATATTGTTTTTAAACCCATTCAAATCCTTTTGAATGGCATTGAACCGATGGCGCATTTACAATTTTCTATTAACTGCGATTGTTATGGTAATACTGAATTACAATTGGCAAGTTATGACGTCATTTGCGGAACAAATTTGACGCCAATTTGCTCATTTTCTGCCTTCGTTTCGGTAAAGTGATTATTTGAATTTCCCGACCTTGTTTTCCCGCCTTGTTTGGTTTCTACCCATCTATGTACTTTACAGCTTGGCCGTACAGGGGCAGGGCCTGAATTCTGGGGCCAAAAGTTTTCAACGGCCAAAATAGCCCCGAAAAATTAATATTAAGGGCTTAAAACAATTTTTCGATATTTTTTATCGCGCTTTATCCTTCAGTATCAAAAAATTGCGGAAAAACGGAAGGAATGTATAATTTAATTCTAGGGTCCTCCGGATTCCGGCGGGTATTTCGAACTCTGAGCCGTCCAAACTAGATATAATATTGGAGGATTTGAATGTCTAAACTCCCAAAATGGATAAAAGTGAAAGTTTTATGCAGAAAGTAGGGCAAAGTGCGGGTCAAAAATTAATGAAAATCAAAATTTTCGGGGATAGTGCCTGAAAATTTTCAGAAAATGCGTACTGAAATTTTTTACGCTATTCTAGCATTTATATCAGTATTAGAAGAATTATAACGTAAAAATCATTGCGACTGACCCCTTCATACAGGAGGCCTCATTCTGGCTGACCATCCAGATCGGCCATGCTGTGCATTCAGAAAGCGCGTCAGGCGGAGATATAAAACAAATTTGTTCATCAATGTTACAGATTATCTTGCATTTTGTCGATCAAAAGTTCATTTTTCTTTCAAGTCCTGGCCTTGATTATATTGGTAATTTTTTCTGGGGAGGCGAAAATTTTATGTCGGACTTCTCAACAATTACTTGGGGATAAGCAAAAATAATGGTGTTTTTGAGCTTTCCTTAACGAGATCTACACATTGGAGAGGAAGAAAATTTTAGAGATTAAATTTGCTTTTAATTATATTAAACAAATATGTTGTAAATCAATGAATAAGAAACGAAGCACCCACAAATTTTGGCCTTATTAGCTCAAAAACATCGCTAAAATCTATTTTAGCGGTCTTTCAATGCGCTTTCAGAATTTCCAATTTTTTCCTTTTGGGGAACCTTATAAACAATATTCATACTTCCAAAATTTCGGTGAGCCGGTCCACAACTACGCTACTGCTTGATTTTAGCCGGCTGATAAAATAATAAATTTTCGTTTAAAAAGCTTATTATTTCGTCCTGTCTAACGCTATTTAAAGCATAAGCTCGCGCGTTTCTCAATAATTCGAGATAAGGTACATAATCAATGGAAAAGCCTGCTAATTATATCCGCTTATTATTATACTTTTAAGCGACAAAATATCGATTGTGCACGACTTTAGCGGCTAAAAATACGAGACGTGTCATATTTTGCAATAATACTCGAATATGTTGCTTTGGTGCTTCGAAACTTGTATACTTCGTGCTATGCATATCAGCTTTCTTATGCTAACTTTCAATCACGCTCGAGTTGCTAAACAAGCCGTGTTTTACTCATCTTTTTTTACATATTTTCATATCTTTAATTCCTTTGAAAAACTAGGCTCTTTCGCCAGTGCCTTCATTCTTGCGGCTCTGCCTGCATTTTTGTTGAAACGAATGCGTTTTAGAAAACTAATTTAGGAGAGATCCGAAGCTTGGTTTGGGCGGAAACGGCTTCATCAAATTTGATTTTACGTCAATCTTATGCGCGCAACATTTTTTGCGTAATGAGGAAGGAAGCGCGATTTGATTACGCTATTTCCGGTCGCAATTTTTGATCATTTTCAATGGCTTTTCCGAGTTGCTTATTCGCGCGCTAGCATTATCAGGTCTATTCCGGACTAATATGCTAATAATTAATGTATTCTAATTGTATTTTTAGTCATTAAAACCTTTTTTGGTTTGTTTACCAGATTTTCTTCCATTCTGGAAATTTATCGCACTAATTTCATTTGAGTTTACTGCGAACATGATCCGATTCACCCGAGCAGCTTTCGCTTTTTTGACATTTTCGAAATTTTATTTATTGTTTTTACTTAGTTTTGTTTTTATTTAGTTTCCCTATTTACGTGGTCATGCGCAGTCTGTGTATTTGAGGCTTGCGCGGAATGCTAGACGTGCACGTGCAAGGTTGCAGGCCGTAGATGGCCTTCTGAATTTGGGGACTAAAATCTTGAAATCAGATATCTCAACAATTACTTGATATGAAATCAAATATCTCAACAATTACTTACTAATAGCATGCTGCACTTCTGTAACTGTCTTTCTTCTTTTCTTCTTTTCTTTTTTCTCTTGTTATTTAGTATTTGCTTTTTTATTTATCTATTTATTTATTTACTTATTTATTTTTCTCCTCATTTTCTTTCTTCTTTCTTGTTCTTTCGCGTATTGATGACTTCTCCTCACTATTGTAGAGAGACGAAAATAATTGTTTTTTAGCGTTTCTCATTGAGCTAAACATACTAGGAAAAATTATAAAATTGAAAAATTATATTTGGTTCCAAAAATATCCAAACAGTATGTCCTATAAAATGACCACACAATTGATTTTTCATTATTATACCAAAAGACGACCCGCCGAGCTTTATACTCAATACTGGTAAAGTGCAACAAAAAACAATACGAAAAATAGATGATTCTGTATGGAGACTTCATTACGTTTACTCAAATTTGGGGTGTTTGGAATATAAAAGTTATGCAAAACAATGAATTCGGCGCGAAGCGTCCGAAAATTTTAGAGCTTTTAGGTCATAAGAGTGCTAAAATCTATTATGGCTATCTTCCAAATGCGTTTCAAGAGTTTTCTATTCTTTCCTTCTAGGGCCCTTGTCAAAAATTCTTGTTCCAAAATTTTCGGAGCACTAGTCCCCCGTATACCCCTACTGCTACGTGCCTGTAAGCTTGTAGGTTGTAGTCTAAATCAAACATACAGCGAGGAATGATGATCCTCGTGCCTTAAATCGATTGTCCCCGTCCTCCCCATTCTTCTCCAGAGCTAAGATTTTTCAGCCCCCACCGACTTTTGGTCAAACACTTTGCGTTTTCAGGCTACATTAAAATTTTTTTGCCATTTTTAACCAAAAATGTAAGATAATTTACTCCCCACTGTACGTGGCCAACAATCCCCCTCCCCACTCCTCGGCCATTGATGTAATGCTTTAGAGATCACTTAAAAGACAAAAGGGAAGGTTTTGAACGAAAAGTGTTAACAAAGTCAGGCTACAATGGTTTAATTTGGTTTATAAAGAAGCAATATCATCTGTAGCAATGAAAAAAGTCACTTTCCTTTTAACACTAAAATTCATACGTTTTTTGTAGCCAGTCTTGCTCAGTGGGGCCGAAAATCAGAAGTTTTTTGTCCCGAAGAGGACTTCATGCGGACTGCACCTCAGAGCTGCCATTTTACTTCAGCTATCTTTTGTGCCTCACAAGTTTTCCTTTTACAACTTTCTAAATTTGAATTAAAGATTAAAAGACTGGCTTCTCATTGAGAAGGAGATATTGATTTTAAATTATTAATCGCCGTTTCCTCCCGCGCTTTGACTGTCATTTAACATGCACAGCATGGTCAATCTGAACGGGAGGGGAAGGGATCAGCCGGTCTGGGCAGGGTCAAAACTTGAGCTCTTTTGAGCCAAAATGACCTATCTTGCATAAATGCTAAAACAGCCTTAAATCTACCTTAATCACTGTTTCTGATCAATTTCAAGCACTTGTAAAGAAGCGGCGTAGACCCCAAAATCAAAATCAGAATTAAAATCGTTAAATTGAATTTTTGGTGCTATTTCTGCTATTTCTATTGTCTAGACCCTCAAACCCACATGAGTGCCTGAATGACGTTGCATTACTTTCTTTGAAACCGATACGCAATGGCGTAGCTGTAGAGGGACAGGGGACAAACCCCCCAGAAAAAAATTTTTTGGAACTGTGAATGTTTCTTATAAGGTACCCCCAAAGGAAATGATTGGTAATTCTTAAAGCGTATCTCGGAAGACCGCTAGAATAGATTTTAACACACTTTTTGAGCTAATAATCCTGAATGTTTGGGCGCTTCGCGCCTTATTTATACATATTTGTTTAGTATAATTGATATCAAACTTGATTTTTTAAAATTTTCTCTTCTTCAGTGCTGATCTAGTTGAGAAAAGCTCAAACGCACCATTATTTTTGCCTCTCCGTAAGTAGCTGTTGAGATATCCAACTTCAAAATTTTCATCCACCCAAAATCAGAAGGCCAGCTACGCCACTGTCGATGCAAAATTAAATTTCTACAACAAGTTAAGGCTTTTTTTGGAATTGAAGCGAAGTTTAATTTCCGTGAGATCAGAATAACCATTACCAAACTGAACAAATTGCCTGCATTCACTAATTAATACTTTATTCGGAAAAAACACAAGGGTAAAACAAAGTCGCAAGGAAAATAAAATAGCATAGTGTAAAATGCGAAATGTCCTGGACTTGCAGGCAAATATATTGCGCTCATGTATGTATGTGTTCTTATTACAGATATATGCTCTGCCATTTTATGCCCTTAATCCAACGTCTATGTCGCTGAATTAAAAATATTTGATGATATCGTTGAAAATTCAAATCATCACCCCATGCGCTTTATTCCGCCGTTGAAAGAAACGCGCCTGTCACGAGTTTTTTGCCACTGCATCTTCTGTCGCCTTTTTCCCCCGAGTCACCGAGCGAGAAAAACTTTTTCTAATCACACCAATCAATCAAGCGCGAATTCCAATTTACGTAAACTGTATACCTACGTAAAAATTTAAAGGGAGAAGCTGTACTCTTTATCTCTCCGAAAAAAGGTGCGACGCGCGGGGCGGTCTAATCTACCGGCGTTTGACGTTTCGCGCTCAGTTGTTCGTGGAAAAGCGCGTTTATTCCCGCGGTATTATCGATTTTTTTGGGGTAGGAAATGGAAGATTTTTGGCCCATCGACTCCAGAGTCATGCTTTTGAATAAAAAAAATTGTTTCGAAAAAATTCGTTTTGGAAGGAGCGGCGAAATAAACATAGATTATCATCTCGAACGACATCGTTTCTTTCGAACCGCCGTATTATTCGCACGTTTCCCGCCTTTTTTGCGTCACGTGATCTTTTGTGCATACGTCTACTTTAACGTATAAGCTTATTAGTATACGTTTTGCGCGTTATTCTGAGAAAAGCAATACCGGTGGCCGTGATGTAGCTCTAAAGGTGTCATTTAAAGATTAATTTGGATCCATAAGCTGGCCCTGGTCGAGCTAACACGCGCTTTTCTTCGATCTCATTAGCTCAGAGGGCTGGTAATTTATTTAAGAAAAGATACTCGAGAAAATTATAAATATTACGCGAAAACGAGACATCGTTCGAAATGCTTTTTCGTGCCCTTCTTGTTATAATGATTAGCGTTATTTGCGTTTCGCTGAAATTAGCGTTAGTTCATCCCGTGGGATTTATGCTTCGACGCGATCTGAATAATGACTCTAATTATTCAAATTTCGCATTATAAATCAGAGTGTATTAATAACAAATGATATTTATATCATTTCGCTCTGGTCATTACGTTTTTCTTGTGTGGCTATATAATCGTTTTTTTAAGCACTAGGCTCCCGCGTAAATCTTAAACATAATTCATACCATGAATATTATCGTGCTCAGTGTTTTTGCACAAGCCTTCTTGTGCATGAAATAGGACCTCGATTAAAAATTGTAAAAATTTTAGCTTAAACAAGAAGTGAAAAATGAATTAAAGGACATAAATATAAAAGGGTTAATTTGATTTTGATGTATCACAAAACAATGCTATATTGTCGAATAGTTTTGATTCCTGCGTAAAAGCGTCTAAGATTGATCGATTTTACAAGGTTCGAAGCGTGCGCTTGGCGATGGAATAGAGGAAATTACAAAAAATTACAGGCTTTTTTAAATTTCTGCTGAACAATGCTTACAAAAATCTTAAAATGATTGTATTTCTGTTCCAGAAAAGTCTTGCTTTCTCAAAAACCGGCTAACTTGAAGCGATTCATTTTTCTGCTGCTGCGAGTTTGGCTAAAACTTCAAGTCTCTAACTATTTTTAAAGATTATATTGCTAAAATTTGATTTTCAAATGAATGATATGTAGTTGAGAAATACAGCACAATCGAAAATTTATGACCAATGTATTTATATTTTATTCTAAGCGCACTTTTAAGCATAATTCAATGAGTCGAAAAAATTTTTTGTTTCATATTTTAGTCGTTTGTTTTTTCTCTTTTTCCTTGTTATTTTTTATTTTTTCCTCATTTTTCTTCGATATAGTATTTTTTAGTCTCAATGTTTCAATTTTTTTATTCTGTTCTCGTTTTACTCCTCATTTATCAAAATAGAAATGGAAAAAATCAAATTAGCAAGCATATAGTAGATAATAATGACAGACTTTCATATTAAAATTAGTTTTAAGTTGCCTCATATCTATTTAGAGCTTTCCATGATTAAGATCTTCTTTATTTGAATTGCTAAATGTCCAAATAAAAAAAATGATGAAATATGAAATTATTCATGTTCGCTAGATATGCAAACCAAAAAAATATTAATTTTGGAAGCTCTAAAATCGTTTCAAAACAAATTTAAATAACAATGTGCCTACAACTCGATTGATTTAATTTTTTCGTATTCCTTTTAAATTATTTTTTAAATGAAGTTTTAAAGCAAGACAATCAATTATTTCAGGCTGTCGTTTTGCTCTGTGTTTCATTTTTTATTTCGAATTTAACAAATGTATCTTTTTCTAGAAAAGCATGATATAGATTTTGCCTATTTATTACGTTTATAACCATTAAAGCAACGACAAGCATAACGAAGTCGAATGAAGCTAGTGTTTTTTGGGTCTATTTTTAGGCCGTTTTTGCCAAATTTCCGTTTCCTTTTAATTATCGATAAATTTTCTGCGTAACTTTTTTTCGTTGCGAATTATTTCACGCAGGCACGTCACGCTGACCTCATTTATTATTCGGATTAGTTTTCCGATAAAAGAATTGACTCGCGCTATATATTATCTGATAGAAATGCAACAAAATGTTCCTCCAACTCGCTTTTGACTCCCCGATGACCCTTTTTAATTAACTCTTAGCCGAACATTGAGTCGTATCGCGCGTATTGCGTGCAACCGAGCAGAAAAATAGTAATCGAAATTCGAAACAACGAATCGATGACTTTTTGCGAAAAACGCGTATTTCTGATTGGCAAAATCGGATTTTTATCCTGTATTTTATCACGCGCATTGATTAAAAGCGAATAATTTTCGAATTGGATGGAATCTTGATCATTTAAATTCTCCGCTTTGGCTGTCTTTTTCATTTCTAAGAACTATAGATCCGAATCATTGCTTTTTTGATTAAAAGCGAATGATTTCCGATTGATTGAATATTAATCATTTAAATTATCCATTTTTACTTTGTTTTTCAGTATATTTCAATGCTAAGAGGCACGACTCGTATAATTGCTTTTTGAAGCTTCTGATGGCATTCCTGCATCGCCTTAAACGTACTCCAGTTTTGTTTGGATCATATATGGGCAGCAATCTAACGGTGTGGGTTGTTGGGTGATTCAAAACTCTCAAAAAATCCGAAAAATATACCAAAAATTAAATCCGGTCCGGTGGGTCTGTCGAATTCTGGGGTCTAAACCACCCCGGCGTTCGCGTATGTTTGTGAGCGTGGGTGCAATGCATGGCCGGTGGGATCGGCCAGAGCGTTTTTTTAATGTCAAAACGACCCTAATATAAAAGAACAAAATCTATACCTATATGTTTCTACATTGTTTATAGTCAATTTCTTGCAAATTGGTAGAGAATATTTTGATTTTCATTGATTTTATCTTATCTTATTTTCCCAAAAAACTACTTATTTTTCCACTCTGAGGGTCTTGACTATTTTCCCCAGAAAATTGCTTATTTTTTCCATTCTAAGGGTCTTGAACACACGTGGGCGTGGGGAGGGGAGGAGGGGGGGGTTTCGGGGTATGCACCCACCCCAGAAGGCCGAATAACCCCAGAATTCAATTTTTGAAATTTTTCTTGTTTTTTTCCGCAATTTTTGATGCTAATGGATAGTGCTTGATGAGGAACGTTGAAAAATGGTGTTTTTTCGCCAAACCACCATTTTAAGAACATTTTTTGACGTTTGGAAAATCTTGCACACCCCCCCAATTTTGGTGCTGCCCACTTATGGTCTTGACCATTTTCCCCAAGAAATTACTTATTTTTCCATTCGGAGGGTCCCTGACCATAGATGCACAGCATGACCGATCTGAGGGTCAGCCGGTCTAGCGGGAGAGGGGCTGGGCAACAATCGAATTTTATTGGGCCAAAATGACCTCAAAACTCGGTATAAGCGCTAAAATAGCATTACAACAACGTTATTAAATACTTTCTGGTTAATTTGAAGCACTCTCGTAGAAAATTTTCAATTTTCATCCATTTTTAGGCTTCATTTTGTCTCGTTTTCCCCACAAAATTTTCAATTTTTTCTATTCTGGGGATCTGGACCCCATCAAGCACCATACACCATACGTGGGCAGCACCAAAATTCTGGGAGGCTGCAAGATTTTTCAAAGGTCAAAAATTGGCCTTAAAAATGGTGGTATGGCGAAAAAACACAATTTTTCAACGTTTCTCTTTGAACACTATCCATTGGCATCAAAAAATTGCGAAAAAAAACAAAAAATTTTTAAAAAATAAGTACATGTCTGGTCTTGACCCTTAAAGCTCCCACGCACGTCCCCATTCGCAAATAAATGAATTATTAACTCTAAGCCGATGGGTCGGAAAATTTTTCAACGGTCAAGGGACGAAAAATATCGATCCCGAAGATCTTCGTCAAGTTTTATTATTCTTTCATTTTCATTATATCTTTCACCGACAACTTCAATCATTTGTGGATCCGTCTCTCTAGCTATCCATTCGTCTTTCATTTAGGTCTGAAAAGCGTTTCTACGTCATAATTAAGCAGTAATTCAAAGATTTTAAATTTTTATCGATTTTTTCGACTATTTTAGCCACTGATGGAAATATTCGTGGTTCCCCCTTTTCCTTGCCAGAAAATATCGAATTTGCCGCTATTGGTATCGTGGCAAAGTATTGGTTCTTTCTAGAAAAAAAGTTGGTCCTTCGCTTGTGCTTTTTTTGGGTAAAATGAGCGGCCGCCAATCACTGCCGATTTACAGCGTTCTCATGCTTATTCGGCATTTCGCTGATAAAAAAATGAGGAAATTTGATAAAACCGCACGTGACTCATCCATATTGATTTTTAGCGTTCGTTGTATGCAATAAAAAATGACTGGTCGGAGTCAAAAGACGCATTTGAGGGGCAAATTGTCGGCCGACGACGCCGTGGCTTCTCAGCTCAACAAATCCGTCTTTTTCAACACGTTGTTGGAGCAACGGAAATCGCGAGATTCGATAAAAAGGGCGACGAGTTTACGCGAAAGAACCGCCGACATGTCGCCCGCTTTAGTTTCCATCAGCAAGTAAGTTTAAGGTGTTATGATAAAATCAATAAAAAAATAAATCAATAAGAAAATGAAAAATAAGAATAAATAAAAACTTTAAAAAGTAAAAAAGCAGAGTAGTAAGTTATCAGTTTTTGAAAAAGACACTAGAATTATATAACTTAGAACACACACGATGTCGCCTGCTTAAGTTTCTATCAGCAGTGTAATGATAAAATTGATAATAAAAATAGGAACAAAAATAAATGAAAAGCGGCTAATAAAATGATAGGTGATTGTCAAGTTGAGTAGCTGGAAAAAAGTTAAAATTGTAGAGCAATTTTATTTTTGAAAAATTAGAATTCTATAATTTATTGAAACTTACGACTATAATAGATTTATAATTTATAAATTACGTTCTTTGTGATTTTTTTAAATTTATTTTACCCGTGTATTAGTATATGCGCTAAAAATACAGTATCATAAGATTTTCGGCTCTTTTAATAATTTCTAGAGCGATAGTGACTTCACCTTTCAGTCTTCATCCGGAATTTCAAGAATCGTTGGTGCCTCATCCCGCGTAGCATATTCTTTGATGGCATGATTATAAGCAAGGGAGCAGTAATTTATTAATTGGGTGACAATTTATAAGCAATTAATTATTAACAATAATTTAGGCGACAAGCACAGCATTTGAATTTTTTGGCTCAAAAACGGTGAATACGCCTCTAAAAACGTCGTTTTTTCTACGTTTCTGACGATGCTCTATCTTTTTAGTACGTAAAACATAAAAAAATTTGGAAAAATAACGACATTAATTGCGTTTGTTGCCCCGCAACTTTACAACATTCTTAGACAGTTGAATGAAACTTCTTTCATTATAATGTCACTGCATTTAACCATTACGAAGTGATTTGCTTTGCGGCATTTAGGTGATTGTCAAATAATAAAGCTTTAATCAGAAGTTGCACATTTTTTGGCAACTGCTTGCAAATTAAAAACGTTGATTGTGAAGGCAGTAACCCGTGGGAAAAGCGCATTTGTTCCACATAAGCTAAATAATTGATATAAAACTAAACAGAGTGTCAAATGAAGACTAGTGATATCATACAAAGCAAACCGCGTTCGATTATCTTTTTCTGTTAGAACGTTATACTGTTGTGAAGATAGATTATTTTATTCACTGAATCTGCAAAATCATGAAATAATCGACCCTTACTCAGGGGCGGATTTAAGGGGGCGAGGGTGCGGCCGCCCCCCCATTGGCCAAAAATATTTGGCGAGATAAAAAATAGATATGCAATTTGCAATGATTTTTGGCCGTCAGTGACCATAATTTCTCAAATTTTTCCGGCGCTACGCGCCGTATGATACCTATTAATGACATTTATATACTTTATTGGCGACCTGGAAGCCATTTCTGGTTAATGTAGGTTTCAAAACAATTTTAACAGCAAAAACAGCTATTTTTGCATTTTCAATTAAAAATTTCGATGTTTCGCATCAAATGCTATAAATACAGGGAATCAAGCAGTAAATCATGCTTCTAGACGTCTCTCCGCCTTATTTTCACAAATTTTCCGGCGCTACGCGCCAGAGTTTTGTTAAAGTCAAAGAAATTTAATGATTTTTCCGCACAAAATTGTCGAAAATTTTAAAATTTTAAGAAATAATATTGCGTCAAAAGGGATTTTATGTAAAAGTATACAATGTAAAGCACCTGAAAAAAACGCCATTTCTCGTGTTAAGGGCAAATTTTGGACCTATTTTTGACTGTTCTTGAAAAAGTTGGGACACCGTCCCCCTTAGGAAAATCCTAGATCCGCCACATGCTCTTACTAAATTTTTTGTGAACTAATGACGGCTTAAGCAGCATAGTAGCTTTACAGCGTTCTTGCAGCGATGATAGGCTCTTAGACAAAGCAAACCGCGTCTAATTTGGTTGAGTATTTAAGAAGTTACAAGGTCCAATATGCGATTGGTTGTTTTTACCCACCCTGTATAACAATTAATGAAATTTTCCTCATCGTTATTACTTTTTCGCTAAAATTTTTTTTCGATCTCGAAAAATGTAGAAATTGTTATAAATATAAATAATAGATAAAGTATTAAATGATGATGAATATAAATAATTTTTTCTGAAACGTTCCGGAATTAAATTTATTTAAAATTGCGCACCGTAAAAGGGCGGAAACGTCATCTTGCACGTGATTTTCTGTTAGAAAATTTTGAATCCGCCACTGGATCACCGCATATTAAAATTATCAATTTAACTGTAATTTTTTTGTTAGTAAATTTGAGAAAAAATGTTGCATTTGAAGCGGGTAATTCAGCCACAGGTGTGGTAATCTTTCGTTCCAAAAAATTCCATGGAATTAAATTTTTAAATTCTTTATTTTTTTCTCAATTTCTCGATGATAATGGATGGGGTTCAATAAGAGATGTCGACAAATTATGTTTTTTCTACCCTACCATTAATTTTTCCTCTTCTCCGACTATCGGAAATTTTGGGAATACCAAAATTTAGGCGCTGCCCATGCATGATTACAAGTAGTGAATAAGGCTAGAACACACCTGGGCGTGGGGCTTGGGGGGTACGCACCCCCCCAGAGACCAAAATCTCCCCCCAGAAATAAAAATACCCCCCCCACAGAATTCAATTTTTGAATTATTTTTCCGTTCTTTTCGCAATTTTTGATACCAATGGATAGTGCTTGATGAGAAACGTCGAAAAATGGTGTTTTTATCGCCATACCACCATTTTTAAGGCCATTTTTTGACCTTCAAAAAATCTTGCACCCCCCAGAAATTTTCTTGCTGCCCACGTATGGGTACCACCCCCCTTAGGAAAATCCTGGATCCTTCACTAATTACAAGTAGTGAATAAGGCTAGAAGATTCCATTCGATTTGACTCAAAGCCGGCGATCATTTTATTCACGTCATTTCTTATCGGACAAATTCCAAAAAATATCAGAAAAAAGGTTTTTGAATTTTCCGCTCTATCGCGCATCTTCTATTCGCAAAAAACCATCTTTTTCTTCCGCGTTGTGCACGAAATTACGCAGAAGAGCGACATATACCGCGTCACATGTATCTCTCAATTTATGACTTAGTTGCTCGGCGGTTTTTGATCTATAAGCATCAGGTGCAGAAGAATTTTTCGGATTTTGAATTATTAGCTTATTTATCATGCATTGACTTATCGTCGACTATCACGAAAAACATAAATCCTTAATTGCTATATAGAGCTGTAAATCATCAAGTTTTTTTTGTTGAGGAATCCACATCGCGTGAAATAAGAGTAAACGAGTAAATAAATAAATCGTTAAAGGATAAAAACAAAAATAAATAAATACATAATTATGCGTAAATAAATGAATAATGAATTAAAAAATAAATAGATAAATGAAAAAACAATAAATAAATAAATGAACAAATGAATAAATAGATAATAAACAATGAATTTATAACTAAATCAATAAATAAATGAATAAATAAGCAAATAAATAAATAAACAAGAAATGAAAGAATAAATAAATGAACAAATAAAAATAAATAAATAAATAAATAATTTTCCGGCGGAATTTTAACTCAATTTCCCTATTTCCTCCCGAGCGAATGCAATTTCTTTTAATATCAGAAAAGCATTTTTTGTTGTTGAAAATTTCACTTTTTTCTGTTTTAAGTTTGTTTTATTAATTTTTATCTTGCGTTAATTTGGCGTAGAATTGAGCGGAAATATTCGGTGTTGAAATCAACACCGATGAAGCGAAATTACTATTTAGAATATTTAGAAAAGTCGCTAAAATTTCGAGAAAAACGAGAAAATCGGAAAGGTAAAAGCACAAATCGAACTTGACCTAATTTAAATTGTTCGACGTTCACCTAATGTCTACGGTTTCCAAATATTCGAAATTAATTTTTTACTTTTTATTTTTTTAAATTTTTAATTTCATCTGAAATGCACAGAAAACCGTACAACTTAGATGAGGATATGCTAATTATCTATACAAAACCCTTATATCTGCTCAAGAAAGATAAAGGATAGTCTCCATACGTGGGCAGCTAGAAAATTCTGGGGGTGCAAGATTTTTGAAGGTCAAAAAATGGCCTTAAAAATGGTGTTATGGCGATAAAAACACCATTTTTCGACGTTTCTCATCAAGCACTATCCATTGGCATCAAAAAATCGCGAAAAAAACGAAAAAAATTTTCAAAAATTGAATTCTGGGGGGTATTTTGGTTTCTGTGGGGTGCATACTCAAACCCCCACGCCCAGGTGTGATAGTCTCTGAATTTTTCCGAACTCTTATCTATGACATTTTTGACACTTGAAAGTTTTATTTATGTACCAAAAGTAAAATTTTTCGCGGGTAAGGCTGGTAATAAGATTTTTGCGGCGAAAAATCATCGATTTAGGATTTTTTCAATATTCTCAGCAAGAATTAAACATTTACGAAGCCTTGCATTAATTAAACTTTTTTGCATTTTTTCGAGTGCAATATTACCATTAATTAATTTTTTTAAAGTTAGCAAGCTAGGGAAAATTTCTTTAAAGTTTTGGGCGCTTGGCCCATACTCCTTAAAAATGAAGCTAATTTTAAGTCAAATGAGCAATTTTCGAGGAATTCCCAAAAAAAGTTGGAAACTGTTACGAAAACTTAGCAGCGTAAAACAATGCGCATAAGGAACGGAATTTCGGTCCCGTTTTTTACTATTTTGGGTAAATTTCGTATATCGCAATCCTTTTCTACGAAAATTCCCGATTGATCACTAAAACTGTCATATTTTCAGGCAAAAATTTCATACGGCTCCTGTTTTACTCAAATTTGTACAATTTTCTATCAGACTCATCGCTAACAGCCTGGAAATATATTGATGTGATGACCACACCTGGGCGTGGGGGTATGCACTCCCCAGAAAGCAGAATACCCCTCCGAATTCAATTCTTAAAATTTTTTTGCTTTTTTCGCAATTTTTTGATGCCAATGGATAGTGCTCGATGAGAAACGTTGAAAAATGGTGTTTTTTCACTATACCACCATTTTTAAGGCCATTTTTTGACCTTTGAAATATCTTGCACCCCCCCAGAATTTCGGTGCTGCCCACGTATGGTGATGACCCTATACAATTTCTTGTCTTAAATATTAGTGA
Organism: Mermis nigrescens; assembly: GCA_036768485.1. Taxonomy (NCBI): domain Eukaryota; kingdom Metazoa; phylum Nematoda; class Enoplea; order Mermithida; family Mermithidae; genus Mermis; species Mermis nigrescens. The sequence goes on along the minus strand of JAVLUZ010000157.1, from coordinate 4,039,290 downwards.
AAGGCGATTAGAGCTGGAAATTATCAGACGGAATGCAGGAATAAATCTTTTGACCAAGATTAGGGAACATTAACTTTTTCGGCCAAATAGAGCATTTGTTCATTTTTGTGCAAAAAATTGGGCAAACTCGTATTTTTTATTGAAAATTTATGGTAATTTAAATTTTTGACGTAAAATCGAAATCAACGGCAAGAAAATTGTACAAGATTCACGTTTTCTGCAAAATCGTATGAGTTTTGTCATGATTTTTTCCAAAATGTGACATGCGTGCCCTCTGGAATTTTTCTAACCAATGAAGCCCGTCATTATTCTGATTGAAAAAGCGAATTGGCTCAAGAAAGAGAAATAAATTCGTTTAAAATTTCGAAAAATTAAAGTCAAATTCCTAAAACTATAAAAATTGAAAGGAACAATGAATTTAATCTGAAAATCGTGAAAAGAGTGACTAAATTCTCAAAAATTTCAAAATTCTAATTGAAAGAAATCTAAATTCGCCGATATTTTTAAAAGATATATCTAAACGTCGTTCAATTTTCGACTCAATTTGTCTTTCGAAAATTTGTTTAGAATTCGATCTCGGTTGCGATTTTTGATTTTTCGTTTTTTTAAATTTCAAAGTTTTCTTTTAATTTCTGATTTTTAATTTTTTGTTTCAAATTTTATTTTTATTCTATTAATATTTTAAAAACTGTTTTGAAATTTTCACAAAAATTCAATCTAAGATCTGAGGATTTTTTCAAATTATCGATCGATTTTAGGGCCCTTGTTTTTTAATTGAATATTAAAGTTTTTCATTTCTAATTTCTATTTTTTCTAAATTTATGCAGAAATTTTTTTGAAATTTTCACAAAAATTCAATCTAAGATCTGAGGATTTTTTTCAAATTATCGATCGATTTTAAGGCCCTCGTTTTTTAATTGAATATTAAAGTTTTTTAATTTCTAATTTTTAATTTATTTATTTATTTCAATTTACACAGAAATTTTTTTTGAAATTTTCACAAAAATTCAATCTAAGATCTAAGGATTTTTTCTAAATTATCCATCGATTTTGAGGCCTTACGGCAAACACAGCTTGCGAAGCGAAGCAACGAACATAAGCGGTCGAAAACAAATGTGCTTCGTGCTCGGACTGGACGGTCGGCTGGTTTGCACGGGTCAACGAGTGGTCAAAAAACCAATGCTAACCGTAAATGACCAGAATTTCATCGTTGTTTACGTCGTAGGAGCCAAACACGCCGGAAAATCTGCCTTAATCAAATATTTCGTCTCCGGGTCGAGCGATCAATCGACTTACAATATCTCCATCGACAGCTCAGGTTCAAAACTACAGGGACGGATTTAATGGGGGCGGGGGCGTAGGTGGGCGGCACCAAAGTTCTGGGGGTGCAAGATTTTTTTAAAGGTCGAAAAATGGCCCTAAAAATGGTGGTATGGCGGGAAAACACCATTTTTCAACGTTTCTCATCGAGCACTGTCCATTGGCATCAAAAAAATTTCGAGAAAAAAGCAAAAAATGTAAAAAATTTCAAAAATTGAATTCTGGAGGGTAGTTATTTTGGTTTCTTGGGGGGGTGCATACTGCTAACCCCCACGCCCAGGTATGAGCGGGGGCGGCCGCTCCCCCCCTTGGCCTAAAGTATTCGAAGAGATTAAGAGTGGATGTGTAATTTGCAATTATTTTTGGCCGTCACTGATAATAATTACTTAAATTTTTCCGGCCCTTCGCGCCGCTGTCACGCCCGGTAATGGTCAATATATAATAATCGTAATAATATAATATACTTTTCATATTAGGTTACTCCGCGTGTCTATTTGCACGTCTGTCGAGCCCTTTATAATAGGAACTATACGTTTGGATCAATATACACTTAACCCACTTAACGGGCTGACCTGTGTTCGTTGTATAGTCACCAGCTCGGACTGAGCTGTCTTGCGGATTGTGCAGCTGTATATTTTATCGCGCACACACGCATTAATAAAACCGGTGCTATTGGGCGAACCCAATAGCCTTTATCAGCGTTGACTCCTCACTCAGCAGTTTTTACGTTCTAAGCTCGGACCGGTTCCCTTCAGATTTTATGCCTCCTCCTTATATGTGTTGAATTCCTGTTGTTCTAACGTGCACATCAAGTGTCATTGGAGTACTGTAGTAGCGTGTCGCATTTCTACCTGACACCGGATAATACTTATTAATAACATTTATTTACTTTTTGGCGGTCCGGAAGACATATTTTAGCCCAAGGAATAGGTTTTAGACGATTTCAAGCGCGGAAACAGCCTTTTCATCATAGTTTTCTTCTCTATTTTCAAGCATAATTTTTCAAAATTGTCGAATATTCTGCGTCAAATGCTATAAATACAGGAGATCAAGCAGTGATTCTAGCTTTTAATGGTTCCTGCGTTTTAGTTTCACAGATTTTCTGGCGCTTCGCGCCAGATTTCCGTTAAAATCATAGAAATTTAATGGTTTTTTCGAGCGAAATTGTCTAAAATTTTGAAATTTTTTAAAAAAATGTTGCTCCAGAAGCGATTTTAAATAAAACTAGACAATGCAACGCTATTTCACACGTGATGGGCAAATTTTTAGACCTGTTTTGGACTGTTTTTGAAAAAATTGGGGTTCCGCCCCCTCCTCTTAGGAAAATCCTAGATCGGCCACTGATACAAAAATAATCAAAGGAAGTAAAGGGAAATGAATTTAAAAAAATGAGCCAAGATAAATAAAAGTATCTCGAGCTCAGAGCGAAAATAGCCGGAAATCAGTTGAAATGAACGATAATGCGCGAAAAAACAAAAATAAATAAAATAATGAACAAAAACGAAAGATGAATAAAATTGAATAGAATAAAGCTAGATTAATAAAAATGAGCTAAAGCGAAGGAAAATAATTAATTAATAAATTAATCAGTAATCGAGTTAATTATTGCTGCATTGATTTATTTCTTAGTTAATCTTCAAAGATTAAAACCAGGCACACCAATTTTAGTGGGGACTAAGTCCAAAACTGCCAAAAACAGCGCAGAATAACGTTTAAAAAGTCATATTTTTCTAAATTTTGAGGGGGGTCCGAACCACACGTGGGCGTGAATGTGGTTTGGAGGTATGCACCCCCCAGAAGTTGGAATACCCCCCTCCAGAAATCAAAATACCCCCAGAATTCAATTTTTGAAATTGTTTTTGCTTTTTTAGCGATTTTTATGCTATTCGATAGTGCTCAATGAGAAACGTCGAAAAATGGTGTTTTTCATCATACGACCACTTTTAAGCATACCTGGGCGTGGGGAGTATACCCCCAGAAACAAAAATACCCTCCCCAGAATTCAAACCCCCTCAGTTCAATTTTTGAAAATAGTGCTCGATGAGAAACGTTGAAAAATGGTGCTTTTTTCGCCGTACCACCATTTTTATGTCCATTTTTTTTAACCTTTGAAAAAATCTTGCAACCCCCCCAGAACTTTGGAGCCGCCCACCTATGCTTCTAAGACCATTTTTTGGCCTTTGAAAATTTTTTCACGCCCACCCAGAAATATTTCCACCCCCCCAGAATTTCGATGCTGCCCACCTAAGGTCCGAACCCCCCCCTTTCCCCATAGATACGTGCCTGATTAAAACACGAATGAGTATTTTTAGGCGAACGTATTCAAACTTTTCCGCAGGCATCAATCCTTCTGGTAACTACGAAAGACTCTGTAATAAACAGGGGCGGATTCAAGGGGAGGGGGCGGCCCCCATTGGCTTGCAAATATTTGGCAAGATAAAGAGTGGATATGTAATTTGCAATTATTTTTGGCCGTTAGTTATCGTAATTTCTGGGATTTATCCGGCGCTTCGCGCAAATTTTTTTATTACTTTTATCCATTTGTAAAGAAGTTCATCTTATGGAAATTCTGCATCGAAGTACAGTGTAAAGCGCCTGCTTCACAGTACTTTTAAACAAAGAATGCTTTGCTAAAATTTAGCTTACTAAATTTTTTACTCTCCTATTTTTTATTTATTTTGCTTAAGCGTGTCAAAAATTAAAATCAAACATTTCTGAAAACACATGGGCGTGGAGGGTTGGGGGTTGTACACCCCCTCCAGATTACTGTAGACCCCTAGAATTCTATTTTTAGTAACATTTTTTGGCCCCTTTCCTGACTCCCCCCATAATTTCCTTGCTGCCCATGCATGTTTCTGAAACATCGATTAATAACCCGTTATTTTTTGTTTTCAGACGTACCTTATAATTCCCTCGTTTCGAGCATTACGGTTCAAGGCACCGAATTATCCGTGCGATACGTCGAAATAAATTTTGGCGACGTGAGAAAAAAATTCAAATTTTTAAAACTTTTTGCCATTTCGTTTTTTAGCGTATCTAATGTTTTTGTATTTTTATGAATTATGTTTTTACGACTCATTACTTATTTTTATATTTGTCGTAATCCATTCTTTTTTGTGTATTTTTCCTTTCTTATTTTAAAATTTATAATATTAATAATCTTTCGTCTCGATTCATATTCTTATTTATACATTTTCTTCTGTCACTCCCTCCCCCGAATTAGGACCACACCTGGGCGTGGGGGTGGTTCGGGGTATGCACCCCAGAAACCAAAATACCCCCCAGAAATCAAAATATTCCTCCCAGAATTCAATTTTTGAAATTTTTTTTCGTTTTTTTCACAATTTTTTGATGCCAATGGATAGTGCTTGATGAGAAACGTCGAAAAATGGTGTTTTATCGCCATACCACCATTTTTAAGGCCATTTTTTGACCTTCGAAAAATCTTGCACCCTCCCCAGAATTTTCTTGCTGCCTCGTATGCTGCCGCCTATGTATGCTAAATTTAATTCAGTAATTTATTGATTTTTTTATTTTTTTATTTTTTGTCCTTCTGAATCACTTTCTTAGGATATTAACTTGGCCGAAGAATTAGCCAATCATATAAACTCGAATTACGATCAGCTTGTAGCCATATTAGCCGTTTATTCCGTCACTGATCACTCCAGTTTCGAAGGTGCCCTTTATTTAATCAGAAACCTCGATCGATTATTGATGTGCAATGCGCCCATTTTCCTCATCGGAAATAAGATGGATTTGGAGAGGCAAAGAGAAGTCCATTCCGAAGGCATGTACATAAGCTGTCTATATCAACGCGTGATTAATTGGAAATTCTGGGGTCTCATCCGTACCTTGGCATGGTGGGGGTATGCTTCCCTCAGAAACCGAAATACCCTCTCCCTCCAGAATTCAATTTTTGAAATTTTTTCATGCACCCCCCCAGAACTTTGATGCCGCCCACCTATGGTCTCATCCATAGATGGGCTGCGGTCAGATTCTGCGAGGAGTCCGATGAGGCAAAGTTGCCAAAAAAGCACTAAAAACTCAATTCTTAAGATCTATCGATTCTAGAGGAAAGGGGGTTCTCTACATACTTGGGCGTGGGCGGTTTGGGTGGGGGTGTGCACCCCCCAGAAACCAAAATACCCCCACCCAGGATTCATTTTTTGAAATTTTTTTTGTTTTTTTCCGCAATTTATTGATGCCAATGGATAATGCTCGATGACAAACGTTGAAAAATGGTGTTTTTTAGCCATACAACCATTTTTAAGGCCATGGATAGTGCTCGATGAGAAACGTTGGCGTTTCTCCGCCATGCCAGTCCATTCCTGGGCGTGGGGGTATGCACCCTTAGAAACCAAAATACCCCCAGAATTCAATTTTTGAAAATTTTTTCTGTTTTTCTTCGCAATTTTCTGGTGCCAATGGATAGTGCTCCGTGAGAAACGTTGAAAAATGTGGTTTTTTCCGGCATACCACCAGTTTTTAGGCCATTTTTTGACCTTTGAAAAATTTTGCACCAATCCCCTTCCCCCAGAACTTTGGTGCCGCCCACCTATGCATGCCACCATTTTTAAGACCATTTTTTGACCTTTGAAAACACTCACCCCAGCCAGAATTTTAATGCCGCCCTCCTATGGCCGAACCCCCGAAGGCCCTACGTCCACGTTTGGTCCAAATTAATCCAAACCTATGTATTTTTGACTCTTATCCGGCTTTTAGAAGGCTTGTCCGCTTCGAAGGCCGTAAACAACGGCCATTTCGCCGAAATCACCGTCGAATTCGAACACGATATCGATAAATTATTGTGCGACATTTTGCAAAATTTGCTTTTCTCCTGCGACAACAGCGAACAAAGGTACGAAAACATTCGCGCTTTGGGTTCGAGCATAAAGCAAAGCACTTCGTGTTTGCTGGAATGCCTGAGAAGCCCCGACAAAGAAAGCGCCGCCCAAAAATTGATGACCACGGCGGACGACGACGATTATCGCAGCGGGCTAAAATCCCCAAAAACAAGCAGCGTCGGTCGCCTGGTCAAATCGTGCGAAAATTTATTCCTAGTCATAGCGAATAAGTGGTGAAACGCGTCCACCACGGCTTATCGACTTATTTTTCGTTTCTCGCGGTAAACGACCACGATATACGTACATACATACATGGTGTGCGATGAGGAGTGGGGTTCTCGGCATAGGTGGTCGTCTGGGGGGGGGTGCAAGATTTTTTCAAAGGTCGAAGAATGGCATTAAAAATGGTGGTATGGCGAAAAAAACATGAAAAATTTTCAAAAATTGAATTCTGGGGGGTATTCTGCTTTCTAGGGGGTGCATACCCCCTCGCCCAGGTGTGATTCTCAGACCCCGAGAATCTGGTACATCCGATGAATTGAAATTTTGACGTATTTTAAGCGATTTTGAATTTTTTTACTCTGTTTGGGTTTTTAAAATTCGGAAAACTTCTAAAATTGGTCGTCGTAAATCCACCACATGGCCGGTATGGGGGTCAACTGGTGATACGTCAGTTCAGTGAAGTTTTTTGGGCCAAAATGACCTCAAAAGGTGGTATAAATGCCAGAGTATCGTTAAAACTACATACACTCATCGGTGGGCAGCACCAAAATTCTGGGAGAAGGGTGGCGGGGAGGTGCAATATTTTTTATGGGACAAAAATAGCCTTAAAAATTGTGGTATGGCGAAAAAACACAATTTTTCTATGTTTCTCATCGAGCACTATCCATTGGCATATTGCGGAGAAAACAAAAAACATTCAAAAATTAAATTCTGGGGGGTATTTCGGTTTCTCGGGAGTGCATACCCCAATTTCCCCCTCTCCACGCCCAGGTGTGCATACGCAATCCGACACTTTTTGTTCAATTTCAAGCACTTGCGAAGGAAAATTACGATTTCATCCATTTCTGATCTTTATTTTGCCTCATTTTCAACCGCCTTATTCTCCATCGTGCACGTCTGCCTTGGACCCCCTGAATTAAAAATCCCTCGCCACAGACTCAAAAATCAAGTCGTTGAAAGTTTTTTTGTTTTTTTTTCTCAATTTTTTCATGTAAAAGGATGGAAACTCTGTTTCACACAAGTTTGGTCATAAATTTTTATGACTATCTCCGACAATAAGCCGACAGGTTGCGATTATAGCATTAATCTGATATATAATTATCGTAGCCATAGTTGGGCAGCACCAAAATTCTGGGGGTGGTGCAAGATTTTTCAAAGGTCAAAAAATGGCTTCTAAAATGGCGGTATGGTGAAAAACACCCTTTCTTAACGTTTCTCATCGAGTACTATCCATTGGAATTAGAAAAATTGCGAAAAAACCAATAAAATTTCAAAAATTGAATTCTGGGGAGTGCATACCCCCTCACGCCCACCTGTAATCGTAAAGCTCGGCTTATTGTCGTTGAAAATTGTTAGAATTTATGCACGTAGTTATGTAAAACAGACTATAGGAACGTCGAAAAATGGTGTTTTCGGCCCGACCACTACTATTTTTTGGCTCTTTTTTGACGTTCGATAATTTTTGTCCCTCACCCTGATTTTGGCGCTGTCCGTTTATGCATGCGACGCGCGAAAAGTAGTTTATCGCCTCATGATCGCGGACGGCTGTGCATTATTCGATATTTTTTTACAAACGTATGTGCTTTTGATGTTCGTTTTCGTATTTTTATTAAAAAGCTTTAAAAACAATGCTCATCGCGTACGTGGCGGTGAAGTTTAGTGCAAAAATTGAGGCTTCTATGTAGAACCCAGGATCGTTGGCCCAACCTAATCGACTGTGGAATGATATTAAAAATTTTTCACCGATTGACATTAAAAAATTTTTGGATTTGCCAAAATTCGGTCTTGCCCAAGTTGTACATGCTTGACAAAAACTCATTGCGGCAACTATAGTCAGTTTCGTTTAATTTTGCGGTTCCTCAAAATTTAATCCGTATCAGTCAGGCTACACAAGTAGTTTAAACTTTTGACGCAGTAATGCGGTTTGACAATAGCAAGCGTCTTACCGTAGGTCGATAGACTGTAGAATATCACAACTACATATACTATTAGTTTGAACCACTTTTGTAGGCATTTTAAATTTTTTCAAAAACCTCAAGGTCAAAAAGAATGGACTAAAGTTTTACAATCAGTCCTGTGCTAGCCAATAAAGTTGTTTAGCTGATTTAATAGTCAGCGATGAGTAGGCGGATCGTTTTACTTTTTGTCATAGGTACTGACGTAACATATTTTTTTATTTTTTTACTTTATTTTTATTATTAACTGACGAAACATTATTTCATACATTATTTTTTATTCAATTATTACGATAAATAGACATTATATTCTTTATTTAATTAATAAAAAATTATCGCTTAAGTTCATCCGGAACATGCACACATGGTCATTAAAAGTAGCTACAATTTTAGCAACTGTAATTAAATCAATTTGATCATTTGAACGACTTTTTCAATTAGTACAAATAATCAGCAACCAACTGCTTTGATTCAATGGTTTCCCTTAATTTATCAATTGTTTATCATCACCTGCAATCTTGCTTGAAATTATTTATCGGGAAGGTAGGCACCGAGAATCTTACGGAAATTTTGAAGTACGTACCACCATAGGTGGGCAGCACCGAAATTCCGCGAAGAGGGGGTTAAAAAAATTTTCAAGTCAAAAAATAGTCTTAAAAGTGGCCATATGGCGAAAAAACACCATTTTTCGACGTTTCTCATCAAGCACTATCCAATGGCATCAAAAAATCGCTAAAAACGCAGAAAAATCTCAAAATTTGAATTCTGGGGGAGTATTTTGATTTCCTGGGGGGATTTCAACTTCTGGGGGGGCATACCCCCAAACCCCCACGCCCATGTGTGAGTACCACTTGTGTACCTATAAAAGCTTCGATGTACCTACTACCATTACAAGCCAATATTATTTTTAGAAATCGGTGTAACCTATCGTGAATAACGAAGTTTCCTACAGCCTGTTTCATTTATCCGAAAGCTTTTTCAGTAAATTTTTTCGAAGGCTACAGTATGCCTGACTAGCTGATTTACTGTAACTCGACAGAAAAAGTTGCATGAGGGCGAACAGTCTCCAATCATTCATTTTTAATGCAATAAACCGTCCATAAGCATCTAAACAGTGCTGTGACATACTACAGTAAGTGCCGTATATAAAACTTTCGCAGCAGGAATCGAACCCGTGTTGCTTCCACTACAATCACACCTTCCACCACTACACTAAGTGGAAGTTTTCGGCGATGTTTTAAATGCTAGTCTACTGCACACCTGGGCGTGGGGGGTATGCACTAGTGTTGTAAAAGATATCTTTATCTTTATCTTTTTAGCAAGATAAAGATATCTTCATCTTTATCTTGACGATTTTTGTATCTTTATCTTTATCTTTTGGAAAAATCACAGGCTATCTTTATCTTTTTGATAGAAATTTATCTTGCAAAAAAGATAAAGTATATACATAGGTTAGCATGTAGTCCAAAATGCAGGTTTGACGTGAAACATATTTAGACGCATTCAAGTTTTACTGCAATAGAAGAAAAGAAAATAAAACGATTGTTTAAACCTATGGCGAGCGGCCCAAGCTAATGTCTGTATATCAACCTATGAAAAAATTTAAAGTGACTACAAAAGTGTTTTAAACTAATAAAATTAATATGATATTCTAAAGTATGTCGAGTCACTTGGAGACGCATGCCAGTGCTAAGCCGCATTACTGCATCAAAAGTTTAAACGCTTTTGTAGCCTAATTCTTGTGGAAAAATTTCAAAGAAAACCGCAAAGTTAAATGAAACAGACTATAAGTAAGCATGAGTGATACCGATCCGAGCGGGAGTACTACTACTTGCACCCACGTTCATCTAAGAATGAAGCAGGAGTGCTACTACACGGCTAGAAATGCCTACTTTGGAGTTTAACCCGTGACATTGATGTTTCATTGACTCTCAATATTATTCAATACTTTGCGCAGTTGTGAGCAAGAGCCCGAGTAGTCGATTAGTACTACACACGCGAATCAGAGCGGAAGATCCGGGAAACCGGTGCGGGTAAAATTTTGCTGACGTAACAGTGGGAGGCGGCGCCCCCGTTACATATTGGAGGTCCCAGAGTTCGTTCTCTGGAGTTGTCTGCGCTTACGCTTTCTCCTAGAGGGGGAGGAAAGTAGCAGGAGTGCTACTACCCGGCTAGGAATGCCTACTTCGATGTTTAACCCGTGACGTTGATGGTTCATTAATTCTCAATATTATTCAATACTTTGCGCAGTTGTGAGCAAGAGCCCGAGTAGTGTCGATTAGTATTACACACGCGAATCAAAGCGGAAGATCCGGGAACCCGGTGCGGGTAAAATTTTGTCCACGTAACGGTGGGAGGCGGCGCCCCGTTGCAAGTCCAAGCCTAGGAAACATGAAAAAGTTTGAAAAAATCAATAACTGTTGCGACTGTACTCTGTACAGGCGCACAGAGCAGGGTTTTGATGCTTGTGAAAAGAAAGAAGTGACCGCGGGTAAACCCCAAACCTACATTTATGTGTGCTTAATGCCTACATATCACTTGTTTGATCTCAGGTGTAAAAATTCGGGCATTCAGTTTGCTGCTTTACATCTCCCACTCTCGTTTATTGCACTTCACAAACATCATTATCCTGGGTCCAGGCGACCATATTTACATATGTACACTTTATCTTTATTTTTATCTATTGGGTTCATTTATCTTGCGAATTATCTTTATCTTTCTTAATTTTTTTATCTTTATCTTCTAGATTTTAAAATTTTAACTTTATCTTCATCTTTTATCTTGCAAAAAATCCTTATCTTTTACAACACTAGTATGTACCCCCAGAAAGAATTCAATTTTAAATTTTTTTCTCGTTTTTTCGCAATTTTCTGATGCCAATAGATAGTGCTCAATGATAAAAGTCGAAAAATGCTGTTTTTTCGCCATACCACCACTTTTAACACCATTTTTTGACCTTTGAAAAATCTTTCACCCCCCAGAATTTTCTTGCTGTGTTTAACGGTCGATAATTCCACCTGCACGTTGCATGATCTGACGGAAGACGAGAATGAATCATGCCATAAGGAATTTTATTGGAAAACCCTTCCTTCCTATGTAGCTACAGTGATCTATAAATGAATTACAGTAAGTAGGGAAAATAGGGTTACTGTAGCCTCGGAAAAGATTTGCTGAAAAAGCCTTCGGATAAATGAAACAGACAATAGGAGAGGCAGCTCTTGTAGGGCCAATCAATCTCACAAGTTTGGGTTGTGTAATGGCTGAAAAGTAAAAAAGGGAAAAAACGTGACGTTGGGACTAAAAACGCCATTTCTCGACGTTTCTCCTCAATCTCTGCCTGTTGGCATCAAAGCATCGCATCAAAACGAATTATTTTTATTAAATAATCATAATTATGGATAAATAAGGCAGAATATTAATTACACCAATGGAAAAAATATGGATCTATCACTTCTCCTTTGGCTTTATCAAACTTTTTGAGATAAGATCCGGCACTTCAACGGCTAACCAAGGTCCGAGCTGAAAAAAAGAAAACAAGACCTGAATAGTGGGAGGGAAGTAAAAATCGAAGAATAGAAATTCAAGAGATCTTTTAATCCTATCCAGCTTTATCAAATGTGGGCAGTTACCGAAAATTTCGGGCAAAAAATTCAAAGGACGGGAAACAGGGTCAAAAATCAGATTAATGAATTGGAAAATCTTCATTTTCCGGCAATATAAGTCGACCTAGGTGTAATATTATAGCATTGAAATATAAAAAATTGGTAATTTTCACTAAAATTCAACACATCAGGAAATAAAAGGGCCTCCAGATCCCAAAATTAAGTTAAGTTGTCTTTATTTATGCAAATTCACGTGGGCAGCAAGAAAATTCTGAGGGGTGCAAGATTTTTCAAAGGTCAAAAAATGGCCTTAAAAAAGGTGGTATGCATACGTGGGCAGCAAGAAAATTCTGGGGAGGGGGGGGGGTGCAAGATTTTTTGAAGGTCGAAAAATGGCCTTAAAAATGGTGGTATGGCGATAAAAACACCATTTTTCGACGTTTCTCATCAAGCACTATCCATTGGCATCAAAAAATTGCGAAAAAAACGAAAAAAATTTTCAAAAATTGAATTCTGGGGTGGGGTATTTTGATTTCTAGAAGGGGGGTATTTTGGTTTTCTGGGGGGTGCATACCCCCCACGCCCAGAGTGTGGTGGTATGGCGAAAAAACACCATTTTTCGACGTTTCTCTTTGAGCACTATCTATTGGCATCAAAAAATTGCGAAAAAACGAAAAAAATTTATAAACATTGAATTCTGGGGGGTATTTTAGTTTCTCGGGGGGGGGTGCATACCCCCAAACCCCCACGCCCAGGTGTGAATTTAAGTCATTAAAACCAAAAAACGGATTCATTACATTAAAAACCCCTTTTTCACGTTCTTATTTTTCTTCAATTTATTGCTTTCTCATTGAATCTCTCGCTCGATTATGTGAATCGAGACTTAAGCGCGAAAATGAGAACTCGAAATCGAAATTTAAGAGTAATTTTTAGGTATTTCAATGAAATATATGTTTTATGCATTTTCAGCTTGCTGAAACGAAACGGTGATAGTTACAAAAACGTACAAAAAACCAATGGCGATTAAAAGTTAATTGCAAATTTTTTACTACATATACCGTGAAACTTAATTCAAAAATTCTTCGTTTTGCCTATTATGTTTTGTGTAAATTAGTTCTTCTCTTTCCACATTTGTAAAGTTTTTTTCAGCGTACGGTATTTTCACTTCGCATCAGAAGCATCTGCTAAAGATGAAACTCGTAATCGAGAAGTCTAAAAATTGGGCAGATCCGAAGACGCGCCACTGGCCAGGGTTCGGTCGCTTAGGTGAGCCGAACCGGTGCCTCAATGACTTAACAATGTGCGCAATTTAATCCGGAGATGAAACGTCATCTCGACGGGTTGAAGCGTAAAAAGGTGCAAAAGCTATAAATAGCCCATCCGAACAGCGAAACAAACATGCTGACGGGGAAGCTATAGCAGCGCACGAGTTAGACGAGTGTGTATGTGCAACGAACTCACAAATGCCTACATGCGTAAAGTAAGCGTGTATTACGTTAGGGATGTTTTTTGGCGTTTTCGTCGAAGAATATGAATTGTAGGTACTATAAAATTAACCATGCATGTAACGGGAAGATGGGGTAGGGACACACGTGGGCGTAGGGGAAAAAGAATCTTGCACCCCCCCCTCCCAGAATTTGAGTGCCGCCCACCTATGCATGGGGGAATTCCCATCCAAAAGTTGGTCGTCCCCCATCTCCCCAAGGCCAGAAAAGTCTTGTGACCACACCTGAGCGTGGGGGTTTGGGGTATGCACCCCCCGAGAAACCAATATACCCACCCCCAGAAATCAAAATAACCCCCAGAATTCAATTTTAAAAAACTTTTATCGTTTTTTCCCCAATTTTTTGATGCCAATAGATAGTGCTCAATGAGAAACGTCGAAAAATGGTGCTTTTTCACCATACCACCACTTTTAAGGCCATTTCTTGAACTTTGAAAAATCTTGCACCCCCCCAGAATTTTCTTGCTGCCTACGTATGCTTTGTGACCCCTATTTAAGAAAAAATTAAATTTTCTTGCCATTTTAGGGTACCTGCTTTTTGGCCGTTTTTGACCAAAAATTGGAGGTCATTTACCCCTGCCCTACAAATGGCCGACTATGCCACACCCAAAATTCGGCGCTTTTATTTAAAATGTTAGAAATTTTTGGTTATTTTCGTGATTTTTGTTGTCAATGGATGTAGTTTAATGAGAAACATCGGAAAATAGTGTTTTTCGCCAGAGTACAAATTTTTTTCCGCAGCCTTTTCTGAGTTTTCAAAAGATTCACCCCCCCCAGAATTCAGGTGGATGACCATGTTATGTTTACATATACACGACAATACAATGAGTTCCAGTTCAACGCTGCCCGATAAACACAGTGATACTGTAATTTATGTAACTTCTTTAGCCACTCTTATAACCTCACTCTTATAAAAACCAAAATTGGGCGCATTTGATTAAATATTTCCAATTTGATCAAGAAACGACTATAAAACAGCTGAAATAAATTAACTTTACACTAGAAATCTTACGAATGAGTGAGAATATGTTACGAATATTTGATACAAAAAGCAGCAGCAAAAGGTAATATTGAAAAAGGTAAATAAAAAATAATTAATAACAATAACATTAAAAATAATAATGATAATGATAATAATATTAATAATAATAATAATAATCATAATAATAATAATAATAATAATATCAACAATAATACAGATTAATAATAATAATAAGAAGAAGAAGTAATAATCATAATAATATTATAATAATAATATCAACACTAATACATATTAATAATAATAAGTAATAATAATAATAATAATAATAATAAAAATAATAATAATAATAATAATAATAAATAATAATCATCATCAGGCCCGTATCCAGGATTTTATTTCGGGGGGGGGGCCGAAAATCTTTGAGACCAGATATCTCGAGAACCATTAGGAGATAGGCGAAAATAAAGACAGTTTTGAGCGTATCTCGGCGAGCTCTATACAACGGTGAAGAAAAATTTCAACAAAAAAATTGAAAAATTTTCACTTTATTTCATGTTGATGTACAGCAAATTTATCATTTAAGCTGATTTCTCATCACCTAATCGGCGAATTATTTCTTATCTCTTGCCTTTGTACTTAATCATTGTGCTTTACAGAGAAAAACAATACGGATAATTAATTCGGCGCGAAGCGCGAAAAAATTGACATGCTCTGCCGATCAACCTCAAATTTGAGCGGTTTTGAGCGGACTATAAGACAAAAAAACATGTATAAACAATAGATACGGCGCGAAGCACCGGAAAAATTTCATGTTTTCCATGTCATAACTCAAATTTGAGCTGTTTTGAGTGAGCTAGAAGGCAAAAACTATAACTAAACAATGAATCCGGCGCACAGCGCTAGAAAAAAATTGACATGCTCTCTATATCTAACTCTAATTTGAGCGATTTTTAGCGGTTCAGGTTAAAACTATATGTAAACAATAAATCCGGCGCGAATCGCCGGAAAATTTTGAGTTTACCAGCTCAAAAGTACGCTAAAAACCTGTTTAGGCGCTGTTTCAGACGCACTTCGCCAATTTTTCATTTTTCCCTTCGGGGGACCCTTGAGAGAAACAAAAATTTCTTCCCCATTTTGGGGGGGCAGAGCCCCCCGCCCCCTGGATACAGGCCTGTGCCCATGTCATAACTCAAATTTGAGCTGTTTTGAGTAAGCTAGAAGGCAAAAACTATAGCTAAACAATGAATCCGGCGCAAAGCGTTAGAAAAAAATTGACATACTTTCTATGTCTAACTCAAATTTGAGCGATTTTCAGCGGTTTAGAAGACAAAACCTTACATAAACAATAAATCCGGCGCTAAGCGCCGAAAAAATTTGTGTTTTCTAGCTCAAAAGTATGCTAAAAACCTGTTTTGGCGGTGTTTCAGACCAACTTCGCCAATTTTTCATTTTCCCTTTGGGGGACCCATTGGGAAAAACAAAAATTTTCCCCATTTCGGGGGGGGGGGGCGAGCCCCCCGCCCCCCTGGATACGGGCCTGATCATCATCATAAGTTGCGATTTATAAATATTTTAAGCATTCTAGATTTGAATTTATACAAAATAGCATTACTCCTAATGCAAAAGCGTGCGCGATGCCGAATTTCGGAACGTTCTTGGCCCATAATGGCTTAAAATGGTCCGATAGGCATATTTTACCACCCCTGCAAAATCGGAAATAGAGCGAAAGAAAGGACAAATATTTGTAAGCTAGGCTTGCAAGAAAATTTCAAAAGACAGACAATACAGAAAAACCATAACATTAGAAACAAAAAATGAAAAACAAAATAAAAAACTAATAAAAAATAAATAAGACAACGTAAATTTATGTATAAAACAGAATGCATGATAATACGATAAATAAGTTAGATATAAAATAGCCCGCCGTATCAAATTTTGAGCTGTCGCACATGGCACAGATAAGCGTGAGATTTGACGGGGTTCGGTTAAACACTTAAGTGAGCGACACCAAAATTCTAGGGGAGAGGGGTGCAAGATTTTTCAAAGGTCAACAAATGCTCTTTAAATGATGGTATGGCAGAAAAACATCATTTTTCAACGTCTCTCATCGAGCACTATCCATTGGCATCAAAGAAATTGCGAAAAAAAAACAAAAAAAAAATCAAAAATTGAATGCTGGGGGAGGTATTTTGGTTTCTATGCGGGGGGGGGGGGTGATTTTCGGCTTTCTGTGCGAGGGGTACCCCACCCAACCCCCCTCCCCGCACACGGCCACGTGTGGTGGACACCTCAGACATCTCTCAAAATTGGATTTTTGACCATTTTTTGCAATTTTGCTCCATCAGACACCCAAAATTTGGTTGTTGCCCGTAATATGAGCAGGAATTAATGGGCTGATATCACAGCTTGCGATCTGCTACGAATAGAAAGTGGAGATTATATTATATTGATACCCATCATTCCTCAAAATATTTTTTCAATCCATTCCAAATTTTAGAGCTAAAATAAAACCTTTTTTATTGATGCTTGAGATCTTCATCATTTTGAAGTTAAAAAAAGAGGCTAAGTTTTCAAATTTTGAAAAGATTCAACCCAGTACTAGTTCATACATATAAAGTGACATACATTTAACAAGAGGGACTTCCAACAGTAACTCGCCCTTGTACTCCAAAGGCTGTACTTTTGAACAAAGACGTGCGTTTCAGACCATTTTTAGTGCTTTTTGCAGTTTTTGGACAAAAATGGTCATTTATCCTCTATTGAAAATACCCGACTACCCCTCCTAAGATTTTGAGCCCTTATATGCACCCGTGGGTGTGGGGGTTCAGGGGTCTGGACCACACCTGGGCGTGGGGGTTTGGGGGATATGCACCCCCCCCGAGAAACCAAAAATACCCTCCCCAGAAACAAAAATACCCCCCAGAATTCAATTTTTTGAATTTTTTTGTTTTTTTCGCAATTTTTTGATGCCAGTGGACAGTGCTCGATGAGAAACGTTGAAAAATGGTGTTTTTATCACCATACCACCATTTCTAAGGCCATTTTTTGATCTTTGAAAAATCTTGCACCCCACCCCCCCAGAATTTTGGTGCTGCCCACGTATGGTCTGGCTGGACCCCCAGGATCAGAAAGACCCAAAAAATCGATACTTACAGGATTTAATTGTTATTGCTAATTTTCGTGATTTCGCCCAATATCGAATCCACCAGAATTCAGCTATAGCCCACCTATGGTTATACATGTGCAAATTGGACTTATTCCCACATCCCACTAAAAGCTAGAACAATGCACATCAACAACTAAAATTTGTATCATTTTAACGCGTCGATCCCATCTAGCTTTATGTTTTTTAAATGTTTCTTATGTTGTTTTTATGTTTTTTATGTGTGTTTTGCTGTTTTTTGTTTTTTTGCTGTTTTTTCATGGGCCAAAATGGAAATAATATCGTTCACTGAAAACTGAGCTGTTTTTTAATAAATCTGCCCAAACCATTTGATCAGAGATTAATTTTTCTGTATCATTTTCAAGACAAACCCCGAAAAAGTTTAAAAAAAAAGCAAAATCTAAATCTGATCAAAATTTGCAATTTTTCGCAGTACACAACTCATCATTTGCTTTTGGAAAAAAAGTTAAAATGTCCAAATATGATAGAATTTGAAAAAATTAGCCAAACGGTGTCAAAAAATTTATAAGTCGACGAATCAATGATTAAAAGTTACAGTAGATTCAAAAAATATTTTCTTACTTTACACTTTACATGATATATAACTTTTTTATACTTTAAACAACGTACCTCAAATAGGTTTCATTTTTTACATTCAGAATCGCTTTTAACGTAATCACCGATCGTTTTAAAATAGTTTTGCGCATATTCTTTTAGAAATTGAAAAAATCTGAAAAAATCGGATTTAAATATTAAACTTGAACACTGCGAAAAAGTTTCTGTCATTTTGGATAGACAAACGCGCAATGAAAAAATTAGCGATGCATATTTGATAATTTGATTATTTTATGATGAATTTAAACTTTGATATTTACTTCTAATACAATCAATTTTTTCATTAAAGCGTATAATTCATTTTTTCGATAAATCAATTATAAATTGCTAGCTAGAAAGAAAAGCCGGAAGAGCAGTCCGATTTTTAATTGAAAAAACAAGGAATAATAGATTGAGCGATAAATGCAATTTTTTATTTTTCAATTCAAATAAATATAACATTGAGTAAAGGGCTACTCTAGCAATGGAACCATACGTGGGCAGCAAGAAAGATTCTGGGGGGGTGCAAGATTTTTTTGAAGGTCAAAAAATGGCCTTAAAAATAGTGGTATGGCGAAAAAACACAATTTTTCGACGTTTCTCATCAAACATTATCAATTGGCATCAAAAATTGCGAAAAAAACGTAAAATTTTCAAAAATTGAATTCTGGGGGGGGTATTTTGATTTCTGGAGGGGGTATTATGGTTTCTGGGGGTGCATACTACCCTCCCCAAACCCCACGGCCAGGTGTGAATGGAACCGTACGTGGGCAGCAGGAAAATTCTGGGAGGGATCAGGACAGGTAAAATTGCCGAAAATGTTACAAGAAATAAAAATTCTAGGGGGTCTACAGTAATCGGGGAGGGGGTCTAACTTCTGGGGGTTACAAACTCCCCCACGGTCAAGTGTGAACGGGAATGGGTATCAAACATGAGCCTTTGGGTTTGGGGGATTTTCACCCCCCACCTCCCAAAGGATTACAACTCCCAGAATTAAGGATTCTCAACAAAAAAAATCGTAAAAAAATCCTGTTTTAAGAGTTTTCAGCTATCCAATTGCTCCAAACTGTCAAAATTCGGCGCTTCGCGCAATACGCTCATTTTTTGACAATATTTTATTCAATTTCTCCAAAATTTTTTGAAATTTTGTTCAACTAGACCCCAGAATTGAATTTTTGGCATTGACAAAAAAATTATCAAATTATCGAAAGCTTTTTAGCTACAGATTTTTTCATACCAATGAGCAGAGCTAGACGAGAAATTCCAAAAAATTGAGTTTTTCCGCCCGCCCATACCCTTAATAATTCGGCGGTTTTCTGATCTTTGAAAATTTTTGGCCCTCTTCCAAAGCCATACATAAGAAAAAAATTCTGGAGGGTCCGATGAGGCCAAATAGCCAAAAATAACACCAAAAATTTTAATTCTAGAGGTATATCGATTATGCTGAAATTTCAGATTCTGAGGTCGAGCCGAACCCTCGCGCCTATGTGCGCCCAGAACCATCAGGATTTGGATAATCTCTGCCTGCCCAGATTGCAAAATCAACTTATCAATTTTTATACCTGTACATTTTGGCTGTTTTGCCGTCTAATTCGGGTAAGGCGATTTCGGGAGACGTCATAGGATAAGTTATCGGAATCTGCAATTATTTTAGTTCACCTTTACCATTCTTATTTATTTTAGCGCTATTATCGAAAAATTCAGTTTATGCTAAAATTATGGGAAAATGTAGAAGGAAAAATATATAAAACCACGAAATTATGATGAAATTGGAATATTAAATATAAAACTAAAATAAGAAATCACAAAAATAACGAAATTATGAAATGAAAATTTAATTTACGGGCTCAATTACGCGTTTAATGACCGAAATATGACTAAAACAATGTGGGACGTAATAAATATAAGAAAAAATGAATAATAATAATACTAAATGAGAAACTCAAAATCCTAACATAAATTGCAAAGACGGATATTCAATAAAAAAGATCGAAAAATCATAAAAATTTAAATTATTAAAATTGCGATTTCCAGAAGGGTAAGATTTTAATTTAAAAAAATGAAAAATTAAAATTAGAGCTCAGGAGTCTTAAAAATTAAAGTTTTTAGCACCTAAAAATTGAAATTAAATTTTGAACTGAAAAAATATTCAACATTAAAAAATTAACTCAGAATGAACTTGGATATATATATATATATATATATATATATATATATATATATATATATATATATATATATATATATATATATATATATATATATATATATATTAGTGATGTCCTGGGCACCGGCACCGGGCCGGTGCTAGGCTAGTTCCGGCGCCGGTGCCGGTGCTAGATAACAGAGAAAAAATTAGTATAAAAAGAATAATTGAAGCTCATTTATCACCAATTTAATGAATAAAGGCGCAGAAAGGTAGCATTTTGTTAATAAAATCTTCTGATTAGCATGGTGAAGCATTTTGACTGAACTTCAGAACAAGTCTTCGAGCTTTAAAAATGAATTATTCATTCAACGAAACACATCTTATTGAAAACATTAATTAACAGCAAGAAGCGTGGACACTAATAAATAAAGTAAATTAAAATTAAGAACGATCGACATATAGAGTGGAAAGTTCTTCTAATTCTACAATCTGTAGGCAAGAAGGATGAGTACTACAGAATAGTTTTCAACTTAATTTCATCAAATCCATTATTTTTCCATTTCGTGAGCAGAAGGCCGTAAAACGCAGCTAGAATTTTAAAATAGTTTTTATGCAAACTTTTTCCTGCATATTATTCAGAAAAAGCTTGTTAAAACGTTGTAAATGAAGTTCTATGTAAGTCTTTTGCATTACTAATATATCCCATGTTTGTTTTCAGGGGCTTTTGAAAATGTGAAATGATATAACCACAAACAAGTTTTTGTGGCTATTTTTCATGTTTGTTTCTTACTCGTTGAATATTTAACTAATGCACTAAAACCAAATTTCGATTTGACTAAAGAATCAATTACTGCACAAGCCAATGTTGATTGCGCTACACTTAAACTTATAATACACTATTTAACTTTTATTTTTCTTCGAATTATAATTTTATTATAATTGTTTTTTTGTTTAATGCTTAGGTGAGAAAATTTATATGTATTCATAAGTTAGAAATAATGAAGTCGTTACTAGCCAAATGAAATTTTGCCCTTAATATGTATATCCGGTGAAAAATAGGTACAAATTTAACCCTTTTTGAAGAAGCATAGTACACTATATAATATGCTAATGTAGCACCGGCACTGGCATCCGGTAAAAAAAGCGGTGCCGCTTTTTCGGTGCCGGTGCTACATTAGCATATTATATAGTGTACTATGTTTCTTCAAGAAGGGTTAAATTTGTACCTATTTTTCACCTGATATACATATTAAGGGCAGAATTTCATTTGGCTAGTAACGACTTCATTATTTTTAATTTATGAATACATATTAATTTTCTCACTTAAGCATTAAAACAAACAAAAAACGTAATAAAATTGAAATTCGAAGAAAAATAAAAGTTAAATAGTGTATTATAAGTTTAAGTGTAGCGCAATCAAGATTGGCTTCTGAAATAGTTGATTCTTTAGTCAAATCGAAATTTGGTTTTAGTGCATTAGTTAAATATTCAACTAGTAGGAAACAAACATGAAAATAGCCACAAAAACTTTTTGAGCTTAAATTATTTGAGTTTATCATTTCACATTTTCAAAAGCCTCCTCTGAAAACAAACATGGGATATATTAGTAATGCAAAAGACTTACATAGAAGTTCATTTACAAAGTTTTAACAAGCTTTTTCTGAATAATTTGCAGGAAAAAGTTTTGCATAAAAACTATTTTAAAATTCTAGCTGCGTTTTACGGTCTTCTGCTCACGAAATGGAAAAATAAAAATGGATTCGATGAAATTAGTTGAAAACTACTCTGTAGTACTCATCCTTCTTGCCTACAGATGGTAGAATTAGAAGAACTTTCCACTCTATATGTCGATGTTTTTAATTTTAATTTACTTTATTTATTAGTGTCCACGCTTCTTGCTCTTAATTGATGTTTTCAATAAGATGTGTTTCGTTAAATGAATAATTCATTTTTGAAGCTCGAAGACTTGTTCTGAAGTTCAGTCAAAATGCTTCACTATGCTAATCAGAAGATTTTATTAACAAAATGCTACCTTTTTGTGCCTTTATTCATTAAATTGGTGATAAATAAGATTCAATTATTCTTTTTACACTAATTTTTTCTCTTTTATCCAGCACCGGCACCGGCGCCGGTACCAGCCTAGCAACGGCCCGATGCCGGTGCTTAGGCACCGGCGCCGGTGCCGGTGCCCAGGACACACACACATATATATATATATATATATATATATTTTTTTTTTTTTTTTTTTTTTTTTGCCTTTTTTGCCGGGGCCGGGGCCGGGGCTACGCCCCGGTGCCGGGGCCGGGGCCTGGCCGGGGCCAATAATAGCGTGCTTTACCATGCTCATAGTACGACCCTGCCCTATCCCTTATATGTACCTATGCATATATTCTTGCTTGTAGATATGCACGTCAAGCGTTAATATTTGTTGGGATTACAAGATATAACAGAACATGGGCATTGGGGGATCTAGACCCCCATAATTCACATTCCCCCCCCCAGAAAAATCCGCTAGACCCCCCAGAAATTGATTTTCAGAATTTTTTCTGTTTTTCTGCGGTTTTTTTATGCTAATGGATAGCTCTCATTGAGAAACGCGAGAAAAGGGTGTTTTTTTCGCTCTACCATATATTATCAGGCACTTTTTGAGTTTTGGACTCCCTAGAATTTGAGCTGCCCATGTATGGATTTAACTCCTCTGACTTGGATGCGTTTTTCAATGTGCTTTACTTTGCACTTTTGAAGGCTTACTATTCTACTTGTTCTGATAGACGTAGCTGTCTGCTACCAAGCAAGCTGGAATTGCTCGTCTATATGAATTGCAATTTAAAATATGTCAATTTTGATTATTAATTAGAAATTTGCACCAATCTGACATAGTGAAATAAAGATTGGCCCCGGCACAGCTCTAATATATATATATATATATATATATATATATATATATATATATATATATATATATATATATATTAGAGATGTGCCGGGGCCGCTCTTTTTGCCGGGGCCGGGGCCGGGCCTGGCCGGGGCCTGTACAAAACATATACCCTATACTTACTAAGCTATACGAAGCATCCACATTATTTCTATACTGACCTAACATCTTAGTATTACTATTGTAAGCAATTACATATTGCTTCAATAAATTAAAGACTTAAAAATAAGCAGATAAAAGAGAAATAAACAAAAAAATAATAAATAATTGTGAATATAGCTCTTAGGCATAGAAAACAATAAGCTAAGCTGAACAGAATATGACTTTTCTATAGTATTTATGCTGATTCGATGAAAGAAATAAACGAGCAAAACAGTACAATACAAAAGGTTACGATTACATTGCACGAGAAATAAGTAACCCAGAGATTAACTACACGCTTGAAAAACTTATCTCTAGAATATCAACAAAATCATTGGGGCGAAAAATGCTTGTGCGACGAAAAATCGTTTACCAAGATTAGGGAACATGCATAATCAAATTAAAATAATATTAAACAAAATTAATTGAAAACAACACAAAAATGAAGACATTTGCTCTATTATTTGGCGCACAGCACCCGAAATTAATGAAAAATCGCATATATTAAAGCAAACGAATTCTATCTGGATGATAAAATAAGTTGCCGTACCCTAGCATTTTTTTAAGGTACATAAGTACATACATCGATTTATAAAACAACTCACTCAAATCTTGATTATTAGATTACCTGAAGCGAAACACAACAGTAGCCTAAGCTTAATTTTAACGAAATTTAGCTCATTTTTGCGAATAAATAAATATTATGTTGCGTAATTCGGCAAAAAAGATTAATTTTGTTCGATTTTCATTAATTTTTCATCGTTTTTACAGGCCCCAGCCCCGGCGCCGAGGCCAGCCTGCCCCCAGCCCGGGGCCGGGGCCTGGCACATCTCTCTCTCTCTCTCTATATATATATATATATATATATATATATATATATATATATATATATATATATATATATATATATATATATATATATATATATATATATATATAATACATGTAAATGGATATGATTGATCCTTCCATACAAAGTCGCTCAACCCCGTCCCCAAAGAAAGAAATTGTTTAAGTCATATTTTTGGCAAAAACATACACTTTTAGGCCATTTTCTGGCTCTTTTTGCCATTGGCCAAAAATAGGTCATTCCCCAATCTTTTATCCTTCTGGACTCAATTGATTAACAATTTTAACACCCCAGAATTCGCGATTTTTCGGAAGTTCCTTAAAATTTCAAAAAAAAATCGTAGAAAAGGTGCTTTTTAAGAGTTTTTAGCCATCTATTTGTTCAAGAGTGTCAAATCTTCGACGCTTCGCGCCATATAGCCATGTTTTGACTATATTTTGTTCAATTTATTCGACTTTCTTATTTTTGTTCTAAATTTTTTTTGTTTTTATACTCTGAAAGACATCGTCATAAACGCCGAAAAACAGTGTTTTTATTGCCCACCCACCATTTTTGGACCCAAAAAAGGCACTTCAAAATTTCACCCCTCGAATTCCCATGCTGTTTACGTGTGGTCTGGTCAGTCGGATTGAATTGGCCCATTTTCGACCAAAAACGGCAAGAACATCGAAAATGGGTTTAAGACTAAGTTATAACCAAAAAATTCGGACACAGAATGAAAATGCCAAATGCTCGTCTCCTTATACATTTTCAAACTTAATACGTTAGCAAAAATATAAGATAAATTTTTATTTTTATTAAATTTTTATTGAATATTTATTCATGTTATTTTTATTTATGATTTTCTACGTTCAACTCACATCAAATTCAACGTCGAACTCATATTTTATCATATCGTGAAAATACCAGCATTTGCCAAACCATCTTGTGCCATCTTTGTTGCTCTCTAATCGAAACCAGTCGATGTCGGCAGCTTTATTATTTTCAACGAACTTAAAATCATTCATATTCTTACACCTTGTACGAAAGTAGAAAATTATCAAAAAGTGAAAGATGTCACATTATCGTGTTCTTCTAATGCCTACTTATCATAATCCTGAATAACGAAAATATTACGGTTTTATGTTGACAAAAAAGCATTGGTATATTAGGACTAATCGACGTACATGTTACAGGAGGGGTGAGGGTTGAGACCGTATAGGCAAAAGAGGGAATGGGGGATCCCTCACTCAAAGTCGGCCGTCCCCCATTCCCCCAACGACAGAGTTTGACCCCCACATCCGATTTTTGAAAAAAAAATCGAACTTTTCGGCCGTTTTTAAGTATTTTTTGGCCGTTTTTGCCCGAAAATTGGAGGTCACTTACCAACCCCCTCGCATAAAAACGGCCCGGAACCCCCACCCGAAATTTCGAGCCGTTATATGTATAGTTGGAGCACCCCCAATCGGTCGTCCCCATAGACGATCTTGGGGTGAGGGGGTGAGGGTGGAAAAGCAGCCCCAGAAAAATTTCCATCCCTCCCACTCGAAATTTGTTTTCCAGCCCCCCCCCGTATTACATGCACATAGGGATGGGTGAGGGGGTATTATTACCCCCTGAAGGGTCAGCCGGACAAATACTGACGGGGATTTTGAGCTAATAGAACTTTTTTGCATCATTTTCGAGGTCAAAAGCAGTGAAATTGTCAAAATTTTTCCGGCGCTTCGCCCCGGATGAGGGCTTTTTACGTTTTACTCAAAAAGCGCCCAAAATTGAAAACTTTTTGCATTTTTTAGTGTTAAAAGTGTTATAATGCAGTCTAAATGAACTAAAGATGCTTTTAAAATGCGATATTACCACGTAAAAACGTTTTATAGGCTATTATGACCATTTTGATCGTTAAAACAGCAAAAAAAATCGTGAACGTCAAATTTACTGTTTTGGATTTTTGGTATTTATATACTACTCATGATCTGACTATATATATTTTGTTATTGTTCAATTTGTTCGACTTTTTAGTTTTTTTCGGAATTCTTTCATGGTTTATGCAGTAGAAAAATAAAGCATCGTAAGAAGCACCGAAAAACGATTTTTTTGACGCGCGACCCCCACCCCTATTTTTGGCGAAAACCTTTTGGCCATTTTTATGCGCCTTTTGTCATTTTCGGCCAACCCCTCATAATCGCTAAGGGAACAATCCAGCCAAAATTTTGAGCCGCAACATTGATGCTTTTTCAAAAAGGTACATTAATAGGCTTAGTGAGTCAATTGAGACAGCACATTTCAACCCAAAATTGAAACATTATCGGATAAGGAAGTAATTGTAAAAATGCAACAACAAAAAATCAAAATTGGGAAAGGGACTGAAATGTATAGGTGATAAGTAATAATTAGATTCCGATTTTCAAATTCCGTTATTTGTACCTTAAAATATGTGTACATAAACAGAATTTTGTTTCGAAAAAGACCGAAAATTCAAAAGTCCAGCATCTCAATGACTATCAGGATATAGGCAAAAATAAAGGCAATTTGACTGTGCGCTGAATCTTTACGCATTAAAAAATACCTAACTTGGAGGTTTGCAGAGTTTTCACTAACCCCCCCGGAATTATAGATTTCCCTGAAAATTCGTAAAAAAACGTGCTTTTTAAACTTTTTGGTTATTCAATTCAACAGAATTAAATTTTCGGCGCCATATAATCACTTTATTTACTACATTTTGCTCGATTTATTCGAATATTTTGTTTTTTACGTTCTAGAGGATAAAGCATAGTCAGAAACGCCAGAAAATGATGCTTTTGACGCAAATCCACCGTTTTAAAGCCTAAAAATAAACTTTAGAAAAAATTTTTGTTTCGCACATATGTACATGTAGTAGGCGGTTTAAAGGGAATCCTCCCATACAAGTTAGACCCTCCTCTGTCCCCAAAGTCAGTGAACTTTTGACACCCCGCGACTTTTGGAAAAAATTTGCGTTGTTTGTTATTTTTAGGTGTTTTTGGCCTTTTCCGCCAAAAAAGGAGTCATTTATCCCCCCTAAATAAAAGCCTTTACAGTACGACTGCATATTTGAAATTCATTTAATGCAAATTAGAAATGTTTTCTACGTTTTTGATGCAAATTTGAGCGGTTCATAAATAAGGAATTACGAACTATTATTTAATTCAAAAGTACGCTAAAAAAGCTGTTTAACCGGGTTTTTTTTAGACGCACTTCGAGAATTTTTCATTACCTCCTTTGGAAGACCTTGTAATATACAAAAAGTTTAAGGCGTTATACATATAAAGCATGGGGATTCGGGGGATAGTAGGTCAACCTCGAAAAATTATAAAAAAAGCGTTCCTGCTGGGCTTAAAAAACACGGGTACGTGTCAAAAATACCTTTTTTTGACGTTTCAGACGGTGACCGTTCTTGCTGAAATAAACAGGTGAAAAAATTTCGAAAAAATAAAAACTGAATAAATTGATCAAAAGAAGGCCCGTAAATTGGAATGTGGCGCGAAGCGCCGAAAATAAATTTGACAATTCCGAGTCAATATTTAACAGACAATGCTTAAGACGGCAAATTTTTTTAAGATTTCCTCCAAAAATCGACAATTCTGGGGGTATTTTACGGGAGGTAAGCAGCCGATCTACAGGGAGGGGTCAAACCCTCCCTTAAGAACACGTAGCTTATACATGGGCAGCAGTACGTCTATCGATTTTGGGGGTCTGCAGGATTCTCTGTGGTCAAACCCACAAAAGAACCCGCACGCTCACGTTTATTTAGGCTATATACGTAAGAAGCACAATTGGCGCATGTATGCACTTTAATAAGAGCTTGGTACTCTTCCTTGAGACGCTGTATCCACAATTCGCCATCCCTAGGACCGGCTCTCGTCTTGAGCAATGGAATGTTAGACAATGTCTTTTTCGTTGAATCGTCTATCATTGCGTTAGCCCAATCTATTCGTTATTTTAAATTTATGATAGAGCGCTGTTCCAATAAAAAAATTAAAATTTAAAAAATAGCTCGGAATATGAAATTTTTGAAAAAATCAAAACAGGAAAGAGTCATTTGGCGTGGAAAAACAGACACCTTTGTACTTAAAAAGAGCTACAAGCGACTAAAAAAATGATGTTTTGAACAGTGTTTTCGGAAAATTCGAAAATTTAATTGACAACTTGCGGGGGAGGGGTGGGGTGGAACTCTCCCTTAAAATCAAGTATGCACTTGGAGCTAATTTATTTCCGTTCATTAAAAAGCTGATAAACGATATTGGGGATTGGAGGGGTTCGCTCCTAAAAGGCTTTTACCCTCGCCCCCAGTATTCGCGGCTTTAAAAAAATCGTAGAAAAGATGCCATTTTAAACGTCTGTAGCTATAGGCAAGCTTAAAAGAGTCCAATGTCAGCACCACTTACTCATTTATTTAATATACATATTTTGCTCAATTTTCCTCGCAACGTTTTTTGGTCTTATAAAGATAATCGTAAAAAATGCCAAAAATGATCTTTTTGATGCGAATCCACCGCAACCGTCCAAAAAGAGGCATTATAGAAAAATTACTTGCTTTTACTCCCCAGAATTCCCATGGCGTATCCGTTAATAATAGCATTTTGAAAATTTAGTTTCATACCTTAAAAAAGAACGACCTATATATCTTGGCTAAAAAGTAAACATCTATTTCGAGGTACATAAGGACAAGGGGCGGATTCAGGGGCGGCCGCCCACCATTAACCCAAAATAAAGGATTTTTGAGGGATTTTTAGCGATTTCCGGGTTAAAACGGCTAATTTTTCCGCCCAAGTCAGGGTTCCGCCCCCCCATTAGGGGTATCACCCCCCCTTAGGAAAATCCTGGATCCGCCACTGTTACGGACGGAGCACCCACATAAAAGCTCACTTTCTGATCAAGGTTTAAACCGGCCATTTCAACCCAGTTACGCTTCAAACCATATTTTACAAAGTAAACATAAAAAATGATGTGAGCCGTAAGGAAATAATTAGAACTGTATCTGGCGTGTGATATTGATGAATAAAAGAATCGAGCAAACGTCCAAAATTTATTAAGAGCAAACATGAAAAATAATCGTATCAAATCACGCCGAAAAGGCAAGATAACACAAGCATTTAGCACATATACATACAAATTGGGGCGGATTTAGGGGGGGGCGCGGGGGCGGCCGCCCCCTCATTGGCCCAAAATAGTGCGCAAAATTAAGCATTTTTGAGCGTTTTTTAGCGATTTTCGGGTTAAATCGGCTTATTTCTCCGCCCAAGTCAGGGTTCCGCCCCCCTTGGGAAAATCCTAGATCCGCCACTGCTTACAAACATAAACAAGCGATAATATCATCGAAGATACATTTGTAAAATCGGATCAATAAATCGTGAAAATTAAAATGATTTAAAGTAAATCATACTTTTCAATCTGAAATTTCGGAAAAATGTCACGACTTCTTCCAAAATTTCCAAATAGAAATGAGTAGCTTTCCGCCCGTTTCGTTTACACTTTACTAAATTTAACTCTACAATGCGATTCAAGCTAAAATAGGGTATTATGAAGTACGATCGGATTTATAAAAAAGTGAAAACTTCGGAGCGTACACTTTACATTAAGCATGTAAGGGCCCGAAATTTGGGGAAGTCCCCGGCCATTTTTACGGCGGGGGTAATGACCTCCAATTTCTGGCCAAAAACAGCCAAAAACCACCAAAAAAGGCCGAAAAATTCGAATTTTTTCAGAAAACTTGGGGAATCAAAAAATTTTGTGGTTTTAGGGGGGTGAGCGGACGGCCGACTTATGGTATGGATCATACATGTAACAGGGGGAAGGGGGATCCCCCACCCAAAGTCGGACGTCCTCCCTACCCGCCCCTCGGAAAAAATTGAATTTTTGGCCGTTTTTAGGCGTTCTTTGGCCAAAAATTAGAGGTCATTCAACCCCCCCTTTAGAAATGGCCGGGACCCCCCAACCCCTTATTACATGTATGCTTTACACTTTACGCTAAATTTGCGCTTCAGATCGTGCTAAAATCGATGTAAAGTAACGGGAAACGTTTCAGTAATAACGAAATCGTCTTCGAACACGATATTAACGCCGACTTCGAATTCGATTCGAAAATTTGGCGTTTCGAGCGTAGGACACGTGAATAAGCGCGGAAAAATCATGTACATCGGAATGGCCAAATTTCTGATCGCGTCGCCGTCGCAAATTTGAATTGTTTGTATGTCCGTGCTGTCTTTAGTGTAATTTCCGTTCGATCCGATGGTCTCGACGCGAAACAATTGCAGTTCTATGCTCCTGATGGGCTTATCGCTACGAACTACCGTAATCTACGCACGAGTTTACACTCTCGAGTTTACATTCTGGAGTTTACACAACGATTCGAGAAACTCTTATTAACGAGTGTAAACTAATTTCCAAATTTAAACTATGATATATTTCGAGAAAGCGAGCGTGGAAAGCAATCCTCGGGAAAAATGGAAGTGGCCAAACACGACCTTTGGAGGGGGGTTGGGTTCACCCCTGGAAGGTTTTCGCCCCCCCCCGATTACGCCGTTTTCCGAAAAAGGTGCTGTTGTAAGTGCTCAGTTTATTCGTAAGTGGCCCAAAAATGCAAGTTTTTTGACAAAAAAGTCAAACAGGGCAATTTAAAGTCTTCAGGGATGTCGAGGCATACATGTATCATAAGATGGAGGGTTGCTGATCCCCATTCAAAGTAGGACCTTCCCTATCCCCAGAGTCGAAAAATTTTTGACCCCCCCCCCCCATTTTGGAAAACATCGCATTTTCCCACCATTTTTACGTGTTTCTGGCCATTTTGGCCAAAAATTGGAGTTCATTTACCCCCCTCCACCCCCAATGGCTGGAGACCCCACTCAAAATTTCGAGCTTTACATGTATGGCGCAGTGTCCCTACAGCCCTGTTACGTGTATACGGATCCCGATTTAATATTCTGATTTTATTTTTATATACATATTTTTTAATTGAAAATTAAGGCATAAATACAATGTGCTAATTGCTAATACATTCTAACATAGGTGCACAATGTCGGGGTCGGCAGGGAGGTGGGTGAAATCTTAAAAAACCAAAACAATAAACGTTCACGATTTTTTTGTGGTTTTAACGACCAAAATGGTCAAAATAGCCTATAAAACGTTTTTTCGAGGTAATATCGAATTTTAAAAGCATTTTTAATTAATTCTGACTGCATTATAACCACAGCTGGGCGTGGGGGTTTGGGGGTATGCACCCCCCAGAAACCAAAATACCCACCCAGAAATCAGAATACCCCCTCAGAATTCAATTTTTGAAATTTTTTTTTTTTCGCAATTTTTTGATGCCAATGGATAGTGCTTGATGAGAAACGTCGAAAATGGTGTTTTTATCGCCATACCACCACACCTGGGCGTGGGGGTTTGGGGGAGTATGCACCCCCCCCAGAAACCAAAATACCCCCCCAGAAATCAAAATACCCCCCAGAATTCAATTTTTGAAATTTTTTTTCGTTTTTTCCGCAATTTTTTGATGCCAATGGATAGTGCTTGATGAGAAACGTCGAAAAATGGTGTTTTTATCGCCATACCACCATTTTTAAGGCCATTTTTCGACCTTCAAAAAAATCTTGCACCCCCCCCAGAATTTTCTTGCTGCCCACGTATGCATACCACCATTTTTAAGACCAT
Source organism: Mermis nigrescens (assembly GCA_036768485.1). NCBI lineage: Eukaryota > Metazoa > Nematoda > Enoplea > Mermithida > Mermithidae > Mermis > Mermis nigrescens. The sequence goes on along the minus strand of JAVLUZ010000157.1, from coordinate 4,007,382 downwards.
TTTTTGACCTTCAAAGAATCTTGCACCCCCCAGAATTTTCTTGCTGCCCACGTATGATTATAACATGTGCAACACTAAAAAATGCAAAAATTTATCAATTTTGGGCGCTTTTTGAGTAAAAAGTACTTAAAAGTAATAATCTAGCGCGAAGCGCCGGAAAAATGTTGTCGTTTTTACTGCTTTTGACCTCAACAATGGTGCAAAAAACGTTCCATCAGCTCAAAATCGCCCAACAGTACCTGTCCGGCTGACCCTTCAGGGAATAATACGCATAGGTGGGCGGCATCAAAGTTCTGGGGGGAGGAGTGCAAGTTTTTTTCAAAGGTCAAAAATTTACCTTAAAAATGGTGGTATGGCGAAAAAACACCATTTTTAAACGTTTCTCATCGAACACAATCCATTGGCATCAAAAAATTGCGGAAAAACGAAAGAAATTTTCAAAAATATAGATTCTGGGGGGAAGTATTTTGGTTTCTGAGGGAGGGTTTTTTTTGGTTTCTGAGGGGGGTGGGGTATTTTGGTTTCTAGGGGGAATCGCGTACCCCCCCAAACCCCCCATGCCCAGGTATGGTAATACCACCCTCACCCACGATGTGCATGTATGATACATATGTAAAAATGAAAAGCGATCGTGGCTCACTTCACCCGAAAAAGGCTGATCAATCGAACAAGAGCACGAGTCGATACGACCTTGCATTTGAAATTTTCCGCGATCTTGCCTCTGACCGAAAAAATTCGACAAAAATAGAGAAAATCTGTCAAATTAAATTTAATAAAAAAAGCCGATTTACAAAAAAACAGAATTAGTGTTTAAGGAGACAAATAGTTTGCAGAAAGTCGATAGTTTAATAGATTTTAATTCAAAAAAATTAAAGGTAAAAAAATTAATTTGAAAAGTCAAAATTAGCGAAACTGTTAAAAAATAATTTGACACCTAAATCGTCCAAAAGTAATATACATTAAATGATGGAAAATATTTTAAATGCCGCTGATGTTTATCGGATTCGGTGAAAAGTAAAAAAGTGAATTATAAATAACTGTAAAAAATGTTTTCAAAAATGTTAAGAACTTAAATCAAGCTTAAAAAATTTGAAATTCAAAGAAATTTAAATTTTACTTTTTTTTGAAATTTGAAATTAATTTTTAATTTGAATTTTCAAAATTTGAAATTCAAAAATTAATTTCAAAATTAAAATTTGAAATTTGAAATTAAAATTTAAATTTGAACTTAAATTTGAAATTCAAAAATTCAAATTCGCAGTAACACGTTTAATTCGCTCACCACAGCATTCGTCAAACTTTCGGGCGTTATAGTAAACGCGATTGGCTTTTCAATCGCCTTGTCCTTCTGCTCCTACGAAATAAAGGAGCGGTAGTATAGACTCGGATTTTAAACGAAAGTGTAAACAATGTAAACAAAATTTAGTGTAAACTGGAAAGAGTTGTTCCAGTAGCGCGCTTAACAACGGAAAATATTACATTAGAAAATATGAAAATTCGAGCTATTAATTTTTCAATAATTCATGTGATTTTTTTAGTACTGAGGACAGGTCGTCCGAACTTTTGTATATTTACGTAACGCGATTTCGATTTGATAGAAAATTTCAGCCCCCCCCGCAAATAGAAAATAATTTTTGAAACACAAAAGGGTGCCCCAAAGGAAAGAATGAAAAATTTTCAGAGTAGGTCTAAAACACCAACGGAATAGATTTTTTAGTATACTTTTGAAGCCGGTAAACTCATAATTTTTTGGCGCTTCGCGCCGGATTTATCGTTAATCTATAGATTTTGTCTTCTAGCCCGCCCAAAACCGTTCAAATTTGAGTTAGACATGTAGAAAATGTCAAATCTTTTCGGCGCTTAGCGCCGAATCATTCATTTTCCGTATTATTTTTCTTCGTAAATGATAAAGGTCAAGTACAAAGACAGAAGTTATAAAAATTATTCGTCGATTGAATGATGAGAAATCAGTTGTGTAGTTTGTTTAAACGATAGATTTGTGTAATATGAGAATGGAATTGACATGAAAATTTTTGAAATTTTTTAAAATTTTTTCGCTATTGCATGGAGCTCGTTCACACACGCTCAAAAATGCCTTTATTTTTGCCCATCTACTGGTTCTCGAGATATCTGACCTGAAAATTTTCGGCCCGCCCCCGAAATATAATCCTGGATACGGGCCTGCCTATAACAGTGGTGAGAGAATCACCCGCCTAAAGCTATCGGTCTCCCCCACCATCCATCCAAAGACAGAAAATGTTTGAGCCCCCCCCAATTTTTTGAGAAAAACTTGCATTTTTCGGCCATTTTTTGGTGTTTGTTAGCCGGCATTAGCCAAAAATTGAACTTCTTTCAACCCCTACCCCTGAAAATGGCCGGGCACCCTCACCCTAAAATTGAAGTTGTTAAATGTATGAAAATACAGTGTAAAGTGGCCTAAAAACGATGTGCAAAAATACTAAACACTTATTTGACTCGCCCCCTGCCAATTTTGCGCATCTATGGCGCTGATGAGTGTATGGATAAACTGTTGATGATTTAACTGATGAACAAAATGACTAAACGATTTAGTCGGATTGTGAAGCAAAACTTACGTAAAGTACAAAGAAAATTTTAAGATCAAGGACAACGCTTCCTACGGGGCGAGTATCTTTGTTTAATTTAAAATACTGATAGCATGGAGGCGCGAGTTATGCACATACATTGATCTTGGGGGTTGAGGGGGTTCACCTACCTAGAAGTTGTTTCATCCCCTTCAGAATTCGCAATTTTTTCCAAACTATCTCCAAAAGTGTGTAGAAAACATGCTTTTAAAGCGTCTATAACCTGTCTATTTGCTTCTGGAGCATACATGATCTTAGGGGTTTGGGGGGTTTCACCCCCAGCAGAATCATTTTTCACCCTCTCCCCCCCGCAAAAAAATTCCCCGCCCAGAATTAGCGATTTTTCAAAAGTTTCCTAAACTTACCTGAAAATTGGTAGAAAAAGTGTCTTTTAAAGGGTTTTTGGCTATCTATTTGCTCAAAATCGCCAAATTTTCGGCGCTTCGCGCCATATATTCATGTTTTAAGCGATATATTGGTCAATTTATTCGACTTTTTTCGATTTTTTCATGATTTTATGCTCTAGAAGGATAGAGTATCGTCAGAAACGCCAAAAAATGATGTTTTTTTAACACGTACCGGCCATTTTTGGGCCCAAAAAGGCACTTTAGGTTTTCACCCCCCAGAATTCCCATGCTGTGCATGTATGTCCTGGAGTGTCAAATTTTCGGCGCTTCGCGTCGTATACTCATGTTTAGACTACGAGGGTTGATAATTAAGTTCGTTTTAGCTGTCTAAGAACCTTTTCTGTGTGAGAGATATCAACATGTGGTTTTTGCATATGGCGACGCAACTTCTGCTTTGAATTACGAGAGTCACCATTTTTTCTATTTTTTTCCGCCTTTTCTAGAAAAATCTTTTAAAATACCTCACTTCTTCGCTTAAGAAAAACAACTTTTATCTTGTCGCAGCTTGGGCACTGATTAGCATTTAATCTCAAAATTTCGGTAAAACAAAGACAGTTTATGACTTTCAGTGATGCACTACCAAAAATCCCATTGTGATTAATTTTCTTTTTAGTGATGCATTTTTCGTTAGAAACTCAATTTTTGCTGATTTTGACAAAAAAATTTGCTTCATCACAAATGCACGTTTTATGAACAAAAAACATTCCAAAGAGTGCTTTACAACTTTGGATATTCTCAGCTGAAACATTTATATTTTTTCGCGAAGAATGAAGTCAAGGGACCTTCTGTTTAGGGCTATTTTTAATTAATTTTTATCTACAATAAAACAAAATTATTCTACTGGAAAGCGGAAAAAAGATAAGAAGAAATGATGAGTTCAGAGATGTATAGCAGAAGTTGCAGAATAACGAGCGAAAACCGCGTGTTAATAACTCTGATAGAAAAAGTAATTAGACAGCTAAAACGAACTTAATTAACAATCATCAAATAATCAGTTCAATCGTTCGACTTTTCTTCGATTCTTTTTAGAGAACTTCTTAATGCTTTTATGCTTAGAAAGATATAGCATCGTGAGAAACGCCGAAAAACATTATTATTGATGCGTATTATAGAAGAGCATGGGGTGAGCAGGGGGTATTACTTCTCCTAAGCTCTGAAAAACTGATAGCTATACAGCCATTTTGGCTGAAAAAGCATCGCAATATAGCCTTTTTATCACAGAAAATGCGCTGCATAGCCTTTAGGGCTCACAAAACTAGCGATATAGCCTTTTTGGATTCAGAAACATATCGTTTGAAATCAGAAATGCTATATAGCATACATGCACACGGTTAAAAGTTGTGGGAGGGTGGATGTCTGAATGAATGAATGGACAGAGTACTATTCGAAAAACACTTCAGATTACACTGCTGGGCATCGGTTGACGCTCTTTAATAATTCCGAAAACAGGTTTTAGTCCGCAAATAGCCTAAAGGGGGTATGCCTTTCAAAAGTTGCGTACCCACTAGTTTTTGGGCCCAAAAAAGACGCTATAAAATTTCTACCCCCCCCTCCCGCCAGAATTCCTATGCTGAGCAAGTCTGGTTATGTATATACATAACACATTATTACGCTGTAATACTTTACACATCTTTTTTAATTATTTCGCCACTTATATATTAAAAAACACATAAGAATAAAAATAAGCTGAAAAATATATTTAAATAAAAATCTAATAAATATGCATAAAAATAAAAATAAATTAAAAAATGAAATGAAAGAAATTCGAAAAAGGAAAATTATAATGAATAAAAATAGAAGAAAAATTATCAAAAAATATAAAAACATAAAAACAAAAATAAAAAGCTTGAAAAATATGTAACTAGAATAAATATTATAGAATAAAAAATTAATATAATAAGATATGTAATATAAATAAAATTGAACGTGTGTCGTAAGCATACATACCTTGTATTCGACCATAAACTCGCCGTTTTTTAGTAACGATTTGGCCGGAAAAGCTCTCCGTAATTCGCATTTAACTACATACTGAAAGAAATGAGGAAAAATGTTATTAAAATCTTAAACCTTAAATTAGATAAATTAATGAAAATAATTAAATTAATGATTACTTGATTTAATTAATTAATACGGGAATTAAATTAATAATTAATTCATAGCGTGGGGGGTCAGGTCAGTCAACCAGTTTCTAGGGGTGCGGGTGAATAATTTTTTATTTTTGGCCAAAAATGGCAAAAACCCTAAAAACGGCGTAAAAATGCAAGTTTTTGCCAAAAATAAACGAAAGGTCAACATTTCCTGACTACGGCGGATGGGGTGACGATCAACTTTGGGTGGGCCTCAGACATGCACTACATGGGAGTTGTGATACTGGGGGGGTGAAATTTTAAGATGCCTTGCTGGTAAAACCTGAAAACTTTGAAAAATTAAAAAAAACAAAAAAATTTGAATACATTTAGCAAAATACAGTCAACAAATGAGAGGTATATGGCGTGAGGCGCCCGAAATTTGTCACTTTTGAGCGATCAGATAGCTAAAAACGATTAAAACCAAACCAGCGCCTTTCCTACGAACTTTGTAGAAACTTTTGGAAGACCGCCATTTCTGGGGTAGGATACAAAATTTCCGGGGGGGGGTTAAAACTTTTCCGGTGGTGTAGTGACCACACCTGGGCGTGGAAGGTTTGGGGTGTATACACCCCACTCCCCCGAAAAACCCAAAAATACCCCAGAATTCAATTTACCATTTTTTTTTGTTTTTTGTCGCACTTTTTTGATGCCACAATGGATAGTGCTCGATGAGAAAGGTTGAAAAATGGTGTTTTGTCGCCATACCACCATTTTTAAGGCAATTTTTTACCTTTGGAAAATCAAATCTTGCACACCCCCCGGAATTTTGGTGCCGCCCACCTATGGTGGTGACCCTCCCCTCCCCCACCCCGAATTATGCACGATGAGCCCTTATCCCACCTGTTACACATTAAGCGACAAAAAGATATTTACTTATTCTGCTTACCTGGATGGCTATATGTATGCCATGATACGTTTCGTACAAGATTTTGTTTGATTTTGGTTCGAGTATAAACTGAAACGGAATTTCGGTTCGACCGGGCGCCAATTTCCCACTTTTACAAATCTCCTGCGACCAGCCGGATAACTCAATGGGCTAAATTTGAAGAATAACTCGAAAAGAGAAACAAGAAAGAAAAAATAATAAAATTCTAAAAGGAAATGCCTAAATTTAAGAGAGAAAAACCTTCAAAATTTAGAAAAAATCAAAATTTTCGACAACTAAAAATTGGAAAGCTTAAAACAATGGTTTACGATTCGAAACAAACCAGCACATACTCGAAACCATCGAAGCGAACGTAAAAAAAATTTTTCAAATTTATTACAGAAAAATTCCAAATAATTGAAAGTATGTATAGGCAGTGACACAGAGCAGTAATCACTATAGGTGGGCAACCCAAAATTCTGAGGGGTGCGTGCGCAAGGTTTTTCAGAGGTCAAAAAATGGTATTAAAAGTGATAAAGTGATGGTATGGCGAAAAAACACCATTTTTCAACGTTTCTCATTTAGCGCTATCAATCGGCATCAAAAAATTGCGAAAAAAATTTCAAAAATTGAATTCTGGGGGTATTTTGGTTCCTGGGGAGCGGTATTCGGCCTCCTGGAGAATGCATACTCCCCACGCCCACGTGTGGTAATCACCCGTTTCTAAATTTAGGTCAATCCATCTTCATAATTGGCTATACAAACAACAGCTAATCATCTTATTATCTTATTTTTATTTTATCGACACAGCAAATGTATAGCAAAATAGCTACATACATAAAAGAAATTAAAAAGGCAAGGCACCCAAATTAAATAGATTAGTTAAGTTTCATTTTTATTTATGAATAATGGTGATTGAATTCATAAACTCACTGATCTAACAAAGCATGCATTTGAGACGCTAGAGCGAAAATTGAAAAAATCGCAAATGCTCGAGCAGAGTAGGCTATCAAACTTCCAGCTAAATCTACCCACCATACTTGAACAGTTTCAAAGTTAAAGCGAGGATCATAAATGTAACAGAGGGATGGGGAGATCCCCCACCCAGAGTTGGTCGTCCCCCCATTCCCCCCAAATCAAAAAAATTTGAACTCGCATTTTTTGCCATTTTTATCTGTTTTTTCGCCATTTATTGTGGCCGAAAAGTGTGAGTCATTTACCCACCCCCTCTAAAACTTATCGAGGACGATACATGATCTTAGGGGGTGGGAAGTTTTCAACCAACCCCCCCAGATCTGGCGATTTTCCAAAAAAAAATTACGAAAAAATCGTAGTAAAGGTGATGTTTTAATCGCTTTCGCTATCTGTTTGCTCAAAAGTGTCAAACCTTCGGCGCTTCTGCGCCATACACTCATTTTTGACTAAATTTTGTACAATTTAATCAAATTTTTCTGTTATTTTTTCGAAATTTTTTATTTTTATGCCCTAGAAAAATAGAGCATCGTCAGAAACGCCCAAAGGATGTTTGTGACGTGTATCCAGGAGCGGATTTAGGGGGGCGGGGGCGGCCGCTTCCCCCATTGGCCCAAAATAGTGCGCAAAATTAAGCATTTTTGAGCGATTTTTAGCGATTTTTGGGTTAAAACGGCTAATTTTTCCGCCCAAGTCAGGGGTTCCGCCCCCTCTTAGGGGTACCGCCCCCCTTAGGAAAATCCTACATCCACCACTGCGTGTATCCCACTGTTTTCTAGCCCAAAAAAGGCATTTTAAAATTTCAACCCCCTCCAGAATTCCATTGCTGCTCATGTCTGTTTTCTATCTCTTGTCTTTACATATCTTATCGACAATGAGAGTGTATAACAACATAGATATTTGTCAAACAAATTATCAAAATGGGTCAGTGATTTCAGCATTAAGTAGTTTCGTTTCGTTTATTAATGAAGAAAATTGAATTCATAAAATGAATGAGCTTCCATTCCAAAGCATGCATTCAAGACGCTTAAGCGAAAATATAAAAAACCGCAACTGCTCGAGCAGAGTACATGCTATCAACGTTTCAGCGAACGATTTAAAGGTTTGGGTGAGGCCATACATGATCTTGGGGGTTTCTCCCCCCCCCCCGCAGGGACGGATTTAGGGGGCCCAAACAAAATGCGAAAAATTGAGGATTTTTGAGCGATTTTTAGCGATTTTCGGGTAAAAACGGCTACTTTTTCCGCCCAAGTCAGGGTTCCGCCCCCCTTAGGGAAATCCTAGATCCGCCACTGCCCCCACCGCAGAAATTTTTCACCCCCGCCCCCAGAATTCACGATTTTCTAAAATTTCAAAAGAAAATTGGTATAAAAGTGCTGTTTTGAACGCATTTCGCCATCTATTTCCTCAAAAGTGTCAAAATTTTGGCGCATCGTGTCATGCATTCATTTTTTGACTATATTTCGTTCAATTTAATCGATGTTTCCTGAAATTTTTTCGAAATTTGTTTTTTTTTGTCTTTTTATGCTATAGAAAGATAGCGCATCGTCAGAAACGCCAAAAAACGATGTTTTTGTCGTATATCCACTTCTTTCGGACCCAAAAAGAGCACTTTAAAATTTCGCCCCCCCCCCATCAGAGTTTCCATGCTGTGTATGTCTGCCGAAGACCACCCGCCCAAATTTCTAACCGGAACGGCAAAAATTGAACGGGATACCAAAAACTCCCTTCCGACTTGTTTAGATCTACATATGTCATTCCCTTCATTGTCCTGAATTTTCGTTACCTATTTTGATTTCTTGGATAATAGCATATATATGTATATGATCTTGTAGAGTGGGTTTGAGGGTTTCGCAGCTCATCCAGATAATCATCCCCCCAGAATTCACGATTTTTTAAAAAATTCCTACAAATTCGTAGAAAACGTTTTAAGAGTCTTTAGCTATCTGTTTCATCAAAAGGTTCAAATTTTCGGCAGACTAATTTCTTGTCTATATTTTGTTCAATTTTATCAAATTTTTCTCAATTTTATCGAATTTTTTTTCAATTTTCTCAAATTTTGAATTTTGTTATGCTTTTACGCTCTAGAAAGAAAGAGCACCGTCAGAACATCGTCAAATGATGTTTACGACGCGAATGCACCTTTTTGGAGCCCAGAATTGAAATTAAGATTTGGAAAAATTGAAAATTCAAAAAAAATTTCAAAAAAATTCAAACGTTTAGCCCGAAACCAACCCTCAGAATTCCTATGCTGAGCACGTCCAGATAATGGTACTACAATAAATAATAAATTAGACCTAAAAAGACAGTCTAATACAAATTGGCTAAACATGTTTGGTCAATCTTCTCAATCTAAGCTTTTGAATAAACGTAACTTTCCAAAAAACAAATTTCTCTTCTATAAAATGCGGTTCTGTCAAGCAAAACGATTCATCCTCAAGAAAATAGTTAAGATGTGAGAACCGGCATTTTGTTCAATATTTGAAATTTTAATTTATTTGTTCTCCCTAATAAAAAATCACATATTAAAACCTACCGAAAAGGTCTTTACGGCTTCGTAATCGAAAAAAGGTTTAAATTATGCATATTTCCGGTTATAATGTAACAAGTCTTTAATCCCACTCTGACTGAGCCAAATTTAAATACTTTAAATATCTGGCAATTTTAAAATCCTCAAATTTTTAAGTACCGCATATTCATGCTTGCTGTTTTTAGAAATTTAATGCTCTTTGGAGCATCAAAAGATGTTCTTCGCTCAGTCAATCAACATTTATGTAATTATTAATTAATTAATTAATTAATAATCAATTAATTAATTAATGATTAATTAATCAATTATTAATTGAATTAATTAATTATTAATTTTAAATATTTATTAATCAGTAAATATATTAATTGACTAGTAAACGATTAATTAATTAACACACTTTTAAGGAGTTGAAAGTGTCGAAAACGCCCGTTTTCAAGGGCTGTAAGTTGACCGCACCCTCGAAGCACAGTTGCAGACCATCGTGCTTCAGTTCATTTTTATTCGAAATTATTATAACGCCGCCAATTGTGTCCTGTGCAGTGCATAAAAAAATTTGGTCAGGAATCGGTCGCGCGAATTTTTTAGAAAAGCTAAAATTATACTTAGGAGAAAAGTCACAACTAAAAGGAAGATATTACGTGTAAATTGAAAAAATAAAAAGACAACAAATATTATTACAAAATTAAAATTTATAATTAAAAATTATATATGAACCAGTCGCTTCAGAATCGAAGTAGAAGTGTAACGCAGGAGTCGGATAAAAGATACAATTAGAAAAAATCGCGTCGTCAGCTGAATGAGACTATCATCAATAGAAAATCAGATATATACAGAATTAGATAGAACGCTTTAAGCGTTTTTAGCAATCTTTTGACTCAAAAGTGTCAAATTTTCGGCGCTTCGCGCCATATACTCCTTTTGCACTGTATTTTGTCTAAATGATGTTTTTGACGCGTATCCACTGTTTTGGAGCCCAGAAGGGTACACTTAAATTTCACTCCCCCAGAATAACCAAGTTGTGCATGTCTGTCAAAGATCCTACCTTTTTTGTAAAAGGCAAAAATTTTGACGCTCGTATGTACAAAGATTTGTTGCGTCATCTGCGTACAAAGTAGCGTTTGGAATAAATTATTTAATTTTAATGTATGTTTTGGCGAAACTCGAAAAAATGCCGAGTCAAATATCATAATTTAATCAGGTTCTGTCTATTTGCTCCCAAGCGCGCTGCCACAAAATAAATGCATGTTATAAAAATTAAAAACTTGATCATAGGAAGCGCCGATTTTCGCAGACATTTAATGTCTGAAAATCTTGGGAGGGCCCGTTGTCCATTTTTAGGTACCGGGAGGAGTGAATAACATTCAATTTTTGGCCAAAAATGATCTAAAAGCGCAAGTTTTTGCCCAAAAGTCGGGAGGAGGGGTGAAAATCTATCCTACAATTATATTAATGAATATATGTTTATAGAATAAATTATTTTTTCTATTTTGAGCATGCAACGAATAATGAAAATTTGAATGCTTGAGATTCGTTTAATTTGAGAAGCAAAAATGTTAAAAAATATTTTTTAATATATCAATAGGTATATAAATAAGAATAATTAAAACGACTCATTTCTGATTCGTTAATGTTAGGATAATATATTAAATAATTTTAATTGTTTTAATTCGAGTGGTTAATTTTAAATCCCTAAAGTAATTTTAATTGAAGTAATAGAAAAAAATATCATGTTTAAAAGTGTGCTTCGGCCGTAGATACTTACGTACTGTCGGTACGTCTTATCGGCGCGATCGAACTTAATTTCCATTGATGAATTACTTGCCTGACTGCTAGTAGCCATTGGTACAAATATCGAATTTATAGTTTTCACTTAAATTTACTTCATTAGAGCAACCTAGCGGTATAGATCAGAATATAGAATTACCAATCTAAAGGTAATGAATGTATGAATTGCGTATTGCATTATTGAAACTATTTGAAAAAATGGGAAGCGCAATGATTGAAATTAAAGCAAAACATTTGAATATATAAGTCTGCCTGAAAAAAATGAAGATTTAAATTTAAATTTGAAATTCTATTTTCAATTTGACAGAAAGATAAGTTTGATTTGATTATGATTTGATTATTTTGATTCATTGTAATTCATTTTCCCTAAAAATCTAGTCGATTGTACTCAATTTTAGAGGAACTGATTGCAAAAAAGATATACGTTATCATACCACGGTTTTTTTTGTATTCGGCAAAGATTATTCGCGATGTACAAAGACTTTTCAGGACCGTTTTTGTACATGTATATATAAAGATTTTTGGGACGACAAAACTGTAAAAAGGTGTAAAATTCCCAGAAATTTTCGATGCTTCGCGCCGAAATGAGCAATTATCTGTCCTATATATCTTTAGAATGGCAAAATTTGCATTTGAAATAGAAAAATGTAAAATTTTTCGGAGACAATTTTTAGTAATTTTTGGCGTCAAAAACCCGGAAATTAGCTAAAATACACTACCTAAAATCGAAAAACCATGTTTTACTACACTGAAATCGCTAATGTACCATATAGTAGTACACAAAAATTTGCATGTACAAAATGAACAAACACTTCTGGGGACCATCTTTGTACATGTAAAAACAGATTTAGTATAAAAAACACTGTATCATACAAGTCAGAAATCTAATTTTATATGACATATATAAATTCTCCATTTTCCTAAATTTTTATCCTCTCTAGTGGTAATTTATTAAGTGATAATAAATTAAGTCTAGTCGCTTAAGCAAAGCATACATCTACATAGGGGTGATAGGGTATTACCCCCGCTGAAGGGTCAGCCGGATAGGTATATATTGTCTGGCGATTTTAAGCTGATTGGACGTTTTTTACATCATTTTTTAGGTCAAAAGCAGTCAAAATGCAAGAAACTTTTCTGGCTATAAAGAATTTTACGTACTTTTCACTCAAAAAGCGCCCAACATTAATCAATTTTCGCATAGTTTAAACAGCAAAAAATCGTGAACGTCAAATTTACTGTTTTGGAATTTGGGATTCCTCCCTGCCGACCCTGACTGACCTTGTACACCTATGCGCTTAAGTATAGTGTGTCTGCCTAAAATGCTATTTGTTTCGTCAAGAAAGGCTTAACTGAAATGCAAAGTTCGTTTAAACCCTTACAGAGCAGTAAGATTACATATGATCTTGAAATTAATCAAGGAATTTTACGTACTAATCTATAGGGATGCAGCGGATACCCGCACCCGCTATTACCCGCTTCTTTTTTGGTACCCGCACCCGCACCCGCTATTCCGAAATTTTTCTACCCGCACCCGCACCCGCACCCGCTAAAAATATTATGATAAAACAGCGGGTGGCGGATAATAATAATGAGAATTTACGAAAAGACAAAACGATTCTGTGGCAGTGGCACGTTAATGAAAAAACCAAAATGTATAACAGTGTGTTCTAACGTACCAGTACAAATTGGAAAAGCGAACATCTACTTGTAATGAGTCATATTTTTAGGTACCCTCTGGACTGCAGATACATGTTCAAGCTCTCTTATGGTTAATTCCAATTATGCGAATTATGCTTTTTAAAAAGAGAAGGGTCTAGGTGCCAGTCTTTACATGCATCAGTTCAACCACTCTAGCGTGCGTAGAGATATTATGCAGCAATGTATTGTACATTGCTTTTTTAAGACGAAGTAGGACGTTTTGGCACTGCCGTTTTGGCGCCATACTCGTTGTAATATTATTAATTATTTACATTTAATTTATGAATAAAGTATAATACAGATTCTGAGAGCTCATTCAATTCTCTACGTGATGGTACAAATTACTTTTAAAATATCTTTGACTTTAATGAGATAATTAAACGCATCTAAAAATACACTGGATTTTCTACAGTTTTTCAGTCGTACACAAATGAATACTCGTCGATTCTGAATATATAATTTACTTAAAAATCGCTTCAAAATTAATGTACTTAGAATATTTTTTAAGTTGCTGGCGCGAAAACGTCGTAGACCCTTTTTAAGAAGAGAATGACAACAACAAGTGTCTAAACATTGTATTCTGCAAAGTGCAAATATATTACTCATATTGGTCAATGGTTCAATCATTGACAATTTACTTATCTTTAGTTTGCAAATTTAATTCATTGAGAGAGTAGTCTGCAAAGAAAAAGACAATCAGCTTGAAGATTAATATGAATTTTGCACACAGTAAATAACTGCATTAAGCGGAAAAAAATGGAGCATTTTTAGCCCTATTTATATTATGCTATATCTCACTGCTAAACCCGCCACCCGCCACCCGTACCCGCTATTTTTAAGGTGCGACACCCGCACCCGCACCCGCTAAAGCAAAATTTTGGTACCCGCACCCGCACCCGCTATTCCAAAAAAATGTGCACCCGCTGCATCCCTACTAATCTATAAAATCATCGAAAATGTCTCAATTAAAAGCAAACTGAAAAACGTCAAATACGTTACATGTGATAAACATAAGTAAACTGCAAACTCCAACTTGATTTACAAAAATGGGGTTATTACGAAAAGCGTCCCATCCCAATACGGCTGAGTAGTTATACAGCATATCGACCCATTACTCAGGCTTATTTTAAACGCTGGCACCAACATTTTGGCCAGTCGATGATACTAAGCATAAGCCTGATCAGCAAGTAACCAATGCAAAACATTACGAATACCTTGCATTCTTTATTGAAATAATCAGCGGTAGTCGATTGATTATGGTTCTGAACTTTGGAGCAAGAGGTTCACGTTTCGAATCCGATGCCAGCAACATTCTTTCGTTTCCTCAGATGTTACCGACCGCATACATACGCCCTTACAATATGACTATATTGTGAACCAGCAATACGAATGCCAATTAATCATTTACCTCCCCCTAATCACCTTTTTTCCACTTTTTGGTCAATTTTTCAACTAAAATTTTGGAAAATGGAAAACATTTTTGGGCTTGGCTGGCATTTGTGTAAAATTTTTGTAATGTTAGAATCAAACGAGGGCGTGGGGGTTTGGGGGAATGCACCCCCCAGAATTCAATTGTTGAACATTTTTTTTGCTTTTTTAGCGATTTTCTACCATTGGATAGTGCTCGATGAGAAACGTCAAAACATGGTGTTTTTTCCACCATACGACCACTTTTAAGACCATTTTTTGACCTTTGAAAATTTTTCCACCCCCCTCCCCAGAATTTCGGTGCTGCCCAGCTATGGTTAGAATGCGTTCGTTTTAGAGAGGTAAAACTTCAAAAATTTTCCGCCGAATTGATTTAATTATTATATACTTGTTATTAATCTTTATGCCGCGCCGCGCCAATTGCAGCATTTTTATCGACAATCTGGTCTAGAACTTAACTATGATTGAAAATCCTCATCTTTTGCACGGATTTGGCTAGTTTTTATAATGCAAAATGCATTTTAGAGAGCTAAAACTTTAAAGTTTTCTGGCGCTTCGCGCATTTAATAAATTATAGTTTTTATTGTCAAAAGCGACTTCAGAATTAGCTAAAATGATTTACTGAAGGAGGTAATTCAAGTCTCAACAGAAATAACGTGTACTGATCGTGATATTTTTAGTAGAGCTCAGAATTTTTATGCAAAAAGTGCATTAAAGACCGCTATTACATGTGTACATAAGAATTCCTACTTAAAAATCTGATTTTTTTAGCACAGGCGCTCTATTTTTAACGTTTTTAGACCTCCCAAAATAACGTGGAAAAAGTGTGGAAAAAGTGGAAACAATTTTGGGTCTGGTCTATAATTTCAACCAAATCGCGGGGGAAAAAACGGTGCCCCAATCTATTAGATCCTCAAGCTATCCCATACAATTCCCTAATCGTCACCTATTCCCATCGCATGAATATATGTGCAATCATCACCTGAGAGCATTTGTCAGCAAATCCTGAAGCTTAACGACCAGGCACGTAACTCTGGGGGAATCTTTTAAACGTTATTTTCTGCTTAGTCCCCCAAAAAACATCCCCCTAAAATAGGACGGCCAGCTACGTGCCTGTTAACTACCAGGCACGCAGCTGTGGGGGAACAGGGAGCTAGTCCCCACAAAATTTTGAAAGTACGTACGAGCATTTATACAAGGGTCCCTCTATGTAAAATTGGAAATTCTCGAAGCGTACACATTTGAAAAATGGCCAGAATAGATTTTAGCATACTTTTGAAAAATTTTCCGCCAAATTTATTGTTTGTTGCATAACTTTTGTCTTCAAAAGAGCCAACTTTAAGTAGGTAAAAATTTTCTAACGCTTTACACAGAATCATTCATTTTCCATATTGCTTTTGTTTACAATCTACTCGAATCGAGTATAGAACAAGTTAAACAATTTTTCAACAGGGTCGACCTTGTACATATCTACTGCTGATTATGACAAATGGACGGGACGTTGACAGGGGCGTAGCCAGGGAGGGGAAGGGGGAATTCCACCCTGGGGATAATTTCGAATTTTTAGAAATGGAGCTATGCGGTCGCGTAACGCTGTCCTGCGACGATTTGTTGAGAATAAACCAAAAATTCGGCATTTCGCGCCGATTTATTCTAGTTTTGGCCATTATTTTAACTTCATGGCAACAAACAAGAGAGAGAAAAGACAAGAAAATATTTATTGTTCAGAAGAAAAAAAGAAATTTGATAAAACATGAATACATTAAATACATGATAAAACAGTGACTGAACAAAAGGACATATACAGATCACGGAGTGTGATACAACTAGGTATGTGTATGCTCCGACAATAAAATTATAAAATCAATGTTTAGCAGCTCTTTTTTGAACAACCAACGTTAAGAGAAGCGACGACATGATCAGGTAACTTGTTCCAAATTTTTGAATATCTTTGGGAAAAGTTATCAATTTGAGTATTGGAACAGACAACTGCTAAAGTAAGTTTATAACGATTTTCAGCTCGAGTGATGTTGAAACTGAAAAATTCATTAGCATCAATACAAGATGATAATAATAATAAAAATAATAATAATAATAATAATAATAATAATAATAATAATAATAATAATAATAATAATAATAATAATAATAATAATAATAATAATAATAATAATAATAATATTTATCAGCCAATTACTACTGTAGAAAATGCCAACAAATTACATCAAAAAATGATTTAACGAAAGATAATGTAGAAAGAACGAAAGAAAGTTTATCAGCAAAACTTAGTAATGGCGAGACGTACAGGCGGATCACGCTCACGTAGGCCCCTTCGGGAACTCATCAGAACAAAGTTTACAAATCAAGTTTTTCATTTTATTCATTCATTTATTTTTACTACCAATAAACCGTTAATAATATGATACATGAGACATGGACATATGTGAAGACGAAGAAAAAAGAATATAAAAAATATAATAACAAAGGAATATAAAGCGTTTGTCGCCATGAGAAGATTAAGTACCTTTTTGCAAGCATTTCTAGTCAATAGAAATTCAAAAGTATGGAGAAAATTCGTGTGCTTTGAGCAGATTGCGTTTTTAAAAACTACTTAGCACAGGGAACACAAGTCTACAAAATATTCGCACCTCATGCGTGTTCAGAATTTCTTCAGTCATTCTGGCATGGAAATATCAGAAAATTTCCGCGCTGTGCGCCAGTCTTTTTTATCTATTTATCAACTGAATGAAGGACCATGATTCGGACGATTTTATGAAAATTTAGACGTTAAAATTCAATATTTAAGTTCTTAAACTTGTGAAATTTTCCGTGGCTCTGTCCCGGACCCCACTAGGGGTGCCTGAGCGCGTCAACCCAGACCACCAGCCCAAAAAGAGGTTTTCCGTTGCATTCTCTGCAATCTAAAGTTCTACCCGACTAGTAAAACTTGCAAATTGTGCAGCATTCATTATTGAAATTTTCAAAAAAATTTTTTTCTTGCGTTTTAATTGTTGCATGACAATGTGAATAGTCCAAAAAAGGCATTATGTCTACGTTTTAATGAACTTGTGATATAAAAACATTTTCGGACCTCCCTGGCTAAAATCCTGGGATTCGCCAAGATTTCACACTTTTTACGGTGTTTAAATTGAAATCTTTAACTCAGATGATAAACAAGGCGCGGAATCATGTTTAAGATTTTTCAAAATTTAAAAAAAAATTTCAATTTTTTTTGTCATATTTTTCTTCATCGAGTTAAAGATTTCGACTTAAATTTGAAGATTCAAACAGTGGAATACAGAATCACATGAAGATACCCGATTTACATCGACCTAAGCATTTATACATCGACCTAAGCATCTATACATCGATCTAAGCATCTATACATCGACCTAAGCATCTTTACATGGACCTGAGCGGGAGAGATCTAGACTTAAGCAGCTTAAAACACCTTTTCAGATATACTAAGCCTAAGCCTACGCATAATAGAAGCAAAAACTTAGATTTTCGTATATCTAATCAAGTAAAACCGAAAGAACATGCAAGAAAAAATGAAAAATTTTTGGAGTTTTTCAAAATTTCAAACAGCTTTCCGCGCCTGTTTTCTTTTTTCTCCTTAATTGCAATGCTTCCATTCGTAATTTCAGCCCATATTATTCATTTCCGACAAATGTGTAAGTCCTTGGATCGAGCCCAAATCCTGGCTAAGCTTATGCGTCTTTGCGCCTATTTCTTCTATCTTTTGGCAGTTACCATCGTTTTATTGCAATAAAAGTCAATAAATTAGCACTTCCAGCCAGTGTTTTTTGTACTCGGCAAAGATTTGTACCGATTTACAAAGACTTTTCGGGACCGTCTTTGTACATATAAAAAGATTTTTGGGAAGATAAAAGTTGTAAAAAAGGTCTGCAATTCGCAAAAATTTTCGGCGCTTCGCGCCAAAATGGGTAATTGATTGTCCCACATATCTTTAAAATGGCAGAAGTTTTGCCCTCAGAGACCCAGAAATTAGCTAAAATACAATACCAAAAGTCGAACCACTGGTTTTACCACACTACAATCGCTACTGTACCATCATGGAAGAATGTCAAATTTTTTGGCGCTTCGCGCCGTTTTGAGGCAAATTTTAGTGATTTTTGGCGTCAGAAACCCAGAAATTCGCTAAAATACACTACCAAAGATCGAAAGCCCTGTTTTACCACACTAGAATCACTACTGTGCTATATAGTACACAAAACTTTGCATGTACAAAATGTACAAAGACTTTTGGGGACTATCTTTGCACATATACAAGCGGACCTTGTACAAAAAACACTACTTCCAACGCATATAAACATTTTTTCCGTCAAAAAGGTAAAAAATTTTAAATGAAAATATATTATTTTTTATTATATTATTACCGTCCAATATTTCTTTGTTGCATCACTTGTAAAATTATGGAGTATATTATAAACAGAGCTTCAACTGCTTCTTTAAAGACGAAAACTAATTTATTTTCATGACAGTTTGGCTTTTAAAAGGGAGTCATGTGAAACTCAGCTTTTGAAGTGTACACACATGTGGGTTAAATCACTTGGCGCATCTATTCCTATTGATGTTGTTTATGTCGATTTTAGTAAAGCCTTCGACTCTGTCGTTTATTCTAAATTGATAGAGAAGTTGAATTATTATGGGATAAATGGAATGCTATCAAAATAGTCAACTTCTTTTTTGACAAATCGTACACAAAAGGTCAAAATTTTTGACGCTTTTTCTGATCGGAAACCAGTTATTAGTGGCGTACCTCAACGTAGCGTTTTAGGGCCCTCTTTATTCCTATTGTTTGTAAACGATTTTGTTCAAGCTGTTGAGCAAAGTTAAGTCTTTTTCTTTGCTGGTGATTTGAAGCTCTATAATTTTTCTCAAAATTATACTTTGTTGCAAAAAGATTAAGATAAGCTGGTTTCCTGGTCTGAAGAAAATCAGTTATACAAATACAAATACAAATTTTATTGCAAAGTCAATGAAACAGGTAAAATACACATAAACACGGCAAAATACGAAGAATAAAAAATCATCGCTAGTTTCACTGGCTGCAATAGCTCCATGATACATTAAAGCATACTGGTTAAAGCCACAATTTTTGACTTGAGGTAATCTTTAACCCTCGTCTGAAAAATATTTGCCGAAGAAGAACAAATAATCGCATCTGGGAGAGAATTCCATAGATATAGGACTCTTTTTGGAAAAGAGTATTTTTTAATATCTAAACGAAATTTTTCACCTTTAAGTTTTAAACTATTAACAGCTCGAGTTTTAGATGACTGTGTAAGTGTGAAAAAATCATCAGGATCAATTTGTATATATCCATTGAAAATTTTATATATCATGGATAAATCAAAAACAACTCTGCGAAATTCCAGAGAGTCTAATTCTAAAATCTGAAGCCGACGTTCATATGGTATATCACTAAATTAAAGAATACGTTTGGTATAATATTTTTGAACTTTTTCTATATGGATTCCAAATAACTGTATTAAATTCTAAAAGGGGGCGAATAAATTGCTTGAAAGCTAAAATTAATGTTTCTGTATTCTTAATCTGAAATGATCGAAAAATAAGTGATAATCGAAAATAAGCGTTTCAGACTATATTTTTTATAAGAGGAGAAAAATTCAAAGTTTCATTTAAAGTAATACCTAAATCCCGAACCCCAATATTAGTAGGAAGAAGTTTTTTATCATTTATAAAATAATCAAAGCGAGGATTATTATGACCAAAGTAAAGGACTTGACATTTAGATACTGATAGTGGTAATTGCCATAACTTAGACCATTTGATAATATCAGTAATAAGTTTTTGTATGATAAAAAAATCCACTGATTTAGCATATATTTTAATATCATCCGCGAAAAGCATAATTTTTTTTTCACTAATGCAAAGGTTTGTAATGTCATTAATGTAAAGTAAGAATAAAACAGGTCCCAGGACACTCCCCTGTGGAACACCACTAAGTACATTTCCCAAGAGTAAGACTGTATTATCAAGCTTAACACTCTGAGTACGATTAGTCAGAAATCATGAATCCATTTTATGAGATTATCACACAGTCCATACATAAATAATTTAAAAATTAACTTAGAACTTGAAACGGAATCAAAAGCTTCTTGAAAGTCCAAATAAATAGAATCGATTGTATCTTTATTATCTAAATTTTTGATAATATAATCAGTGTAACAAAGTAGCTGTGATTCACATGATTTTTTCGGTAAAAAGCCAAATTGGTATTTTGATAAGAGATTGTAATGCAAGATATATGTCATGATTTTATCTTTAATTATATTCTCCAATAATCGGCATGAAACACAAGTAAGTGAAACAGGTCTATAGTTATCAGGTGAAGCGGGGTCATTTTTTTTAAAAATGGGTACTACAAGAGCATGTTTCTAGATTTTAGGTAACTTAGAAATTAAAAGAGATATTGAAAATATCTTTTTTAATGGATTTACTAAAGAATAAGCCAGTTTTTTAAACAAAATTGGTGGAAGATTGTCAGGTCCAACTGAAAAAGACGATTTCAATTTCTTAATAGATTTTAAAACTGATTCATCATTAATATAATCGATAAAAGTCAAATTTAATTTGCTAGATACATTAATATCAATAGTGTCAGGACAAAAACCATTATCAATAGTGAAAACTGAGCAAAAATGTTTATTAAGTAATTCCGCTTTTGCATAGGAATCAAATTGAAAAATATAATTACTATCTTTTAGAGGCGGAACAGACTTAATTGTTTTAGTTTTACTCTTTACATACGAATAAAATCGTTTCAAATTACCATTTTTAATGAGATTTTTTTCATAAAGTTCAATTTCTTTATGAACAGCAGCAGTATATTTACGAGAAGCAGTGCGATAATTAAGTTTGTTGGCAATAGATTTATGTTTTTTGTATTTTCGCCACATGTAATATTTGTGTTTGAGTGATTTTCGTATCTCCTTAGAACGTCTCTTACCGATAATTTTTGTGGATATAAAGCATTCAATACCAAAATGAATTATGGACAAAAACTTATCATAGAAGTCGTCAACTGTAATACAATCAAAAAATACTTGTTCCCAGAAATGCTGTCAAGAAATAAGGCAAAATCATTGTAATTACCAGATGAATAATTTCTGACACGAGATTCCTGTTTACTGTTTGAATCGAGCATTAAACAAAAATCAATCTGATTATGATCACATGAATCCGTAAATGGGGTAAAACATTAATATTAAAGCAAATATTTTCACAATTAGTAAAAATTAGGTCAATTAAATTATTATATCGAGTGGACTCAGTAATGAGCTGTTTAAAACCTAGCTTACTTATTGTATTCCAAAATATTCGACTTAACTTATCAGTAGGAATATCTCCTTTTGCCCAGTTTATGTTTGGAAGATTAAAATCACCAAGTAAAACAACTGGGTATGAAACATCAGTACTCCAAATAATGAAATCATCATATAATTTCATTACTTGTAAATCTGTGTTAGGTCTATAAATCAGAACTATTCTGAAATAATTTGTCGTATTTCTAAAATCTAGAACTACAGCCTCGCAATTTTTAAATTCCTCTGGTAATAATATTTTGTTGCATTTATTTCTTTTTTCACTATAATACATACTCCACCACCAGTTTTTCTCGATCTTTTCTAAAAACGTTAAAATAATTTGTGTTAAAAATATTACAATCAGGAATTTCGCTTTTTAGCCAAGTTTCACAAAAACACATCAAATCATAATCTATTTCAATTTTCTTAAGAAAATCCAATTTGTTTTTTAAACTTCTAGCATTGATCAAGGCACATTTAGTTACATGACAGTCCTTGCAGCCAGCCTCATGTTATATATTACGACGCGAAACAGAGCCTCGAGAAAATTTTTTTATAGACAATCATATCTCTCCCTAAATGTTCTGTTATATCTTGGGTACGCTAATCCTAAAGTTACTATCACCTAAACCATTGTTTGTTATCTGACACAGGTTCCTCAATTCGAGATTTAGGTGTTTCCTTAACAACAAATTTACCATTCAGTTGTCATTGTACTAATATATCAGCAAAAGCTTTGAAAATGAGTGCTTTGATTTTCAAATATTCTGAATCACGTGATCGAAAAATGTTGGTTCTTGCTTTTAAAATTATACTCGGCCCATTGTAGAGTATGCTCTAACTGAATGGAGCCCCTATTTGCTTTCTGATATCAACAGGGTTGAACGGGTACAGCGAAAGTTTACTAAAAGGTTAATTGGATATATGGGACTTTCTTATGATGAAAGGCTAAAAGCCTCAAATTTCGAGAGGCTTGAAATCCGTAGAATTTATTTTGATTTAATTGTTACGTATTATTATTCACACTAATCTCTAACCTTCTGAAGATTTTTATAACTTTTATGGTCATTCGCGTACTAGGAATGCATTTGCAAATCAGATCTATTTTTAAAAAAATTTCGACTTGAATGTAAAAGTATTGTTTTGCTACTAGATCAGCTAGAATTTGGAACGATCTTCCACTATATATTCGAAGTTTTCCAAATGTTGAGATATTTAAGAGAAATTTGAAAAAGGTTGATTTCAGGAATTTTCTGATGGGGCACACGTGAGCGCAATCTATTTGCCTGTGTGTCCAGGACATTTCGCATTACACTATGCTATTTTCTTTTCCTTGCGACTTTGTTTTACCCTTGTTTTTTCCGAATAAAGTATCAGTATTAGTATTAAAGCTCCGGTCGGTTTTTATGAATTTTAGAAGAAAAAATTAATTTTTGGATTCCCCCCTTGCAGAAATCCTGGCTACGCCTATGGACGCTGATAATGACACATGGAACAAAAAGTGGGGAAAACCGTGCTTCTCTAATGCATGCAATTTTCTACTTGAAAAACCTACAGAATTTATGAAGCGTTTTTTAAATGTGAAATGGCATAAACCTGATTATAATATAAAACTTTTGAAAAGCGTTCATTGAGAACAGTAGTTATTTACCGTCAACTATATACCTTTTTACAAAACCATGTACAGGATAATATCACCGGTGAACAAATTTAAATTTTTTGTTCGCATCAGAAACGAAATTAACTGATTCTATATCTGATTTTTACGCTAATTCCAATTCTACATAAGCAGGAGAAGCTTGCCAGACAGGTACGAACATCGGGATAGAGCTTCAAAGTATTCCATTGTTTTCGGTCAGCTTTTAACTTTTGGCCCTCCGGACTGTCTCCCTAAACCTTTGCTTGGGTTACTTTATACCTCAAATGGTATGTACTTTTTGGCTACCTGCAGCGTTGACAAAGTCTGACTGAGACAAAGACAAAGGCTCGTGAGAATAAATTTTTTTGATTCTTCCTGGGACTATAGTCTGTTTCACACATGTTAAGGCATAGGTTTTGAAAATTATCCCAGACAACAAGTCGACAGATGCGATTATAGCATTCATCTGATAGACTGTTTCACGCAAGTTTGGGCATAAGTTTTAAAAACCATCTTCGACAATAATCCGACAGATTGCGATTATACACAGCCTTGATCTGATATATAATTATCGTAATCCGCCGGCTTACTATCGATAAAAATTCTAAAATTTATGCCCAAACTTATGTGAAACAGACTATAATTATCGTAATCTGTCGGCTTACTATCGATAATTTTCTTGAAATTTATGCCCAAACTATGTGAAACAGCCTATAGACTGGGAATCTCTAGATTAAGTCTAGACTAGAGCAATATCTCGAAGTATGTAGTCAGTCAGATATTGGTTTTTTTGATGAGCAGGTTCATGCTTCTCCAATTTTTTTCCAAAAAAATTTCTCGCTCTATTGTTTTAAGATTCAGGACGTTTATTTTATCATTGTTTTAAATAGAAGGTTGTTCAGGTCCTTAAAGTTGTGTCACTGTTTTGGAGCTTCTCCTATAGTCTGTTTTTTCATCTACTAGTGCGCCCTCCGTTTACCGTGTCCTATGCCGGAGGCATAATGGATCACTTTCATGGCATTTTTTTCTGTTCTACCTTATCCATGTGTCCAAAACTTTGTCTAGCCTCGTTTTGGCTTCAGTTAGATCGTTTAATGGTTCAGCTCGAAGAGGAGTCATAGAGTAGTAAGAAATAGGCATTTTTTGCCTATTTACAGTGATATCACAAAAATTCAAGATGAGAAAATAAGGTTCTAATAAGAAAATTTAGTGGTTTATTCCTTTCCTGCTCTTTAAATGCATCCCCTGGATGTGTTTAAGACAACAGAAATCTACTTTTTCTTGTTTTTGCATAATGTCCAACAGGTGCCCATTCTTATGCATTGTGATAGTTTTTTAATTATTCCTCTTTCAAAAATAATTTTCACAGAAAATAACATAGATATTCAGAAAGAGCATAAAAAATTGCACTAAATGAAAGTAATAGCTGTCAGAGAATGTTAAGAAGACATAGCTTAATATGCACTAGGAGTTTATGCCATGACGGTGCACTTCAAATGCAAAACATGATGGTAAACGGAGGCTTAATCAAAAGTGCTTATTACTGTGATCCTATTTTTTCACTACTCGGCGCTGAAACGGATCACTCCGTACTCGGTCGCACAACGGAGAAATCAGGTGTTACATTAATAAGACATTTGCCGATCACGCAATTTCATGCACAAGGTTAAAAAATAGACTATTGAGGCTGGTGTGTTTTTTGACTATAGTCTGTTCCATTTCCAAATAGGCCATTTAACCTAAATTCTTATTACTGTATTAGTTCTTCACTGCATGCACAGATGGCTTCTTCAGATACGCTCTCGTAGCAGCTGGCTGCTTTAAAGACTTTTTATTGGTACCTATTTAAAGTGTTTCGCTTAAAATGTGGTACATCTAACAAACTGCTGCAACAATTTAACCCTTAAGATATTCTGCTACAGTAATAAACACTAACGTAGAAATGGGCCTTTTGGAATGGAGCAGACTATAATAGGTAGCTGTCTGCGTATCTGCCTGTTCATTCTACTCTGCATGCGCGTGTGGGTCAGTAGGGTCCATTTCATTAAACTTTAAGGTTTTTGAAAAAATTTAAAGTGGCTGCAAAAGTGTTTTTAATAATAAGGTAAATATGATATTCTACAGTATAGCGACCCACGTTATCGTGCCTATAGCATCTTGACAAGCGTCGGGTGGATGCTTATAAGATTCTTATAATCTTACCCTTTTTCTTGTTGATGCTTATGGTATTGCACGATTTCATAAGCAAATGATACTGCTTACAAGTAATCTTGTAAGATATCAAATTCTTATAAGATAGCTTGTACCATCTTGCATATTTGCCTACCTTAGCTTTTGCTTATACGCATTCATGAGCAAGGCAAGCAAAATGACAAGTATGTATCTTTGCAAGATTTGATAAGTAAAAAGCAATTTTAAAAGAAAATTAGCTGCTTGTTGCTTACAAGCATGAATAAGCAAACTTATAAGTCATAGTATGCATTCTCGCAAGACAACTTTTTTGCTTGTTTCTGCTTGCAAGCACTGACAAGCAGAAGAGCAAGATAAGTTTTAAATATATCTACGGATTTACAGTGACGTTTTATCAGACTGACCAGAAATGATTTGGAATGAAGTCAAATACTTGTAGGTACAGAGTCTGATTACTTTAACTTTATGGTTTTCTCTTGAATTCAATTAATCCGCATGCGTAAGGCCACAAAAATGGTTAAACGGAAATTTAATAAAATTGAATTAAAATTGAGTCAATTAAATAAAATGAGTCTATTGTAAGGTCAGAATAACGACAGCCAGTGTTTGTTGAGGTATGAAGAGGTGAACTTTGAATATATCTACTTCTATTTGCAAATGCCGATAGATAACTCCGTATTGCATATTTTTGATCAGTTTTTCGTATTTCAGAGGTTTTTGACCCGTCTTTAATAAATAATTATTTTTATCATCATAAATGCACTATTCTTAAACTTCAGTAGAATGATGAATATCTTTCAAAATAGGATAATCAAGCTGAAATCTGCTGATATGTCGAGTTGGCGCAGTGGTTGACAACTCCGTTCTCGGATGCGGTATTAAACAAAGAATGATGGGTTCGAATCTTCTGAATGCTGACTTTTTCATTTTTTTAAATTCTTTCGGCAAAACCATGTACTTTTCATTTGACTCATATATCTATTTAGGTTCTGCAGATAACACTTTTTTTGTTTTTTGAAATTCGCCTCAGTTCTCGAATGGGAGTGTAAAGAGTGCGAAAATCTGGGGGCGAAAAGACACATTTCGGCCGAGTTTTCGACATGTTTATGTCTGCCAACAACTCCAGTTATAGTTTTAGGAAATTTTTTCTGACAGAAATGTACTTCGGATCAAGGGCTATCTTGTGCTTACCAGCAAACTTTTCTACAATCAATACGCAGTTAGTACCAGGGTTTTAAACTTTACTCTCTAGTGGATGAGTAAAAAAACAGATTTTGTCCAAGATTTCTCTGCCAAAAGTTGGGGCTAATTAAATAAAATAGAAATAAAGTTACTTCTAATGGCTACACGTCGAAGCGACCCGCGTTCAAAAAAACGTTATATTGAGTTGTTTATGGGGTGTAAAGTTCAAAATCTGAGGTGTAAAGTGGGCGAAAAAAACAGGTTTTTTCGTATTTTGACTGATAAATCATATCAAATATTTTGCGGAACATAAGTTTGGCACATACAAACCTACTACAATCAAAGGGCAACAGACTGGCCCGAACTGAATTTATTTACATTCAATGGGCGTTAGGTTCATATTTTTAAAGTTTACAATGTGGTGGACAGTGGAAAATACGTGTTTGTACATTTTTTGTTCGCCACTTTCTCTGTTCAGAAGTCGGGCGAGGTCGAATAGGATAAAAATAAAGTAAAATTCTAGTTTTTTTAATACGTAAAATCAGAATTGGGAATCTGTCTGTTAGTATTCTCTACACTTAGTAGTTTTGTAAAGTTTGCACAATTCATTTGTTGTTAATATGTAGTTTATACTACAAATTTATTTTACTACCAAATGTGAACGTTAGTGTTCCTTACACTTGATATTTGCGTGAAATTTTGGAATTTTTGCCGAAAAACTTTGTTTTTCAATTTACCAACATTCCACCTTTTCAATTTTCTTAAAGTTTAAAATCTTTTACAATTCTCTTCATAATTTAATGGTAGGTTTAAACTTTAAGTTTCTCTTGGTTTACAACTCTCGCTTAGCAAGCTCATTTTTCAAAACTTTTTCATAGTGATCAATCGCGTTTAGTTCGGAATTGGTGGACGGCCCTTATTTTATTACTCGGCTTAAATAATCCAAGTGACTGTCTTTTGATTATTTTCTTTATCGCAAATTCAAACACCCAAATTTCAATTTAAAAATCATAAAAATTATTTCATAATTTTTATGTAAGATGACGACTGGCTGGTTGAGAGCTCTTTTTTGTTGTTTTCATTGTTCATTGTGCTCGTAGGAACCAGAAAAGAAATGGTTTTTCGCCATAGGTATTCTCTGGCGAAAGCAAGTTAACAAAGCTTTTCGCGTAAATTATTATTGTGGTCCAAAATAGGTCAACTGACCTAGGGCAATATTCCGGGGTTACTTAATTACTACGGCGTTAGGTTTTGAGGGCATAGCTGCCAATAGCTTCCGTAGGTACGGACGAATTTAGGTCCAGAGGAGTTTGACACCGTAGTTATTGAGGGTCGTGTGCACACATGGGCGTGGGGGGTCTGGGGGGGGTCTGGACCCCCAGAAATAAAGACCCCCCCAGAAATCCAAAGACACCCCCAGAAATCAAAAGACCCCCCCCCAGAATTGAATTTTTGAAATTTTTTTCGTTTTTTTCGCAATTTTTTGATGCCAATGGATAGTGCTTGATGAGAAACGTCGAAAAATGGTGTTTTTATCGCCATACCACCATTTTTAAGGCCATTTTTTGACCTTCAAAAAATCTTGGACCCCCAAATTTCCTTGCTGCCCACGTATGGTCGTGTGGTTGAGTCCGGCGTTTCGCCCTAGCAACCTGACCAGCGCTAAGTGTAGCCAGGTACTTAAGTAAGTCCCGTAGGTACGTTATATGTCGTTTCCAAGTTAATTTAAATGTGGAACGACCTCTATAACTTACAGAATTGTTTAGAATGTAACATATATTTACTATAGCTAATAAAAAATAGTAAACTTTATACTTCCGACAATCAAGAGCATATCTAACTCAGTTTTAAATTCTATGCAGTCTGATCGATTTCAAAAGATAGACGGTTATAAAATCTAGGGAGTCTTTTTTTAAAAACAATATTTTTTAAATTTAGAGGCAATTAATTTATGTTAAGAACAATATTGTTTTCCGCGTTCTTGGACTGCTGTCATTATTGTGGTATGCTACTGTATGTGTTTGCTGACTGATGCACTGAAATCATGCTAATTAAAAGTAGGGTACTAGCAAAGAAAAATGCTCCGATGGAACAAAAAAGATGAATATACTAAGAATTGTGGATTATTAAGGATGTAAAAGGAGGGGACTAGGAAGAATCTACCTAAAGTCGCAAAATCTGCTAAAAATCACACTTTCTCTAAGCAACGCAAAAAATCGAAGTATATTCTGCGGTCAACACATAAGAATAAATATTTAACCATAAAAATGATTGAAAAAGCAGCACGTTAGCTATGCAGCAGCTATGGGAAATGATATCGAGTAACAGTCTTTCTAAGCCAATCGAATGAAATAGCAAACATCGATGCATCTAAAACAATTGCAAGAATTGTTGGTTCAAAACAGTAGGAAACGCGTGAGTTGACTTGAAACAGACTAAATGTAGGTACACTAGCATGCCCGTAACGATTGTGTGCAATAATCAATCGGCCCCTGCTTTGCTTGCTATAATGCTCATAGCAAAATAAAACAACTTTAAATACAATACCACTAAGTTTTCTTTCAATCAGGATACGAAGCTAGTCAGTGTTGCCAGCAATTTAAAAAAAGGAAACATTATAGATTTCGTTTATTATCTGAAATTTTGAAAATTATTTAAAAAAGACACTTTTTAGAGGCCGCAGAATATACTTCGATTTTTTGCGTTGCTTAGAAAGTGTGATTTTTACGCAGATTTTGCGACTTTAGGTAGATTCTTCCTAGTCCCCTCCTTTAACATCCTTAATAATCCACAATTCCAAGTATATTCATCTTTTTTGTTCCATCGGAGCATTTTTCTTTGCTAGTTAAAATATGCATGCTGGGCGGATATGTTCGGAAATTATTCTGTAGATGAAGATCCAGCAAAGCACAATACGTTTATCAAAGATTTAGTTGGATTCGGAACAAAGAGAAGAATGGCTGCCAGAACGTCTTTAACTATGGATTACAGCTAGATGCGTTTCTGCGAGCAGTGAAAACATGAGTCGGTCAGTTGATTCAGAAACATCCAATTATTCCGCGGATTAAGGACCTGTTTTGCGAACCACTCCAACTTACTGGGATGTTAAAAATCGGGAGTAGGTACCCCATCTATCATTGGTTACCAGCTACATTAGCGCCAGTTGAGCTTGTTTTCAGCAGGTCAAATTATAAGTTTTTTAATATGAATCGAGAATTTATCGATTTGTTGTAAAGCATGGATTACTTATAAATAATGTATGCATGCATATACTGCACATTCCACACATGCATGATTTATAACATAACTAGCTGAGCTGCCCGGCGGCGTATTTCGAAGAGCCACTGAGGATTCGCTGAGGCTATTGTTAAAGATACGTATGTAGGCGGGCCTAGCGTTCACTTAATTATATAACCATTACATGCGTTCGAACGTAGGCATTCCGCCTATATGCCCATAGAATGCGTAGTTACATACACACATGGGCGTGGGGGGATCTGGGGGGGTCTGGACCCCCCAGAAATCAAAAGACCCCCCAGAAATCAAAAGACCCCCCCAGAAATCAATTTTTGAAAATTTTTTCGTTTTTTTCGCAATTTTTTGATGCCAATAGATAGTGCTTGATGAGAAACGTCGAAAAATGGTGTTTTTATCGCCATATTACCATTTTTTAAGGCCATTTTTTGACCTTCAAAAAATCTTGGACCCCCCCAGAATTTTCTTGCTGCCCACGTATGGTTACATACATATACGATCCAAACGCAGGCAAAATGAGACTCGCTCGCCCAAGTGAATAATAAATAGCATAGTACATCTTGTTATTTACGCTAAGTACCTTAATTACCACGCCAACTTTTCCGTGCATAATCTTACCGCAAACTCATGAGTCTTAGAGCCTGTTTTTCAATGTCTGACATTTTTCAATGTCAATATATGATAATTATCTTTACTTCGAATCGTCTTTGCCAAGTTGCACAAATTTTAAAAATACAGAGTATTTGCGGGGAAGGCGAAGGCTTTAAAGTCGTTGTACGACTAAAATTGAACACGATCGACGAGATTGGAGCATGGAAATTGAAAATAAAACGATCGAGTAGTATTAATCGGAAAGTAGCGAATACATACCCAAATTGCACACGATTTTTGTACATCACGGATTTTGTTTGTCACAACAGTTCAAAATACAAAAGGAAAAAAGATAGGTGATGGCTCAAGTAGAAACAAGAATACTGGTTGCAAAATGAAGATGAGTTTGAGCGCCAAAAATTTTGAAACGCGCTAGAAATTTGCTGAAAAACCTTCATTCAAGCCAACCGAATGCTATGTCCATAGGTGGGCAGCACCGAAATTCTAGGGGGTGGGGGTTAAAATTTTTAAAGGTAAAAAAATGGTCTTAAAAGTGGTCGTATGGCGAAAAAAACAACATTTTTTGACGTTTCTCATCGAGCACTATCCAATGGCATCAAAAAATCGCTAAAAAAAGCAAAAAAATTCAATTCTGGGGGTATTTTGATTTCTGGGGGGGTATCTCAATTTCTGGGGGGTGCATACGCCCAAACCCCCCACGCCCATGTATGGCTATGTTCCATGGCCTAGGTCATTAACTATCGCTGTTTCCTTGTGAATTGCTCAGTTTTCTTTTCCGTTTCTTTTTGAAATCATATAAAAGCGTGTCTATTCTGGGGTCTTATTTTATTATCTATGAATATAATATGGGTCTCAAATTTAAAACTTTTTCACGTACTAACTTTGAGAAATTTAATTAAAACACCAAGTATCTTGAATAGATTATTTCATATCTTTGCTTTCATTCGGTTATCTTTTGCTGACCTTTTCTTTCTTTTAAAACGGACATTATTGGAAACAGGCTCTCATGAATCACGAGTTTGCGGTAAAATTACGCAAGGAAAAGTTGATGTAGTAATTAAGGTACTTAGCGTAAATGACAATGAAACAGTGTACTATGCTATTTATTATTCACTTGGGCGAGCGAGTCTCATTTTGCCTGCGTTTGGATCGTATATGTATGTAACTGCGCATTTTATGGGCATATCGGCGGAATGCCTAGGTTCGAACGCATGTAATTGTTATGTAATTAGGTGAACGCTAGGCCCACCTACATACGTATCTTTAACAATAGCCATAGCGAATCCTCAGTGGCTTTTCGAAATACGCTGCCCGGCGTTGCCCGGGCTGAACTTAGGCCTGACAGCTGTATGGGATTGAGATGTCTCTTGTATTTTTTTATTTTTCGGGACTTTTGATGTTTTTCGGATATTTATGAAAAAATTGTTGGTAAAGACCATATTGTATGTTTTAAATTTTTGAAACTGTCTTTTGTCAACCATTTCTTTGATTAAATCCATATTTTTGACGTTATAGAATGGTTCTGAGAATTCTTTATCCTAAATCATATTTCTGATGTCCTGGGATGTTCTGGAAATTAAACCATTAGATGGTTTGAGATGTTTGAAAATTTTGTTTGATCATAACCATATTTTTAATGCTTTGGAATATTAAAAAAACTTTTTGGTCCAAAACCATACTTTTGATGTTTTTTTGGAGGTTTAAAAATTTTTTTCGGTCAAAACCATATTTTTGATGTTTTGGGACACCTACCTTACAGCACAGGATATGTTATAGCACTGGGTATGGTATATCACGTCCTATCTTGTAGCATGGGGTATGTTATATTACGTCCTATTGTATAGCATGGGGTATGTTATATCACGTCCTATTGTATAGCATTGAGTATGTTGTATCACGTCCTATCTTATAGCGTCGGGTATGTTGTATCACGTTCTATCTTACAGCATGGGGTATGTTATATTACGTCCCATCTTACAGCATTGGGTATGTT
Organism: Mermis nigrescens; assembly: GCA_036768485.1. Lineage (NCBI taxonomy): Eukaryota > Metazoa > Nematoda > Enoplea > Mermithida > Mermithidae > Mermis > Mermis nigrescens. Next base: position 3,974,739 of record JAVLUZ010000157.1, on the reverse strand, counting down.
ATATTACGTCCTATCTTACATCATTGTATATATTATATCACATCCTATCTTGTAACACTGGGTATGTTATAGCACGTCCTATCTTATAGCATTGGGTATGTTGTATCACGTCCTATCTTATAGCATTGGGTATGTTATATTACGTCCTATCTTATAGCATTGGGAATGTTATATCACGTCTCATCTTATAGCACTGGGTTATGTTATATCACGTCCTATCCTATAGCACAGGGTATAGTAACATTATACAAACGTGGCACAGTATAACATATATGTGTGCTATAAGATAGGAGATGGTGCAACATGCCCTGTGCTATAAGATAAGGCTCATTTTTAAAAAAATCGCCGGAAAAATGGCTCTCCCGAAATCGCCTATATTATAGCATGGGGACTTAGTCCGCTTCACTACTGTGCAGGGCGAACGGCTGTGATTGGTCGATTCTAAATATTGCTACGGATCCTTCCCCCGGTAGGCCGACCTCGGGCCAAAACGTCAGCCCACCAACTATTATGGAGCTGGAGCCAACCCCGGACAAACATGCAAACAAACTTTGACAAATATATAGTAGATTAGTTTAAACAATGTGATGTGAGCCTACTGTTTGTTTAAAATGTATACTGCATTCCAAATAACTCCTGTTTTGATCCAATTCTTGAAATCGTGTCACACTATACAAAGGCCTGTGTTATAAGATGGCATAATTTCTCTTGTAACATCTGACAAGATTTCAAGAATTGAAAAAATGTAATTGTACTATTAGATGGTTTGGGATGTTTAAAAATTTTGTTTGATCATAACCATATTTTTAACGTTTTGGAATATTAAAAAAACATTTTTTGGTCCAAAACCATACTTTTGATGTTTTTGGAGGTTTAAAAATTTTTTCTGGTCAAAACCATATTTTTGATGTTTTGGGGTGTTTAAAAAATTTTTTTGGCCAAAACTATTTTTTTGATGTTTTGGGATGTTTGAAGATTTTTTTGGTGCGAACCATATTTTTGATGTTTTGGGACACCTATCTTACAGCACAGGATATGTTATAGCATTGGGTATGGTGTATCACGTCCTATCTTGTTGCATGGGGTATGTTCATATAACGACCTATCTTGTAACACTGGGTATGTTATATCACGTCCTATCTTATAGCATGGGGTATGTTATATCACGTCCTATTGTATATCATGGGGTATGTTATATCACGTCCTATTGTATAGCATTGAGTATGCGCACGTCCTACCTTATAGCGTCGGGTGTGCTGTATCATGTTCTATCTTATAGCATGTGGTATGTTATATTACGTCCGATCTTACAGCAATGGGTATGTTATATTACACCCTATCTTACGGCATTGGGTATATTATATCAGATCCTATCTTGTAACACTGGGTATGTTATAGCATGTCCTATCTTATAGCATTGGGTATGTTAAATTACGTCCTATCTTATAGCATTGGGAATGTTATATCACATTTTATCTTATAGCACTGGGTATGTTATATCACGTCCTATCCTATAGCACAGGGTATTGTAACATTATACAAACGTGGCACAGTATAACATATACGTGTGCTATAAGATAGGAGACGGTTTAACATGCCCTGTGCTATAAGATAGGGCCCATTTCTAAAAAGATCCCGAAAAACGGTCATCTCCCGAAATCGCCTATACTTATAACGTGGGGACATAGTCCGCTTCACTACTGTGCAGGGCGAATGGCTGTGATTGGTCGATTCTAAATATCGCTACGGATCCTTCCCCCGGTAGGCCGACCTCGGGCCAATGTTCATACATAGGTATGTACATAGATCACTCTAGTGTTGGCTTGATCTGGGTGAAGACTAAAGAGGTAGTTGGTTTCATGTCGAATGTTTATTTATAATTGTACAAGCAAAGAAAAATGCTCCGATGGAACAAAAAAGATGAATATACTTGGAATTGTGGATTATGAAGGATGTAAAAGGATGGGACTAGGAAAAATCTACCTAAAGTCGCAAAATCTGCTAAAAATCACACTTTCTCTAAGCAACGCAAAAAATCGAAGTATATTCTGCAGCCTCTAAAAAGTGTCTTTTTTAAATAATGTTCAAAGTTTCAGATAAGAGTGTATAAACGAAATCTGTAATGTTTATTTTTTTAAATTAATGGCAAGTAGCAACGCTGACTAGCTTCGTATCCTGATCGATAGAAAATTAAGTGGTGATTGTATTTAAAGTTGTTTTATTTTGTTCTGAGCATTAAAGCAAGCAAAGCAGCGGCCGATTGATTAGTGCACACAATCCTTAAGGGCATGCTAGTGTACCTACATCTAGTCTGTTTCAAGTCAACTTAAGTGTTTCCTACTGTTTTAAACCATTCATTCAATTGGCTTAGAAAGGCAGTTAGTTTACTCAACATCATTTCCCATAGCTACTGCGTAGCTAATGTGCTGCTTTTTCAATCATTTTATGGTTAAATATTTATTTTAATCTGTTGGCCGCAGAATATACTTCGAGTTTTTGCGTTGCTTAGAGAAAGTGTGATTTTTAGCAGATTTTACGACTTTAGGTAGATTTTTCCTAGTCCCATCCTTTTACATCCTTAATAATCCACAATTGCAAGTATATTCATCTTTTTTGTTCCATCGGAGCATTTTTCTTTGCTAGTACCCCGCTTTTAATTAGTATGATTTGAGTACATCAGTGAGTAAACACATACAGTAACATGCCATTATAATGACAGCAGTCCGAGAACACGGAAAGCAATACAGTTCTTAACATCAGCATTATCCTTCTCAAACAAGACAACCTTACATTATTTTAAGAGATCAAAGTTTTTCAGCATTAACTTTACGCAAATTTCAAGTGTAAGGAACACTAACGCTCAGATTTGGAAGTAAAATAAATTTGTAGTATAAACCACATTTTAACAACAAATGATTAGTGCAAATTTAACACAACTACCAGGTGTAGAGAAAACTAATAGTCAGATTCTCAATTCTGATTTTACGTAGAACATTTTGAAAAAAATTAAGCTTCCGCAAGGCTCTAGAACAAGAGTTGAGTTAATAGGCAGTGTAAACTTTAGACAACCACAGAGTTTAAAGAGAATTTCAGTCGGATTCGTTATTCTGATATTACGATCAACATTTATGAAAAAATTAAGTCTCCACAATGGCCCAAGGACAAATAAATATCAGATGTGTTAACGTAGACTCAAGCTACGTTCACTTCGCTTACTTAGCCCGAATCTCAAGCTTATGCGCTCACACGGGGGTTCTCGCCCTTTTTAGGAGGTCGATCACCAGCCGGCGATTCGGGGATAAGCGGCCCGGCCGATTCAAGGTAGCCCGTCCCTCTATGCACGCACCTAGTGAAACTTACTTACTTAACCCCTTTGAGATTAAGTACCTAATTAAAGTAAGTTCCCCGGAAACCTAATTGAGGGCTCAAAAAGATTATTATTTAACTTGTTTTGACCGAATTCCGGTGCTTGAAATTATTAAGGGTTCCTAAGTATAGTGTAGCACGAGGACAGAATTCAACAGCACGGAAATTCAATCGAGCCCAGCATCGTTAATTAAATAATTAATTTTTACAATATTTTTTGGTCAGAAAAATTATGAAGCAATTAAAAAAGCGACAGCATGGAGGATACATGCTGCTGACCGTCGTGTTACGCTAATCGGGTAAAATCAAACAATGTAATTAAACAAGGGCACGAAGCCCTGCCAAAGGCATACAACAACTGATGCCAATTGGCACAAACACGAATGATAAAAAACAAAGCGTACGGCGAAAAGAAGCGTGCACACTACGCAGGAAAACTAACAGACGAGTTCTGCAGCCAAGCAGATAAAAAGGCACGTACGGAGTCTGCTCACGTACGGCGACGAAAAGAAAAAAGATACGCTCAGCGCGGAAGCTGGCGGAGAGGCTCTCAGGCTCAAAAACTAATTGTAAAATGTAAAATCTTAAAGTGCCGTCAAAACTGCGCTCGCACGCAGTTTTAACTGATGCGGAAAAAGAGGCGTAACACACGAACCAAGAGATGAAAAGGATCTATGAATACGACAATAAGCCTATGGGCAAAAGCTTACGGTAAAGGCAGTGGCGGATCTAGGATTTTCCTAAGGGGGAGGTAACCCTAAGGGGGGGGGGCGGAACCCTGACTTGGGCGGAAAAATTAGCCGTTTTAACCCGAAAATCGCTAAAAATCGTTTAAAAATGCTTAATTTTGCACACTTTTTTGAGCCAATGGGAGGCGGCCGCCCCCCTAGATTCGCCCCTGGGTAAAGATATGTACAAACGAGACAGGCACAAATATAAGACACACACATATGATCTTTTAACACACGTAAGATATGATAACACACATACCAATTCGTACTCAAGTCGCATTAAGCCCGAGTACCCATTTTCCTATCCCGGATTTTGATTGAAAATATGTGTGGGAATGGAATTAAAAATATGATAATTTTTAGGGGAAGGTGGTCCCGGGCGACTCACTTAAGCATTGCGCTTAACGGTCGCGTACGTGCGTATGGAAATTGAGCACAAGAATGTACATCTGGGGCAATCAATCGGTTTTTTCATCTGTTTCAAAAAAACCCAAAGCGATTTTTTTCCCAAAAAATTTTTTCAGTGTAAAGTTTACAAACATAAGTTTGGCACATACAAACGTACTACAATCAAAGGGCTACAAACTGGCCCAAACCGAATTTATTTACACTCTACTTTCTCTGTTCAGAAGTCGGGAGAGGTCGAATAGGATAAAAATAAAGTACTTTCTAAGGGGTGGCGAACAAAAATATGAAGTGAAGAAGTCGGGAGAGGTCGAATAGGATAAAAATAAAGTACTTTTTAAGGGGTGGCGAACAAAAATATGGACAAACACGTATTTTTCACTGACCACCACATTGTAAACTTTAAAAATCTGAACCGAACGCCCCATTGAGTGTAAATAAATTCGGTTTGGGCCAGTTTGTAGCCCTTTGATTGTAGTACGTTTGTATGTGCCAAACTTATGTTCCGCGGAATATTTGATATGATTTACCAATTAAATACGAAAAAACCTGTTTTTTTCGCCTATTTTACACCTCAGATTTCGAACTTTACACCCCCATAAACAACTCAATATTACGTTTTTTTGAACGCGGTTTGCTTCGACGTGTAGCCCTCAAAAGTTACTTTATATCCATCCATTTAAATTATCTTAACTCATAACCGAAAAAGTTGGCAGAGAAATCTTGGACAAAATCTGTTTTTTTTACTCATCCACTAGAGTGCAGTGGCGGATCTAGGATTTTCCTAAGGGGGCGGTACCCCTAAGGGGGGCGGAACCCCGACTTGGGCGGAAAAATTAGCCGTTTTGACCCAAAAATCGCTCAAAAATCCTTAATTTTTCGCATTTTTTTGGGCCAATAGGGGGGCGGCCGCCCCGCCCCCGCCCCCTAAATCCGCCCCTGCTAGAGTGTAAAGCTTAAACCCCTGGTACTGTGTATTGATTGTAGAAAAGCTTGAAGGTCAGATTCGTTATTCTGACCTCACAGAGAACATTTTTAAAAAAAATTTATCATCCACGAGGCTCTGGGCGAAAAAAATTTTTTCAGTGTAAAGTTTACACCTGCACTAATAACGCAATATTGATTGTAAAGAAACAAAATAAATTTTGACGTGTAGCGCTTAAGACGAGGCAGATTTTAAAGGTAGTTACCACGTTCTTTCTACTAAGTGGAGAATATGGCAGGGAAAAAATATTTTTTGTCTCAGACTCTTTACAATAAACCGCCTCTAAATTCGAAAATATTACTTTTTGAGAAAAAATAAAAAGTTTCTCCTAGATTTTATAACCGTCTACCTTTTGAAACCAATCAGACTGCATAGAATGTAAAACTGTGTTAGATATGCTCTTGCACATGAAAACAGTAAAAAACCGTCTAATTTACACTCCTGTGCAACAACCAATGAGTGTAAAGAAATTTTAAGACCAGATTCGTAACCTACTAATTAGGGAAAACATTTTTTTTAAAAATTCATCATCCACGACGCTATGGGCGGAAAAAATGTTTTCAGTGTAAAGTTTACACTTGCACTAATAACGCAATATTGATTGCAAAAAAACAAAATAAATTTTGACGTGTAGCGCTTAAGACGAGGCGCATTTTAAGGGTAGTTACCACGTTTTGTCTACCAAGTGGAGAATATGGCAGGGAAAATTTTTTTTGTCTTAGACTCTTTACAATAAACCGCCTCTAAATTCGAGAATATTACTTTTGAAAAAAAATTAAAAAAAGTCTCCCCTAGATTTTTTAACCGTCTACATTTTGAAACCAATCAGACTGCATAGAATGAATGAATGAAGATTTATTGTCAAGTGAATACTAAATAATGAGTACAAGTAAATGCGACGAATAAAAAGGAATGACAAAAGGACATACGGTCACGATAATCATGACGAATTAAGTATGCCCCTTCAAAAATGAATTTAAATTAATGTTGGCTAATCTCGTTTTGAAAACTTCAATATTAGGAGATGAAACGACAGTGTCCGGTAAACTATTCCAAATGTTAATGTATCTATGAGAAAAATTACTTTTATGCAAATTTGAACGGGCAGTAGGTATAACTAGTTTATACGAATTGAAAGCACGTGTAATAGTGGTATTAGCGATAAAAAAGTCATCGAATTTATAACACGAAGAACCTCGAACGATTGAAAACATTTTACATAAGCATAGGTGTAATCGGCGTAGCTCAAGATGACAGAGATTCAATTCTTTCAAACGATCGTTATAAGATAAAGCACTGCGATAACCAAATATGCGTTTAGTAAACCTGCGTTGAACGTTTTCGATTCGATCAATATCAGTGATATAGTAGGGGTTCCAGACTGAGCATGCATATTCCAAGATTGGACGTACATAGGTAACAAACGCGCGAATTAAATTTTCTCTGTCACGCGAGAAAAAAGATTTGTAAATAAGAAAAGACCGAGAATAAGCTTTTTTAATGATGTGATTATAGTGGTCCTTAAAACTAAGGTTTTTAGAAACTAGAACACCAAGATCGCGAATATATTCGAAATTATCAGGGATATTTAGGTTGCAGAGGCAATAATTTATTTTAGGGTTGTTTTTTCCCAAATGAAGAACACAGCTTTTTTCAGAAGAAATCGGAAGTTGCCATAATTTAGACCAGCTTGAAATTTTATCTAAGCAAGATTGAAGAGAAATGTGGTGTGATGAAGGGCCAAAAACCTTAACATCGTCTGCAAACAAATACAAATTGATATTCACGGCAAAATCACATATATCGTCAATAAACATCAAAAATAAAGTCGGACTTAAAGGGCTACCTTGCGGCACACCACTAGTAACGGGTAAATACTCAGAAAATAAATTTCCTATACAAACGCGTTGGAATCGATCGCGAAGGAAAACATTCAACCATACAAGAAAGTTACCTCTTAATCCAAAATTAGAAAGTTTATGTAAAAGTTTGATATGGGATACCTGGTCAAAAGCTTTAGAAAAATCAATATAAATAATGTCTAATGGAATTTTATTGCTCAAAGAATCGACCCAATCTGATTTACATTTCAGAAGTTGCAATTCACAAGATTTAAATTTTTGAAAACCAAATTGATTTGGGTGTAAAAGACTATTTTCAGTCAAAAATTTTGAGATTTTGGAGTTGATCATATTTTCCATAATTTTACTAGCAGAACAACAAATGGAGATAGGTCTGTAGTTAGAAATTAGTGCCGAATCGTTCTTTTTATAAATAGGAATAACGTTAACTAATTTCCATAGATTTGGGACCTGTCCAGAAGCAAAAGAAACATTAAAGATAGTACTTAAAGGTTCAGCTACTTGAGTCATTAATTTTTTCAAAAATAGCATTGGAATGCCATCTGGACCGGTTGAAAGCGATCCTTTCACTTTTCGTAGTACGTCCATAATAACAAATGGGTCGAAATTAACGTTGTGCAACACGCGATCGGAACGCTCCTGGAAGAAGGGTAAAGAATTATTATCCTTAGAAAAATTTGAAACAAAATACTGATTAAAGAGATCAGATTTTAATTTAGGATCATGTATGATTTTTAGATTATGGTTGATTGGGGGTATAGGGTTACGATTATCTAGTCTTTGGTTAACAAAATTGTAAAACGATTTTAAGCTTTTATCTTTCAGAATATTCTTTTCTTGGGTAGCAAAAAAGTTTGAAATTTCGGATTTCAAAATATTACAATGGTTTTTATATAGGACTTTATTAGTTGTGGAGCGAATATTCTTATATCTTTTCCACAATTTAAGTTTTTTTGAAAATAATTTTCGCAAATTTTGGGGATAATTACGGTGGTTTTTTGATTTTCGATATGAGATCAACGAAAAATGACGAGCTATTTCGGCTACTAAAATGTCATTGAGTGGCTCTCTATGATCGAATAAGCAATGAGAACTGCACTTTGACCCTGACGCATTTTATGCGTGTTGTTTTTGTTCTACCTGAGTCTCAGATAAACAAAATGTTACTGTTTTATGACCTCGTCCACCATCCGCAATTATCCAACGATGCGGATACAAATCATTTCGATCGACGATTTGACCCTATTGTTTAACAATACGATTGAGCGAAATTTAGTTGCCGAACCCCTATTTCAATTATCAGCGCTTTGCTTGTGGATACACATTTTTTCATTTGTGAGGAAAACTGATCCGCCACATTGCTGCTTTTTTCGTCGATTCGACATTTTCTGCTGCGTTTATCGGATGTTCCATTCAAACGCCAGTGTTATTCATTTGACTGCACTTTGACCCTGACGCAAGAATGGGTAAGACCGTAGAGGCAGAAGTGTAGTACCCGGGACCCGTACTTCCTACACTGTACTATAAGTATATAGTACCCGTGACCCGTACTTTCTACACTGCATTATAAGTAAAGGCGTTTGGCTGCTACTAATTCCTGTAAGTAACGTTTGGCTGCTAATTCTATATGACTCATACGGCACCTAACCTGTTTCAAACAAACAACGCAATAAAAAATAAAAGGATGACCATAAAAAATACACACGCGGCAAATCATATTTTTATCAGTCAGATCATTTTCATCATTCGGATCGGAATTATGATTATTTTTGAGCTTCAAGATCAGTTAAAAGATCAGCGTAGCATCATAAAGTATCTCGGTGAAAAGCACTTATGCATGCAATGCAGTGTTGAAAGTACGGGTCACGCAGTGTAGAAAGTACCGGTCATATTGTAGAAAGTACGGGTCACGGGTAATATATACTTATAGTGCAGTGTAGGAAGTACGGGTCACGCACGGGTACTACATATATACCTATAGTGCAGTGTAGAAAGTACGGGTCCCGGCATACCTGGGCGTGGGGGTTTGGGATATGCACCCTCCCCCCGAGAAAGCAAAATACCCCCCTCTCGCAGAAATCAAAATCCCTATCCCCCAGATTTCAATTTTTGAAATTTTATTCGTTTTTTCCGCAATTTTTTGAAGCAAATGGATAGTGCTCGATGAGAAACGATGAAAACTGGTGTTTTTTCGCCATACCACCACTTTAAAGGCCATTTTTTTACCTTTGAAAAAATCTTGCAACCCCCCCACCCCCCAGAACTTCGATGCCGCCCACCTATGGTCCCGCGCATACGTGGGCAGCAAGAAAATTCTGGGGGGGGGGTTGCAAGATTTTTTTGAAGGTCAAAAGATGGCCTTAAAAATGGTGGTATGGCGATAAAAACACCATTTTTCGACGTTTCTCATCAAGCACTATCCATTGGCATCAAAAAATTGCGAAAAAAAACGAAAAAAATTTTCAAAAATTGAATTCTGGGGGGTATTTTGATTTCTGGGGGTATTTCGGTTTCTGGGGCTGCATACCCCCCAAACCCCCACGCCCAGGTGTGGTCCCGGGTACTACACTTATGCTGACCGTAGATGCGTAGCAAGGCCGATCTGGGGGTGTCAGTTGGTTTGGGTGGGGGTCAAGAATTGAGCTTTATTTGGGCCAAAATGACTTCAAAAACTGGTGTAAGCGCTAAAGTAGCGTTAAAACACGTTATCACACAATTTCGTCAATTTAAAGCTGATATGAGAAAATTTTTCACTTTTCATCCATTTTTGGCCTTTATTTTGCCTCATTTTCGAGAAAATTTCCTATTTTCTACTATAGGTGTACACACCCCTAAAACCCCCACGTTCATTTCTGTGTTGACGCTAAAGTATATATTTAAATCTTAGGCTTAAAGAGCCATTTATTTTGCTATGAACTTGTAGAAAAAAATTTGTTGCTCTGCCCGTGGCATTTTTAATTCAGCAGATGTTTTGTTTACACCGAAGCATAAATGCCGAAAGTTGGTGCCGGATTATTACTTTTCATTGTCTTCCCAATCAAAGCTTTAGAAGCTCCGATTGAGCTAAACGCCGAGGTTTCAATGATTTCAAATGCGCCTCAATTTTCCGGTTTTGTTCGTCTACATAAAGCCTCAAAATTAGGTTTATGCTAATGAGGGTATTAGTGTATTACGTGCACAGTTCCCAAGAACTGTTAACAGTGCATCAGCCCGCAGGTGCAACACGTGCACAGTTCAAGTAATGGTACTTGGGTATTTCTTCACTTTAGGTCCTACCGATTTTTTTTCTGTTTTTCAACGGTAATTGCCGGGTTGCGATCACACGTGGGCCTGGGGGTTGGGGTATGCACCCCCAGAAACCAAAACACCCCCATGAATTCAAATTTTTAAATATTTTTACGCAATTTTGTGATGCCAATGGAGAGTGATCGATGAGAAACGTTGAAAAATTGTGTTTTTTACGCCATACCACCATTTTTAAGGCCATTTTTTGACCTTTGAAAAATCTTGCACCTCCCCCTTGAATTTTGGTGCTGCCCACCTATGGTTGCGATCCTCAGACCTCTCGCTCTACAGCGAAATGCGTTCACCAATCGGCTACGCCGCCTGATTCTGAGAGTAAGTAACGAAGTTATAAGTGAACCATTTACGTTTACCAGGTTTCACAAACAAACACAAAAAAAGCTAGAAAACAGGATAGAAAATGCGGATTCAGTTTTCAGTTTCATAATCAGGACATAGGGTAGGCACTATGCATAAGTGCCCATTTTTGTATGCGTACCGATTAGGGACGTTGACCTGCAAAATAGCGATCATGTTATGGTCATTAAGCGCCTTATTTATTATTAGGATAGTCAGTCAAACCCGACATAACATAAAGTCTTCTATATTATTATAACTGTGCACGTACTGCACCTGCGAACCTGTACGCTGTTCACAGTTTTGGGGAACTGTGCACGTAATACACTAAATCCGCTAAATGAGTAGCTTTTCTGGCGCCACGCACTTAGTTTTTTAACTTCAGTCATAAAAACATCAAAGCTTGAAAAATGCTAAATGTAAGAAATTTAATAAAAATACTTAGTAGTAAAAATTGAGTTCTCTGTAGTCACTGAATTTAAGTTTTTGATTCTTTAAATTTCTAAAATCCCAAATTTCCTTTTTTATTTTAATCTTCTATAGCCTATGCTCGTTCAGCATCGGCGAAAGGATCACCCATTGCGCAGAAATTGCTCGATTCGTCGAGCGTCGACGAAAAATCAACTAAGTACCTCATGATTTTCAAAAAATCGGTTAGTGTTGCTTTCGGCTCATTTTAATGCATTTAAAAATATGTTCGTTTCGAACATCATTGTCAGCAACCAAATTCTGGAGATCCGTTGGGGTTAAATTGCCAAAAGTAGCACCAGAAATTCAATATCGATAATTTGGGGATCCGCCGGATTTCGCGGGAGGTCCAGACCCCCATGCCCGCGTCCAATCGATTAAGTACCGGCTGACCAACAGTCTCGGCTGACCAAAAAATAGTATAATACATAGATGTGTCAATTAAACTTTACCGGGTGGCCTACAGAACCACCTGCCGATAATACTGACGCACGTATAACGAGATTTTATTGCAGGCTTAAACTTCCGTAAATTATGAGGTAGAGCGGCGATAGTCAATCGGCTTATATAAGCATTTTTTACATTCAATTTTTATTTTTAATTTTTATTTTTTATTGATTAATTTTTATAGATATTTTTTGTTTTTCATTATAATTTTTAAATTACAATCTATAATTTTCATGATTTTCACTTTGATAAGTGCAAGATCAAAGCTTTAAAATTCGAAAAGAGGATTTTTTGTTTTTAAGGATAAGAGGCCTAGCTCGAATTACATCGTTTTTAATACTTTAGTTCTATGAGAAAATACATAGCGAGAAAAATTAAACATTTTTTGACATATTCAAAGAGATATCACAAAAACTTTAAAGAAAATTCTGTTCTAATAAATAACCTAGTGGTATATTCCTTTCCAAATTTATATTAGTATATACCCTGCTTGTGTTTGACAAAAAAATCTTTTTTCTTCTCTTTGCATGGATGTCTGCCAGGTTGCCTATGCTTTTATGCATTGCTGCAGTAGTTTATTGATCGTGACTATTTAAGAAATAATTTTCATGAAAAATATACATATTCAGAAAGAGCTTATATATCAAATCAATGCTATAATCGCAATCTGTCGGCTTATTGTCGGACAGTTTTTGAAATTTGTGCCCAAATTTATGTGAAACAGACTATAATTTCAGGTTGTTCTATTCGTGAAGTCGATTAAGATTGAAACATTTGAATAATAGAAATTATAGGATATCCTATACTTCAATTATATTTTCAAACTTAAGGCGCTTAGCGCCATGTACTCATTTTTTGACTATTTGCTGTTCATTTAACTCGAATCTTTTCAAAAGTTCCTGTTTTTATGGACGAGCATTGTCCGAAACGTCGAGAAACGGTATTTTTGACTTAAACCCATCGTTTTTTAGCCCGAAAAGGCGCTATTGAAAGTCTGATCCCCTAGAGTTTCCATGCTGTAAATCTATGTGTCTCATTCATTAGATGAAGCGCTTTAATTTCCGATTGTTCAAATTGATATACTACAATACTTTTTGTAGTATATGTTTTTTGTAGTATTTTCGCATTTTCGATTCCTTCAACGATATTATAATTGGACGTAGAGGGCGAAAACTGTTAAAAAGACGCTAAAATTTATCCAAAATTAAAGAAACATGCTGATGATGTTCAGACTTACTGCTTCCAGTCTACTGCAGTAATGGCCAGGAGTGAAATCGGACAACTGAAAATTCTTTTGCAAGCCACTTCCTTTTGGCTTACTAAAATTTACTGAGCGTATTGGAACAATAGTCTCTCATCTAATGTGACGAACGTCAGCTGAATCTATGCAGACTAGAATTGTATCGCATTTGTCTATGTATGATGTGTCAAATAAGTCGAAAATCTTGCCTTGTCATGACGATACATGTACAGCATAAGAATTTTGGGGTCAGGCTCAAAAAATTTCAAAAAGTGCCTTTTTTGGGCTAAAAAACGTCGGGTACACGTCAAAACCGCTATTTATAGACGTTAATGCTCGTTTTATTTAGAACACAAACAGAAAAAAATTTGTAAAAAGTTGAAAAAAATCGAGAAAATTCAAAAAGTATAGTCACGAAATGTGCATATGGCGCGAAGCGTTGAAAATTTGAGACTTTTGAGCCATAATAAATGGGCTAAAACCGCTTGGAAAAAGCACATTTTTTCGTAATTTTTCCAAAAAAATCGACAATTCTGGGGGGTCACCACATCCATTTTACGGGGTCAGCAGCCACTCTGCGCGGGGTCAAACCATCTCCCCCAAACCACCTTCCCACAAGAACACGTATGGTCATGACACGACTGATTCTTTTGTATTTAACAAAAATGCCACTCGCTGTTACAAATGGGTTTAAGCTAAAAAACGTTGTACCTCTTGTTCGCCCCAACTTACGAAAATTCGATTATTTCATTTTTTCTTAAGTATATTTCAGTTTGGAATGAGTTATCTGATTGTTTGGTTTCTTCGCCTAAATTGTATAAATTTAAATCTAGGCTAACTGACGTTAAGTGTTCACAGGGGCAGGCGTGAAATATCGTCATTCGTGATTCGCTTGTCTCCTTTAGCATTACGTTCTTTATTTTATCGGCAATACTCATTCATTATCCTTTCTTTTTTGCATTCGCTGTTGAATTCACCATAGATGCACAGCATGTCCGATCGGATGAGGGGGTCAGCCGGTCTGGGGGTCGAAAATCGAGGTTTTTTGGGCCAAAATGACATCAAAAACTGGTAAAGCACCAAAATAGCGTTAAAACTACTTTGTTACATATTTCTGGTCAATGCGAAGTACTTTTGGAGGAAATTTTCAATTTTCGTCTTGGTCTTCATTTTGCCACATTTTCCCATCACAAAATTTTCCATTTCCCCCTTTTTTATTCTGGGGGATCTAGACACCCCAAACCCCTATCTCCCGATATGCATGCTGATTGTCACGCGTATTTGCAATAAATACTTTAGTTCACTTCAGTTTCGTATAATTTGAGCGAAAATTGCCCGCATGTCGTATTTTTCAAAATTGTCACGAGGTTTAAGCCTGGCCTAAGCCTGTGCATGTGGGAACCGGCTAAAACAGAATCGCAAGCGCGTATCTTTAAAAATTTAAGTATGGCTTAAGTCCGGGTTAAGTCTGTTAAAGATGAGAAAAAAGAAATTTAATCTCAAGTCGTAGTCAAACTGCTTAAGTTGTGCTAAATCTGACCTATTTCACTAGATGTGCGTCTTGAACAGCTAAAAAGTGCTAACGGCTCATTAGGAGACTAATATGAGCCTGGAGAAATGGATTTTTCTGGAAAAAGATAAAAAAGATAAAGATGCGATTTTTTGTAAAAACGTCAAACTCATTTGAACTATAAGTCAAGATAAGTCAATTCCACTACTCAGATTTGTGTTTGCGAGGAAAAAATCTTATCTTTTACAACACTAGTTCTTACCTCTTTTGGCCCTGATTTTTCCGCATCTATTTCATTTTACTTCGTCTTTGTCGCGTATAGTCAACTAGAACCTTCAGTTATCGATGAGAGGAGATTTCGAAAACATTTATGAGGGCTATTAATCTGAATACACGCCGTGTTCGTTCCTTGAAAATCTTTGACTTCATTCTTCATATTTTATTATAGGCATTGGCCAGCGGCGTAAAGCTTACGCAAGCGGCTAACCTTGGTAATCCTCAGACACATAGCTCTAGGGGATAGGAGGGACCAGCCCCTAAAATTCTTGAAATATGAGTATTTTTTACACGCGTCCCCTAAAGCAAAAAATTGAATAATTCTGATATTGCTTTTGCACACGGTTTTTTTGTATTCGGCAAAGATTTTTCGCGATGTACAAAGACTTTTGGAGACCGTCTTTGTACGTGTACAAAAGATTTTTTGGAAGACAAACACTGCAAAAAAGGTTCGAAATTCGCAAAAATTCTCGGCTCTCCGCGCCGAAATGACCAATTGTGTGTTCTATATATCTTTATAATTTCAGAAATTGCATTTTGAGAGGAAAAATGCCAAATTTTTTGGCGCTTCGCGCCGTTTTGAGACGATTATTACTGATTTTTGCCCTCAGAAACCTAGAAATTGCTAAAATACTTAACCAAAGGTCGAACAAGTCTGTTCTTGCCACACTAAAATCGCTACTGTACCATATAGTACCCAAAAATTTGTGTGTACGAAATGTACAAAGACTTTTAGGGACCATCTTTGTACATGTACAAACGGACCTTGTACAAAAAAAACACTGCTTTTGCATAACTTTTATTTTTTTAAATACCCCAATTGGAGTAACATGGTGAATATTCCAAAATTGTCCGACGTTTCGCGCTAATTTTTTTAAAAGATATATTTGTTTTTCTTTGCAATGTTCTAGAATTTAGTATGCAAAACAAATTAAACAAATTTAAAGGCACGATCGAGCTTGGATATAACGTCGAGAACTCATTCGTATTGCATTGATATACGACTTTCTCTTTAAATCAATTGAAGTCAAAATAAATCCTTCAAATTTATTTTAAAACTTTTCTTCCCCATTATGTAGAGCTCTCTGAGAAACGCTAAAAAACACCACTGTTTTAATCAGACTATAATCAGTAGTTGAGATATCTGACTTTGAACCACAAGTCCCATCCCCCAATTCACAAAGTCAGCTACGTGCTTGGTAATCCTTGCTAATCAATTTCGCCTAATATCGTAATTTTCTATTCTGTTTCTCTTTTAGAGAACAAAGAATTGCTTTTCTCCCATTTGCTAAAAGTTAACAATGCCCTCAGCATGTTGCCCGATTCATCGAAAGTCGTCGTTTTAGACATACGTCTGAAGGTAATGCAAATTTTTTTCACCCGTGAAATTTATGTTTTTGGCAAAATAGTAAATCGCATAAAAATTCAACCTGCTGTTTTCTTTTATGTGCGTTGGGTTAAGTGTAACCTTCCTGACTACAAAATTTTATGCGAATGTCAAACTTAATTATAACTAAATAATAAATTTGTATATAAATTGTATATGCTCCTGTGCACCTTTGTTTACTTCTTGACAGACGCGCAGCATCTTCAGTTTTAGGCGAAAAAGCCCCTGCGATTGGTTTCAAATGAAATTTTTCGCCGTAAATGGAGGAGGCAAGAATCTTCGTCCTCAAGGATAAAAATGCTCATTCCTCATTCATTCATTACATGCATTTTCCGAAACTGTAAAATCAATGGAAAAATAATTCAAAAATAAAGGGATGATTTTTAAAAAGAAAATAAAAAATAAAAGAAAATGAAATCAATAAAAAATTAACGTATTCGATAACCATTAATTCAGGTCAAGAAAGCTTTCTATGCACTTGTGTACAATAGCGTCAGGGCTGCGATTTTAGTCGATAGCGATCAACGATTCGTTGGCATGTTGACCATCACTGATTTTATACATATATTGCATCATTACGAAGCTCAAGGCAAAGACTGCGTGAAAGAATTGGAACATGATACGATATGCGACTGGAAAAGTAAATGAAAAGTCATGGTCGGATTTAAGGTTTAGGGGGCGCCGCCCCCCACCCCTTCCTCCCCATTGGCCCAAATAATTGGCGAGATAAAGAATGAATAAATAATTTAATACTATTTTTCGGTCCTCGGTGATCATGACATTTATTTACATTCTTGGCGGCTCGGAAGTCATGCTCTTGTTCTGGAAATAGGTTGAAAACGATTTCAAGAGCAGAAACCCTTTTTCAGCATAGTTCTCTTCTATTTTTCAAAACATGAGATTTGAAATTTTTCGACGTCCCATGTCAAATGCTAAGGATGTAGGAAATAGAGCATTAATTCTAGCGTCTAAACGTTCTTCCGCTTTAATTTGAATTTTATTTTCGCTTTAATCAAATTTACTGATTTTTTCGACCAAATTAATGGAAATTTTAAAATTTTTTGAAAAAATGTCGCAACAAAAGCGATTTAAAATAATTGTAGATAAAGCAAAACGACGAAACAATTCTATTTCGCACGTGAAGGGCAAATTTTTGAACCTTTTTCGACTATTTTTGAGAAAGTTACCGCCTCCCTGTCGGAAGATCCGAGATCCGCCGCTGTAGAAAGCCATGCCATTCGGATTAGATTGATATTACCGCCCTGGAAATAAATGGAAGAAAATGTAAAATTTGTTAAAAATCTGTTTTCAAATAATTTGTTTCCTACCCTTCTGTACCCTACCATTCAAAAATTTTCAGGGACAGCAATTCACGGAGAGGAAGTAGACATCTTCCGTCAGAAGTTCCTCGCATATTAGGCACTAGCTGAGCTACCCGGCGTTGCCCGGACTGAACTTAGGCCTGATAGCTATATGGAATTGAGATGTCTTTTGTATTTTTTATTTTTCGAGACTTTTGATGTTTTTGGGATATTTTCTAAAAAACATTGTTGGTAAAAACCATATTTTTTGAGATTTTTTTAAAATGTTTTCCTGATCAACCATTTTTTTGATCAAGAATGGTTTCGAAAATTCTTCAGCCAAAATCATATTTTTGATGTTTCGGGACGTTCTGGAAATTTTTTGGTCAAACCCATATTTTTGATGTTTTGGGATGTTTTGGAAAATTCTTTGGTCAAACCATATTTTTTATGTTTTAAAAATTTTTTGTTTGTTGTAGCAAAGGGTGTCATATATCACGTGATATCTTATATCACTCATATGTTATAGCAGAGGGTATCTCCTATCTTATATGGCACAGAAAGGGTATCTTATATCAAATCATTGTACCGTATAGCATTGCCCATCTTGTAGCATTATGTAGGCTATATTACGTCTGATCCTATGTTATTACGCACGCAGCGGCAAAAGTGCCGTAACCCGAAAATAGTGTAAACTGAAGTTATTCCGAATTTCGAAATTTCGTGAAAAATCGGCCTTGCTTAAGCATAGGGACGCCTCCCGCTTCACATCTGTGCAGGATGCATGGGTGGGGTTGGTGAAATTTAAATGTCGCTACTACACCCCAGCCGGTAGGCCGAGCTCGGGCCAAAACGTCAACCCACCAAGTAATATAGGGCCGGAGCCAACCCCGGACATACAAACACTTTCACAAATATATAGTAGACTAGCAAAGAAAAATGCTCCGACGGAACAAAAAAGATGAATATAGGTACTTGGAATTGTGGATTGTAAGGATGTAAAAGGAGGGACTAGGAAACAGCTACCTAAAGTCGCCAAATCTGATAAAAATCACACTTTCTCTAAGCAACGCAAAAAATAATACTATATTATGCAGCCTTCAAAAAGTGTCTTTTTTAAATAATTTTCTAAGTTTCAGATATGAGTGTATGTATTAACGAAATCTATATTGTTTATTTTTTTAAATGCTGCCAAGTAGCAACGCTGACTAGCTTCGTATCCTGATTGATAGAAAACTAATTGGTATTGTTTTTAAAGTTGTTTTTTATTTTGTTATGAGCATTATAGCAAGCAAAGCAGGGGCCGATTGATTAGTGCACCTATAGTCTGTTTCACACAAGTTTGGTCATAAATTTTAAAACTATCTTGGGCAATAAGCTGACAGATTGCGATTATAGCATTGATCTGATATATAAATATCGTAACCCTCGGCCTACTGTCGACGAAAATTCTTTGAATTTATGCACATGAAGTTATGTGAAACAGACTATAATCGTTACGGGCATGCTAGTGTACCTACATTTAGTCTGTTTCAAATCAACTCACGCGTTTCCTACTGCTTTAAGCCAACAATTTCTTCAATTGTTTTGGATGCATCGATGTTTGCTATTTCATTCAATTGGCTTAGAAAGACTGTTACTCAACATCATTTCCCATAGCTACTGCATTGCTGACGTGCTGCTTTTTCAATCATTTTTATGGTTAAATATTTATTTTAATGTGTTGGCCGCAGCATATACTTCGATTTTTTGCGTTGCTTAGAGAAAGTGTGATTTTTAGCTGGTTTTGCGACTTTAGGTAGATTTTTCCTAGTCCCTCCTTTTACATCCTTGATAATCCACAATTCCAAGTATATTCATCTTTTTTGTTCCATCGGAGCATTTTTCTTTGCTAGTACCCTACTTTTAATTACCATGATTTGAGTACATCAGTCACTAAACACATACAGTAACATGCCACAATAATGACAGCAGTCCAAGAACACGGAAAACAATATTGTTCTTACCATCAGCATTATCCTTTTCAAACGAGACAACCTTACATTATTTTAACAGATCAAAGTTTTTCAGCATTAACTTTACGCAAATATCAAGTGTAAGGAACACTAACGCTCAGATTTGGACGTAAAATAAATTTGTAGTATAAAGTACATTTTAACAACAAATGATTAGTGCAAACTTTACACAACTACTAGGTGTAGAGAAAACTAACATTCAGATTCCCAATTCTGATTATACGTAGAACATTTTGAAAAAAAGTTAAGCTTCCGCAAGGCTCTAGAACAAGAGTTAATATGCAGTGTAAACTTTACCCAACTACAGAGTTTAAAGAAAATTTCAGTCAGATTCGTAATTCTGATAATACTCTGATATTACGATCAACATTTATGAAAAAATTAAGTCTCCACAATGGCCCGAGGACAAATAAATATCATATGTAAACCACTTTACACCACTGTTGAGTGCAAACAAACTGGCGTATCACATTTGGTTTCTGGTTCATTTTTAGACTTGAGATTATGTCCAGACTCATAACCCAGAACTTGGCAGAAAAAAACAAGACAAAAACACGTTTAACTCCCCCATTTTTTGACTTTACACCTCCCGAAAAAGCTAAATATTGATGTAAATAAACGCAATTCGCTGTGACGTGTACCCCTTAGAAAGTACTTTATTTTTATCCTATGCGACCTCGCCCAAATTCTGAACAGAGAAAATGGCGAACAAAAAATGGACAAACACGTATTTTCCACTGTCCACCACATTGTAAACTTTAAAAATCTGAACATAACGCCCCATTGAGCGTAAATAAATTCGGTCCGGGCCAGTTCGTAGCCCTTTGATTGTAGTACGTTTTTATGTGCCAAACTTATGTTCCGCAAAATATTTGATATGATTTACCAATCAAAATACGAAGAAAAACCTGTTTTTTCGCCCATTTTACACCTTAAATTTCGAACTTTACACCCCCATAAAAAACTAAATATTACGTCTTTTTGAACGCGGCTTTATTCGACGTGTAGCTCTTAGAAGTAGCTTTATTTCTATTCAATTCAATTCATTCTAACTCATAACTGAAAATGTTGACAGAGACATCTTAGACAAAATCTGTTTTCTTTACTCATCAACTAGAGTGTAAAGTTTAAACTCCTGGTACTAACTGCGTATTGATTGCAGAAAAATTCTGCTTGTAAGCCGAAGATAGCCCTTGATCCTTAGTACATTTCTGTCAGAAAACATTTCTTAAAACTCATAACCGGAGTTGTTGGCAGACATAAACAAGTCGAATACTCGCCTAAAATGTGTCTTTTCACCCCTCATATTTTCGTACTCTTTACACTCACATTCGAAAAAACTGAGGCGAAATTCAAAAAACAAAAACTGTGTGATCTGCAGAACCTAAATAGATGAATAAGTCAAATGAAGTGCATGGTTTTGCCAAAAGAATTGAAAAAATGAAAAAAGTTAGTATTCAGAAGACCTGAACCCGTTATTCTTTTTTCAAATCCACATACGACAACGGATACGTCAGCCATTGCACCAACTCAACTCGCAGCCAAGATTTCAGCTTGATTATACTTTTTGAAAAATATTCATCATTCTACTGAAGTTTAAGAATAGTGCATTAATGATAATAAAAATAATTATTTATTAAAGACGAGTCAAAAACCTCTGAAATAAGATAAATCTGATCAAACAATATGCAATACGGAGTAATCTATCGGCATTAGAAAATAGATGTATAATTCAACGTCCACCTCTTCATACCTCAACAAACACTGGCTGTAGAAAAGTTTAAAGGTCAGATTCGTTATTCTGACCTTACGGAGGACATTTTTTTTAAAAGTTCATCATCCACGACACTCTGGACATAAAAATTTTTTCAGTGTGAAGTTTACACCTGCACTAATAACGCAATATTGATTGTAAAGAAACAAAATGAATTTTGACGTGTAGCGCCTAGGACGAGGCACATTTTGAAGATAATTACCACGTTCTGTCTACTAAGTGGAGAATATGACAGAAAAGAATATTTTTTATCCCAGACTCTTTACAATAAACCGTATCTAAATTTGAAAATATTACTTTAAAAAAATAAAAAAGTCTCCCCTAGATTTTATAACCGTCTACTTTTTGAAACCAATTAGACTGCATATAATGTTAAACTGAGTTAGATATGCTTGTGCCCATGAAAACAGTAAAAAACCGTCTAGTTTACACTCCTGTGCAACAACTAATGAGTGTAAAGAAATTTTAAGACCAGATTCGTAAACTGCTAATCAGGGAGAACATTTTTAAAAGAAATTGGCCCTCCGCAAATTATTTGATTTTTCGGTATACGCTTTACACACTCATGACTAGCTCGATATTGAGTGTAAAGAAAAAAGGGTATCTAAGTGTTTTTATTATCTACCTTTTAAAAAAACCGCACCTCCCAGATGTGTGCCGTTATAGCTGTGAGGGGGACACAAATTTCGCACTCGTTGTGATAAACATATAAGAAAAAAGTATGGCCAAGTATATAATAGGTAGCGCTATCGCGCTACCTATGATTTAGCGCCACGCTTAAAGTTTATTATTTCACTTCTACTGCGCAGAACAATAAACTATTTTGACAAAATGGAATAAAACGAAAAAAGCAAAATAAAGGTTAACGAAACCTTACACTATTTTCTATTATTTGATTACGCGCAGCTTTTGAATTC
Source organism: Mermis nigrescens (assembly GCA_036768485.1). Taxonomy (NCBI): domain Eukaryota; kingdom Metazoa; phylum Nematoda; class Enoplea; order Mermithida; family Mermithidae; genus Mermis; species Mermis nigrescens. Next base: position 3,952,416 of record JAVLUZ010000157.1, on the reverse strand, counting down.
CATTACAACAACATTGAGTTTTGTCGATTGATTAAAATTTTATATTTAATCGTAATATCAGTGATCTACCTTGACATACATAAGCAGCAGCTAGAAATTTTGGGTGTGGAAGGTCCCTGGCTATTTTTAGGGTGGGGGAGGAAAATGACCTTCAATTATGGCCATACGTGGCGAAAAAACACTTAAAAATATCCAAATTTCTATTTTTTTCTAAAAATCGGGTGATCAAGCATTTTCTGGCTTTGGGGGAGATAGTTTTGGCGACCGAATTTTGTTGACGGATCCCCTCCCCATCCTCCTCTTACGTATATGTATCTTGATGTTAGAAGTATTTAAAGTATGTATTTCTATAAAATATGTTAATTCATATTAGTAAACTACGCTGGCAATACTGAACATTGATAGATATGCATTTAAATAATTTTTGATCGTTTGTTCTAAAACGATCAATGTTTTCGTTATAATATATAACAAATATTTTATGTTTTTAATATTTATTAATTAATTATGTATTTATAATATTTATTTGTTTTTCCTGTAGACGCTCAGTCAGATCAAAACTCGGCTCATCCAGTTCACATTTATTTACGCTGAGCAGAGGTAAGCGCAACTAGATTTTGGGGGAGAATTGTTGCATTCTGAATAAACAAACAAAAAGAAATTTTCCTGAAAATTTATTCCTGAAATTTTCACTTTATCTGAAACTAAAATTTTTCATCATAAAATAGGCATATCAGTGTAATGTGTGCTATGTTATAATTTCTTTCTGCTCTTCAGATGTTTCTTTTTTACTGGGATAATAAATTCATATCGTTGTTGTTTTCGTAATATTTGTTTTTATTTGAAGAGTACATATTTGATATGCGGTATTTCCAATTTTAGATTTTGCTATTTTAAAAAGTTGTTAACTAATTCAAATTCGATTTTAAATGCTGCTATATGATTAATCAAATGGAAACACACGTAATCTGGGGTATTAAGGTGATTTAGATAGTAGTAAATGCCGGGCCCCTGAATAGCACGTTATTGATAAAATGCGTTCTGTGAAAATCGAGAATTCTAATAAGAGTTTTGACCTGTTGACATAAGTGACACTTCAAATTTATTTGATCTTCTGTTACGTTTCACTTTGCCTTGTTATTATTTTATCAGTTTTATTTATTATTTTAATTTTAGAATCCTAATTTTTTCCGTGGTTTTGCTAATACGTTATTAACTATTTCATATGGTCTTTTCTTGTTCAGCCTTTATGCTGCCGTTAATATTTTATTACGCAATATGGTACATCGACTACCGATTATCGATAGAAAAACTAATAATGTATTGTACATTTTGACGTTGAAACGCCTGCTCAAGTATCTTTACATATACGTAAGTCATTTTTTGTTATGATAGCAGCCAGCACGCAAAAAATGAAAGAATAAAAATAAATAATTTAATAAATCAAAATAAAAATTTTATTAAAAATAAAAATAAAATAAATCGATGAAAAATCGAATTGAATTATATTCAAAAAGATAAATAAAGTGTTCAAATTTTTTCTTGCAAATGTTCCATTCCACACAGCCCTTTTCCACAAATTATTTAAGAATATAAATAGTTAGTTTTAAAAAATGTACTAAAGTCGAATAAGACCGTATGCTACTTTACAAATCTGAAGACTAAAAAAGGTAATCTGACTTTCAGAGTGACAGCATCGCTGTAGCTATCTTCTAATGCACTTTTGTAGTCAATCACAACTCCTCTTCAACTGAAATAAGTGGATCATTTGAAATGAAACTAAGTATAATTTATTTTTCTTTAGAAGTTATTATTTTCTGTTATTTCAAATTTTCATTTTTGTAAGTTCTGTTTTTGTATTTCCCTTTAATATTGACATTTGTGTACTTATTGTTTTTTCTTTTTTAGTCCTTTGATTTGAGGCCTTCTTTCCTCTCAAAAACGCCTAAAGAACTCGGCATTGGAACATACGACAAAATCGTAACAGTAAGCAGCCATTTTATCTGATTTTCTTCGGCAATTGCTGATGTTTGATGATATAGTCTTTACAATTATATTTACACAATTATAATATACTAGATGAGCTGCCCGGCGTTGCCCGGGCTGAACTTAGGCCTGATAGCTATATGGAATTGATATGTCTCTTGTATTTTTTATTTTTCAAGACTTTTTGATGTTTTTGGGATATTTCTAAAAAAATTGTTGGTATAAACCATATTTTATTTTTTGGATTTTTTTAAAATGTCTTTTGTCAACCATTTTTTTGATCAAATCCATATTTTTGACGTTACAGAATGGTTTTGAAAATTGTTTAGCCATAATCATATTTTTGATCTTCTGGTATGTTCTGGAAATTTTTTTAATAAAACCCATATTTTCGATGTTTTGGTATGTTATGGAAAATTTTTTTTCGTCAAACCATATTTTTGATGTTTTAGGATGTTTTGGAAAATTTTTTTAATCAAACCCATATTTTTGATGTTTTGGAAAAATTTTTTCGTCAAACCATATTTTTGATGTTTTAGGATGTTTTATAAAATTTTTTTGGTAAAACCATATTTTTGATGTTTTAAAAATTTTTTGTTTGTTGTAGCAAAGGGTGTCATATATCACGTGATATCTCATATCACTCATATGTTATAGCTGATGGTATCTCCTATCTTATATCACTGCATGTTATGGCACAGCCAGGGTATCTATATCGCACCTATCTTATAGCATTGCCTATCTCGTAGCAAAGGGTATCTTATATCCCATACTATCTTATAACATTGCCTATCTTACAGCTCGGGGTATCTTATATCACTTCCTATCTTATAGCATTGCCTATCTTGTAGCACGGGGTATCTTTTATAACGTTCTATCTTATAGCATTGCCTATCTTGTAGCACGGGGTATCTTATATCACGTCCTATCTTATAGTATTGCCTATCCTGTAACACAGGGTATCTTATATCACGTCCTATCTTATAGCATTGCCTATCTTTTGCACATAGTATCTCATACCATGCCTATCTTATAAAATTGCCTATGTTATAGCATTATTTGGTTAAACCCGTATTTTGATGTTTCACAGTGCCGACCAATGTTATAACATATAACAATGTACATAGTGTCGCCAGGCATGCAGCCCTTGGCCGGGGTATCCCTATACAAACAGTATAAACTAAGTTTTGAAAAAATAGCAAAAAATCGGCCATCTCTCGAAATCGTGGAGGCTTATAGCACAGGGGCCAAAGCCCGCTCCTTCCCTGCCCAGGGCCAATGGGTGCGTTTGTCAAAATTTTAAAATCTCTACTACACCCCCCCATAGGTAGGCCGACCTCGGGCCAAAATTTCAACCCCCCATCTGCTATGGGGCTGGAGCCAACCCCGGACATACAAACACACTTTCACAAATAAATAGTAGATACAGGGTGTCCCAGCTAACTATTCGCGATTTCGTTTTGTCCTAGTTTTTTTTAATTCTAAATGAATTTTATTTAAACTTCAGCAAAATATAGCAACAACATTTGAATTTATTGTGAGAAAATTTTATATTCATTTCTAAAGTTTTAGACCTCAACTTGAGCACCACCATTTTCAACAATTTTGTACAATCTTTCACGATATTCCAACGAAGTTTTCATTCTCATTTCATATGTGATTTCATCAAATGCCGCAATAATTTGATTTTTTTTGAAAAATGAGCTTGCTAAGCGAGAGTTGTAAACAAGAGAAACTTTAAGTTTAAACATACCATTAAATTATGAAGAGAATTATAAAAGATTTTAAACTATAAGGAAATGAAAAGGTGGGATTTTAGTAAATTAAAACAAATTTTGAGGATATGATGAAAGATTATTGTTGAGAATAGGACGATCACGTGCTATGTATAATGACTCCTTGATTAAAAGATCGAAAGAGTTGGATGCTCGACTAATAAACTTGAAGCAATCTGATGTAATTGAATGATTGCTATTTGAGATATGTTTGTGAATAGCAGATAAGCTATCACCCTGAATTGGCTTTCCTGTAGCAAATGAGATGCCAGTATGCTCTGCAATTCTACTCTCAAAATGTCGGTAGTTTTGCCAATGTAACTAGCCATACAGCTAGAACACGTATACTTATATACTAAATTTGAGAGTAGCTTAGCAGGTACAGCATCCTTGTTCTTGAAAAACTGGCTTATACACATGACAGGTTTGTAAACAAACCTTACTCTAATCTGAGGGTCTGCATTTTACCCTCAGATTAGAGTAAGGTTTGTTAACAAACCTGTCATGTGTATAAGCCGGTTTTTCAAGAACAAGGATGCTGTACCTGCTAAGCTACTCTCAAATTTAGTATATGAGTATACGTGTTCTAGCTGTATGGCTAGTTACATTGGCAAAACTCGCCGACATTTTGAGAGTAGAATTGCAGAGCATACTGGCATCTCATTTGCTACAGGAAAGCCAATTCAGGGTGATAGCTTATCTGCTATTCACAAACATATCTCAAATAGCAATCATTCAATTACATCAGATTGCTTCAAGGTTATTAGTCGAGCATCCAACTCTTCTCGATCTTTAATCAAGGAGTCGATATACATAGCACGTGATCGTCCTATTCTCAACAATAATGTTTCATCATATCCTCTAAATTTGTTTTAATTTACTGAAATCCCACCTTTTCATTTCCTTATAGTTTCAAATCTTTTATAATTCTCTTCATAATTTAATGGTATGTTTAAACTTTAAGTTTTTCTTGTTTACAACTCTCGCTTAGCAAGCTCATTTTCAAAACTATTACATAGTTAACAGTCGATTCTACAATTTGATTTTTCAATTCGTCGATAGTTGCAGGTCGTGTGGTGTAAACTTTGGATTTTATAAATCCCCAGAGGAAAAAATCGCAGGGGGTCAAATCAGGCGATCGTGGTGGCCATGGCATCGTAGGTGATCCGGGACCCATCTATCGATTAGGAAAGCTATCATTAAGCCAATTGCGAACATTCCTGCCCCAATGTGGAGTTGCTCCGTCTTGCATAAAAGTGATATCATTTTGAATTTGGCGGCGCTCCAATTCAGGATGAAATTGGGTCTGTAGCATTTCTAAGTAGCGTTCACTGTTGACAGTTTCATCAAAGAAATAAGGATCACCTACGATGCCATGGCCACCACGATCGCCTGATTTGACCCCCTGCGATTTTTTCCTCTGGGGATTTATCAAATCCAAAGTTTACACCACACGACCTGCAACTATAGACAAATTGAAAAATCGAATTATTGCGGCATTTGATGAAATTACGTGTGAAATGAGAATGAAAACTTAGTTGGAATATCGTGAAAGATTGTACAAAATTGTTGAAAATGGTGGTGCTCATGTTGAGGTCTAAAAGTTAGGTAATTAATATATAAAATTTTGTCACAATAAATTCTAATGTTGTTGCTATATTTTGCTGAAGTTTAAAGAAAATTCATTCAGAATTAAAAAAACTAGGATAAAACGAAATCGCGAATAGTTAGCTGGGACTTGTATAATTATATAATTACAACTTACAGGACGGGCCATAAAAACGACTCGCCTTTTGGACCTTGTTAATTCTTAAGAACGAAAGCAAATGGAATACAGTTTGCTTTGATAAAAAGCTTTTTATTCCTGCATTGAGAATTTAAAATAAAAATATAGCAATTAGAGTCGTCCAAAAGGTACATGCAATTTAGCAAAAGTCGTTTTGTCGGGTCATAAAGCATCTGCCATAAACATTTATTGCATTTGTTACCCTGCAACTTTACAACACTGTGACAGATGAGTGAAATTTCTTTTATTCTAAAGTCACTTTATTAAGCTATTACTGAGCTGATTTGCTTAATGGTATTTTGAATTACTTTAAAACAATAAAGCTGTAATCAAAAATTGCACGTTTTGGCGACTGCCTGCGAATTAAAAAATCCTAACAACCCGTAGTAAAAGTGTATTTGTTTAACATAGGTTGAAGTAATCAGGGTAAAAGTAAATAGAGTTTTAAGCAAGCATATTTGTGTCATGTAAAGCTACGTGTTAAATTATCTTTTTCTGTCAAAGAGTTATAATGTAAATATTTTATGCAGTGAACCTGCGAGGTCCCCGTAAAAATGACTGACAATTGAGCCAGCATAATTAAAACTAGAGATGTGCCAAGCCCCGGGGCCGGGCCCTGCAAAATATAATTAAAATGTATGCCATAACTGCAAAACGAGAAGATTAGTCAGAAAGCAGAAAAATCTTTATTCGTTTCCAAGCATTGGCAATTTCCTTTAATAATCAAAGTCGGCGCATTTTAAATTAGCACTCAAATAAACCAAAGCTTCATACTTATCAGGCAACAGACGCGATCGACGATCTGAACAAATCAGGCCGCTTTTACTGAACAGACGTTCGCTGGGGACACTTGTTGGTGGCGGACTGAGATATTTTCTGGCAAGCTTTGATAGTCTTGGATATACTTCTTTCTTGGTTTGCCAAAATTTCGGGGGATCCGCATCTAAGCTTACATTTTCAGCTGAAAAATTTGGAAGTCGTCATTTAGTGAGGATCATCATGATGCAAATTCGATAAGCAGCACACCTGAGCAATAGCCCATCTCTGTCCGTCCATGGAATAGGCTTACTCAAAGGAGGAGAAATATGGGGAATCGAAAATCAGCGAATAAACAGATAAGTGTTATAAAAAAGAGAAAACGGACCCAAAAGAAAGTTTTTTTATACTTTTATGAAACGACTTATCAATTGCAATGAGCAGGTATGTGTTCTAAGTTGAGAAGGTGTAAATGGGCTAAGATTAGTTTTTGGGAACGGTCAGACCAATCGTGCAACAATTCATTAAGTAATCAGCAGAATAATAAAGGTGAAGCATGAAAAACCGAATAAGTCGTGTTTTAAAGATTAGAAGCACTGAATTGTAGAGTAAAATACATTCAAAATATGGATGTAGAAAGAGTAGAATAGGTATTTAGAAAATCAGACAATTGTTCATTAAGTAGTGCGCCATATTCGCACGACTCGGTATCTCAATGACATGTTTTAATGCGCATTTTTAGGCCCAGGCCCGGGCCCGGGCCCGGCAGAAATGGCGGCTGCAGCACATCTCTAATTAAAACCTTATTAAATTCCTGCAATGGTAATAGGTTCTGGACAAAGCAAACCGCGTTAAATTTAGTCAAGTATACTTCAGAGGTAAGGACCAGTATGCGATATGTTTTTATGGCTTACCCTGTCTATAATTACATTTATATAATTATAATCTTTGACAATCTTACGTATTCTGGGGGAAAGGGTTTGGGGGTTTGTCTCCCCGCAGAATGGCTGCTGACGCCCAGACTTATAGATTTTTCGGAAACAAAATTGTCGATAGGGTTTGTTATTTAAGCGTGCGTTTTCAGCTATATTTTGGCTTGAAAGTGTTGATTTTTCGGCGCTTGGCGCCATATACTCATCAATTTTTAATTTTTTTCAATTAAATATTTTTAATTTTTTTGAAAATTTTTTATGTTCCAGAAAGAACGAACTTCATCGAAGACGCTGAAAAACCGTGGTTTTTCGACGGTATCTAGTATACAATTTACCCACCAACGTTTTTTGTGTAGTGTGTAATATGTAATGTGTTATGTGTAATGTGTATTGCGTAATGTGTCATGTGTAGTGTGTAATGTGTAATGTGTAAAGTGTTCATATTACACATTATACATTACACATGACACATTACAATACATTATGGATCGGCTAAAAAACGTTGGTGGGTAAATTGTATACTAGATCCTTTCGACGTATACCAAACCAAGGATTTCCCTTAAAAATTAACTTTTTAATAAAGTTTTCAGGGCTAATTTCCAGAATTTGCATGCTACGCGTATATGGTGACTATCTTATCATTTTTTGTTCATGTAACACATAAATGGCGCTTTGTGTCTTGAGTCAATGCGGTATGATAGCTGTGATTACTTGACATGACATAGTATCATCAGTGTTTTATTTGAGTAGTTTAACACATACGTTCATTGATTTGAAATTTCGGGACATGGACGTCAGTCAACGCATGAGCAGGAGAGCCTATATAATGGGGTCAATCCATAAATAGGAAAATTATAAATATAGAAATCTAGAATAAATAAATAGTATTGAAATCAATCCAATCTACAAACTTTACGCTGCCAATCAAATTATTGATTCAATTCATGACAAAGCCGATATATAATCGGTAATAATCTGCGAAAATCTACATATATGCTTGCTCTGTTTCAGTATTATTAGTTTCTAGCTATTTTTTGCCCGTACTTGTTAATAAGCCGGAATTTTTTCTGTTTACGATCCATTTTAATTTAAATCTATTTAAACAGCTCGTTTATTGAATTTTTTCAAAACTTCCATAAATACAAAAAGTGATTTATCCGTTTAAGTTATAGAAAAATGTTTCTTAAATTTTATCAAAAAATTCAAAGAATATTTAGTTCTCATTTCTCAATGTAAATTTCACTAAAAAATTAATAGGAAATTTCGAATTCTGAAAATTTTGCAGATTTTTAGAAAATTTTTACTTGTGTCATAAGGTGACGCGCCAAACGCCGCTTCGCGATGCCATTCGTAAAATTATGGATCGGCAAGTTTCGTCATTGCCAGTAGTTGACGATGATCTCGCAGTGCTGGACATTTATACGAAATTCGACGTCATCCATTTGTTGACCAATAATTCGTACGAAAATTTGGATATTACCGCACAAGACGCTTTACAACAACGTTGGGTGTCGCAGCAGCGCGAGGATATGCGCCAGGGAACCAACGTATGCATTATAAAACTAGCAAAGAAAATTGCTCCTATGGAACAAAAAAGGGGAACATACTTGGGATTGATAATTATCGAGGATGTAAAAGGAGGGGACTAGGAAAAATCTCCCTATGTTATATGCCAAAAATCGCAAAATATGTTAAAAACCAGACTTTCTCTAAACAATGCGAAAAATCGAAGTATATTCTGCGGCCTCCCAATAGAAATAAACTATTTACTAAAAAATTGATTGAAAAAAGCAGCGAATTAGCAATGCAGTAGCTAAGCGAATTGAATGAAATAGTACATATCGATGCATTCAAGACAATCGATGATATTATTGGTTCAAAGCAGTAAGGAAACACGGAAGCTGACATGCAACAGACCTTATGTAGATACTCTTTTACACATGTCTACAACAATTGTTTACTAAACTTTTACATTTTTCAAAGGCCGCAGAATATACTTAGATTTTTTGCATTGTTTAGAGAAAGTCTGGTTTTTAACATATTTTGCGATTTTTGGCATATAACATAGGGAGATTTTTCCTAGTCCCCTCCTTTTACATCCTCGATAATTCTCAATCCCAAGTATATTCCCCTTTTCTGTTCCATCGGAGCATTTTTCTTTGCTATTATCCTACTTTTAATTAGCAAGATTTGGAAATACAATACTAGATTTCATTTACTGTGCGGTTCTTCTAATAATTGAATGGTTTCAACTTTACAAAACTACTAGTTGTAGAAGAAACAAACATTCTGATTAGTAATTCTTATGTTACGTAGAACATCCTGTAAAGAAAAATGCTTCCAAAACTTTCTAGAGCTAAACTTAATTTACATTTTAAACTTTACACAAGAGTGTAAAGAATTTTAGTGGAATTAATAATTTCGATATTGCTCTGATATAACGATCAGCATTTATTAAGAAACGAAACCTCTATAATGTTCTAAGAACAAATTAACATTAGGTGCTAATCAATTTACACTACTCTTCATGCGCCCCTAGCAGACGTATCACATCTGTTTTCATATATATTTTACGACTTTAAGGAAAAAATAAGTTACCGTGAGGCTCTAGAATGGAGCTTATTATATAGTGTAAACTTTAAACTAGCAACGAGTGTGAAGAAGATTTTAGTCGGATTTGTAAATTCGATATTACTCGGATATTACGATCAACATTCTTGAAAATATTTCATCTCCACAACGGTTTAAGGACAAATATACACAGATGTAAACCACTTTACATCACTGTTGAGTGTAAACAAACGCGCCCAGCTGACGTCCTATATTTCATTCCCTGTAAATTTTTAGATCTCAGGAAAAAATTTCGGTTTTTGCAATGCTCTTGAACAAAGGCTAACATGCAGTGTAAACTTTACACAACCGCCTAGTGTAAAGAGGATTTTATTTCGATTTGTAAATCTGATATTACTCGGATATTAGTACCAACATTTATGAAAAAATTATATGTCTACAATGGTCTGAGGACAAATAAACAATGAGTGTAAACTACTTTACATCACTGTTGGATGTAAACAAACGCGCCTACCTGACGTCTCACATTTGATTCTTTGAAAATTTCTAGACTCCAGGAAAAAATTAGGTCTCTGGAATGCTCAAAAACGAAGATAAATACATATGTAGTGTAAACTTCATATAAACACCTAGTGTAAAGAAGATTTTGGTCAGATTCGTAATTTTTGATATTGTTCCGATATTACGATTAATATTTATGAAAAAAATTAAGTCTCTATAATGTTCTATGGGCAAACTAACAATAGGTGTAAACCACTTTACAACACTGTAGAGTGTAAACATATGCGCCAGACTGGCATATCAAATTTGGTTCCTGGTCCATTTCTAGACTTGATAAACGTGTCCCTGACTCGTAACCGGAGGAGCAGGCAGAAAAAACAAGACAGAAAAGCATTTTAAACACCAAAATTTTGACTTTACACTCGCTAAATATTAATGTATAGACAATTTGCTTTGACATGCACCCAATATAAAGCACTTTATTTTTATTCTATTGGACTTATCCCGACTTCTGGACGGAGAAAGTGGCGAACAAAAAACGCAACAAAAACGTATTTTCCATCATTTAGAACACTATAAACTTTAAAATTCCGTACCGAACTCCCCATTGAGTTTAAAGAAATTCGGTTCGGTACAATTTGTAGCTTTTAAATCGTAGTACATTCCTGTGTGCCAAAATTCTGTTGCAAAAATTATTTGGTATGATTTATTAATCAAACTTCGGAAAAAAACGTGTTTTTTCGCCCATTTTTTACCTCAGATTTCGAACTTTACACCCCCATAAATAACTCAATATTGCGTTTTTTTAAATGCGGTTTGCTGCGATGTGGAGCCCCTAAGAGGCACTTTATTAATGCTGTCTTCAAATTACACTGACTCATGAGCTGAAAAATTTGGCAGAGAAATCTTACTTAAAATCCGTTTTTTACACCATCCACTAGAGTGTAAACTTTAAACCCCAGGATCTAAGTCACCATAGAGCGTAGAAGACTTTGCTTATATGCAGAATGTAGCCCTTGATCCGCTCTACATTTCTGTCAGAAAACATTTTGAAAAACTCATAACCGGAGTTAGTATCAGACATAAGCAGGTTGAAAACTCGACCAAAAAGTGCTTTTTCACCCGCAGATTTTCACACTCTTTACACTGCCATTCGAGAACTAATGCGAATTTCAAAAAACAAAAAAATGCTGTTCTGTAGAATTTATCCCACTAAAATCCTTTGCTGTTCAATTGTTTGAGTCATCAATACTCAGTTGTCCACACGCCGTGACAAAAAGGTCTCAAAATTTGTACTATGTTATAACATTACACAAAAACTTTACACCTTCTTTACACAGTCAGTTTTGAGTTTCAAGAAAAACAAAAAACACGGGCAGCGAATTTTTTATTATCTTTCTTTAAAAAAAACCGCACCTTCCAGAATTGTCCCGTTATAGCTGTAGGGGGTGCACAGGTGTTATGGGTACCCAAGTATATTATAGGTACGCGCTAACGCGCTACCTAAGATTAAAAAATCCAATCTTCCGAAGTCGACATATTCTTTCCCAGCCATAGGTGGGCAGCACCAATGGGCGTGGGGAATTGTACCCTTGAAGTTAAAATACCCCCGAAAATTACTATCGACCCCTGAATATATTTTTAGTAACATTTTTGGCATTTTACTTCATCCCCCTCGCTCATGTATGGTGGGCAGTAGCTGGCCGATCGGATAAAATCAACGAAAATTCAGTTCTGGGGGTTCTAACGATTTCGGTTTGTGCGCTGCATTCTGGGGGGGTAGACCATACATGCCCAAAATGGGAATGTTGGGGTTCAGGCCCAAAAAAATTTTAAAAGTGCTTTGTTCGGGCTAAAAAACGATGGGTTTTCACCAAAAACGCTGTTTTTTGACGTTTCAAATAATGCTCGTTATTTCTAGAACATAGAGATATAAAAAACTTCAAAAATTTTTGTAAAAATCGAGTTAATGGAACCAAACATAGTCAAAAAATGTGTATATGGCACGAAGCGCCGAAAATCCGAGTCTCTTGAGCCAAAAATGGGCTGAAAACGATTTGAAAGGCACACTTTTTACAATTTTCTTCGAAAAATCGACAATTCTGAGTGGGAAGTTAGAGGCATTTTTGCGGGGGTCTTTTGCTATTCTGCAGGGTCAACCCCCTTCCGTCGTAAAGATCACGTACGGACCGGACCCCTAAACCCCCACGCCAATATGTGTTTCCCACCATGCTTGCACAGCAGTGATGGATCTTGAATTTCCGATGGGGGCGGTACCATACATGTATAGCATGGGCATCTGGAGAGTCTAGCCCAAATTTTTTTTGAAAAGTGTTCTCTTTGGGTTAAAAAACGGTGGGTACACGTCAAAAACACTCTTTTTTGACGTTTCAGAAAATGCTCGCTCTTAATAGAATATAAAAACGTAAAACAAATCTCAAGAAAATTTGAAAAAAATTGAGTAAATTGAACAAAATATAGTCAAAAAATGTGCATATGGCGCGAAACGCCAATTTTCGAGATTTTTAGCAAAAATGAGCTAAAAAGCCTAAAAAGGCGCACTTTACAACTTTTACCAATTTTTACCAAAAGATCGACAATTCTGGGGGTCGCAGCCATTTTGCGGTGGTCAGTTGCCATTCTGGGGGTCAAAAGGACACGTCTGGGCGGTACGCTAATTATGTATTTCTAAAACAGTCAAAAGTAATTCCAAAAACCCTTTATTTCCCCAAAAATCAGCGTTTTTCGCTTTTTTATGTTGCCTATTTTTTGTCAACATGAATTCTGGTGGCATAAGTTTTTCGAAAAAAGCTTCATAATTCTGTGGGAAAAGTGCTTCACTTTCTTAAACTTTCCCTAAAACCCACCAAAAATTTGTGGAATATAGACCATCAACAAGTTTAGAGACTTGATTTACTTCGTTAATTATCAGGGGCGGATTTAGGGCGGGGGGGGCGGCCGCCCCCATTGGCCCAAAATAGTGCGCAAAATTAACGATTTTTGAGTGATTTTTAGCGATTTTCTGGTTAAAACGGCTAATTTTTCCGCCCAAGTCAGGGTTCCGCCCCCCCTTAGGGGTACCGCCCCCCCCTTAGGAAAATCCTGGATCCGCCACTGCTAATTATTTATTTATGCATTCGGAGCAGAGCCTATTGAAGCGTATACCGCAATGCTCAGAAAACTTTTAGAATTTGCTACAGAATTAATAAAATACAAAAATATTACTTCTAGGTCGTCAGGAAAGTGAATAAGTGTTGGTTTCCAGAGTGTATCTCTTTTTAGCCCCCCATGTACAACTTCTATGGTAATCGGATGATCGATATTTAAACATCATTCTCAATTTTGTTCTATATTTCGGCAGTTCTTCGAAGACGTCATCAAATGTTCGCCGGCCGATAGTCTTTGGAAGGTAGTAGAAACTTTGGTGTTCCATCAAATTCATCGAGTTGTGATAGTGGACGAGAAACAGCGTCTTTACGGGTTGATCACGCTCTCGGACGTATTCGAATATTTCATCGTACCTGGCGTTGAAGTTTCGAACGTCGCCGAAAGTTTGACGTCGAATACAATTGACGCCGATTTGACCAGTAAAAATAATAATTGTTTATATTGCAAGGTATCAAGAACACACGTGGGCGTGAAGGATGCATGCACCTCCCAGAAGGCCGAATACCCCTAGAAACCAAATACCCTCGGAATTCAATTTTTGGAATTTTTTTGGTTTTTTTCGCAATTTTTTTGATGCCAATGGATAGTTCTCGATGAGAAACGTTGAAAAACGGTGTTTTATCGCGCTACCACAATTTTAAGATTATTTTTGACCTTTGGAAAACCTTGCGACCCCAGAATTCAATATGGTGCTCCCCACGTATGCTCGTGAATCACGAAAAACGTCAACAATGATGCTTTCCGTAATATAAGACATGTTTTTAAAAAAATAACTTTAAGAAATTGAACTTATGAAAAACCGTCAAAAAATGTTACAGTCGAACTTGCTTAATGCGTACACCCAAGGGACCAAGCCCTTCTGTATGCATTATCCGAGTGTACGCACTATCCGAATACCCCAGATTTTTAACAAGGAATACGCTATTATGCGATAAAATCATTTTTTAAAGAAAAAATCAGCAATACAAGTCTGCTTTAACATTTTCACGCTTAAAGTCACAAAAATTTTCGATATCGTTCATTTCGCTGAATAGCTTTGTGTCACAATTGTCCTGTGCCATTAAAAACTTTCGTATGTTCGATATACTCAGTTTTAAATCCTGATAACTCGGAACCGTTTCTGTTTCTCCTAGATCGTCCAGGTCACGAAACTAAATATTATGCACATTCAAAAAACAAATAGGCGCAACACTCATCTCGATGTGCCTAAAGTTTTCGCATAACCACAGAACTTGCGGTGATTTGTCAACATTTCTAAATTTGTCCCCAGAGAAACTTTGTTTTTTAGGAAAAAGCCATGACCAATCAAAAATAACAATTCGCTTAAGGCTGAATGCCCTTAAAAATTTAGAATTCTAAGCTTTTCAAAGAGAGCTAAAGATCCAGACTAAAAATTATACACATTTAAGAAAACAGGCTCGCACAACACAGAAGTCAATTTGACCAAAGTACTCGTATAAACACGGAACTTCAGTAGTAAAAGAAAATGTATCAAAATTTAAAATGATGCACATCGATGATAGCAGAGAGACGCAAACATTCCGAGCCGATCGCATTATCTCTGAGAGACGCAAACATTTAGGGCCGATCGCATTATCTGAGGCGAAAAAATACACGCTGTATGCATTAAGCCGGGTAGTTTAACATGCAGGCATAGGCCCATGGATTAAATCGGCTGTACGCATTACGCATTAACCGAGTACGCATTATCCCATGCTATTGCCTTATGTTTTACATGGCCTTTCGGTCCGGACCTAGCAATACTGTACGCATTATGCGAGAAAACGCATTATCCCGTGTACGCATTATCGAAGTTCGACTGTATTTTGATATTGAAAATTATACAAAAATATGTAATCAAAAGACTTATGAGAAAATGTATTTTTGGTAATATAAAAAATAATTCAAAAACGATTATATGAAATAATTTTGAAAAATGCAAAAGAGTATAAATTTCGTATTAAACAGTGATTTAAAAATGTAAATATTTGAGGAAAAAATTTTGACAAGATTAATATGCTTTTTGTATTGAAAAAATCATTTAAAAAATAATTAAAGGTAACAATTATGCAAAAACGCCAGAAAATGTAATTTGCAAATAAAAAGTGATTTCAAAAAATAAAGAATTGAGAGGTTCAAAATTTCCCAGCGCTTCGCGCGAGACATATCTGTATATTTGTTTTATTTGCTTCAAACCATATGATTCCGCCAGAAATCTGTTTTATGCGGTGAAAGGATTTTTAGACGGTAAACGGCCATTTCAGCTTAGTTTGATCCCATTCATTAGCATTGATTCTAAAAAATTTCGACGCTTTGCGTCAGATGCTTATTATACACATACATGGGCCTGAGGTCTGGACCCCCTATTTCTTCCCCGACAAGAATCCGGAAGACCAAATGCAATTTAATCACTTTTGGACACAAAATTGCGGCAAATTTTGAAATTTTCCAAAAAATTCTGCACCAAATATGGTTCTAAATCACACGAATAGCGGATTTTGTCGGACCTTTTTTCGATTGTTTGGGGAAAACTTGAGCTCTCGCCCCATGCTTGTGAAAATCCCGGGTCCACCACTAGAGCCGGTTTCAATATGGCGACTGAAGTCTGAAATCAGATTTAAGTTCAAAATTAGGACTTAAGTCCGAACTTAGCGGTTTCAATAAGAATCTTAAGTTCGGACTTAAGTCCGAACTTAAGAATAAGCCGGTTTCAATAAAATTAAGTCCGAACATAAGTTCCGACTTAAGTTGCAATTATTTTAAGACAGCACGGAGCTGTCTTAAGTCACTTCAGTACTGCACAATTCTACAATAGCTGGCCGTCTCTTTTTAGAATCTACATTATTAAATTCTGATTCAAGTAATTCTCGCTTGTCGCTTGATAAGCACAGCTCCTTCAGTTTTTCAATTTCTTTTTTGAATAATTAGATGATCATTTTTTGTTCTCCATGCTTTTCAACAGTGCAACAAGGACAACGGGACAAATAAATGAGGATAATTGCTTAGATGAATCACTACGTTGATTCAGAACGAGCAACTGGGCTTGTTGGACTTGGGACCAGACATGCACGTAGGGGGAAGGTTTGGGGGGGTCCTAACCACACCTGGGCGTGGGGGGGGTTTGGGGGGTATGCATCCCCCAGAAACCAAAATACCCCCCCCAGAAATCAAAATACCCCCCAGAATTCAATTTTTGAAAATTTTTTTTCGTTTTTTCGCAATTTTTTGATGCCAATGGATAGTGCTTGATGAGAAACGTCGAAAAATGGTGTTTTTATCGCCATACCACCATTTTTAAGACCATTTTTTGACCTTCAAAAAAATCTTGCACCCCCCCCCCAGAGTTTTCTTGCTGCCCACGAATGATAAAAATTGAAAATTTAGTGGTGAAAATCAGACAAAATGAAGGCCAAAACGAATGAAAATTGAAATTTTCTTTCAAAAGTGCTTCAAATTGACCTGAAACTGTGTAATAATGCAGTTTGAATACTATTTTCGCTTATACCAGTTTTTGAAGTCATTTTGGCTTAGAAAAGATCAATTTTTCACCCCTCCCCCAGACTGGCTGACCCCCCCTCTAGATCGGCAACCTGCACTTGCCCTGTACGCCTCCGACGGGCAGCGGCTGAGCTCAATTTTCGCCAAAAACTTAAGTTCAAACTTAACGAGTTCGGACTTAATTTTTTTATTCAAACCGAACTTAAGTTCGGACTTATCCTAGTTCGAACTTTAGGACTTAAGTTCGGACTTAAGTTTATCATATTAAGCCGGCCCCTGTTCTACATCGAGCAGAGCGAATGTTATGAGGGAGAATCATATGCCTGAACCACTCTGCAGAATATTTAAAACGTGAATTGTTTGTTACTGACTGCAAATCTTAGTAGAGGGTCATTTGAGAAGTAAGTAACATGGAAAATAGGAAAACTACAGTCAACAGTAATTTTTCCTGAATAATTTGTTTTTAGTTGGTTTTAAACTACCTCTACTCTCGAAGCCTAATTTCTATTTACCCTCGACTTCTTTGCGTCTTTTTTAGCTAACGGCGGGCTGAAATTTAATTTTTTTCTCAGCTATATTTACGTCCAACACGACACGGGGCAAAAAGGATAGAAAACAAAAAATTCGTAAAATATAATGTCATAAAGATCACAACAAACACGAAAAGGCAGCTTTGTAAAGGATGAATTACGCTCATGCGTTTAACACATGAATATATCTGATCATGAAGGAATAGTTTTGAAAAATGAGCTTGCTAAGCGAGAGTTGTAAACTAAGAGGAACTTAAAGTTTAAACCTACCATCAAATTATAAAGATAATAATAAAAGATTTAAAGCTTTAAGAAAAAGAAAAATGTGGTAAATTAAAACAAATTTAAAGGATATGATGAAACATTATTGTTGAGAATAGGACGATCACGTGCTATGTATAATGACTCCTTGATTAAAAGATCAAAAGAGTTGGATGCTCGACTGATAACCTTGAAGCAATCTGATGTAATTGGATGATTGCTATTTGAGATATGTTTGTGAATAGCAGATAAACTATCACCCTGAATTGGCTTTCCTGTAGCAAATGAGATGCCAGTATGCTCTGCCATTCTACTCCCAAAATGTCGGCGAGTTTCACCGATGTAACTAGCCATACAGCTAGAACACGTATACTTATATACTAAATTTGAGAGTAGCTTAGCAGGTACAGCATCCTTGTTCTTGAAAAACCGGCTGATACACATAACAGGTTTGTAAACAAACCTTACTCTAATCTGAGGGTAAAATGCAGATATAACCTTTAGAATTCTGCTGCGTACATTGTAGCCATGCACACCAGTATAAGGCAAAACAAGAGAATAGCATAGTTTATCACACCCAAATTTTATGTCATCACTCTTATTATAAACTTTTGTCATAAAGTCTGATATGACCTTATCAATCAAGCTAAGCGGATACTCATTTTGCAGTAGAGTCTGCTTCAGCTTGTCAATATCAGAGACAAAAGTCTGATATGAGTTACAAATCATGTGAATACGACTCACAAGTGTCTTTATTAAACCGACTTTATAGGCAAAAGGAATGAAGCTAGACAATTTGGCATAAAGGCCAGAAAATGTGGGTTTCTGATATGTTGATGTAACAATATCATTGGACTTCCTTTCAACAAGCACATCAAGGAAATTTAATTTCTTGTCACATTCAGTTTCAAATGTGAAATTCATATTAGGATGTTGCTGATTCATGTAATCACAGAACTTTCTAGGCTGATTTCTGTCAGAAAACACTACAAATGTGTCATCAACATAACGTACATAAAACTTGGGTCTAATCTTTATATTTACAGTCTCTGAGCCACTTTGTTTCATGATGGCTCAAGAAAATGTTGGCAAGAACTGGGCCAAGCGGATTACCCATAGCAACACCATCTATCTGTTGATAGATTTTACCATTACACGTAAAGTAACACTCTTTAACTGCGAGTTCTAGAAGCAGTTTGAATTGATGACAATTCATGTTATTTACTAACACGACATTCTGATCATCAAATAGTTTCCTGATACATATGTCAATGGTCTCTTTGAGTGGAATATTAGTGAACAAGCTTTGAACATCAAGACTAGCCATAAAATGATGGCTTTTGAATGTAAAAGCCTTGAGTCTTGTCAGGAAACTACCAGTGTCACATAAAGTGTATTCATTAGTACTTATGTCTTGTAGGATCGGCACAAAATACTTAGCCAACTTATAAGTTGGAGTGTTGATGGCTGACAAGATTGGTCTTAAAGGAACATCTCTCTTATGAGTCTTAGGCAAGCCATATAGCCTGCCATAACTGCATCCTACAGGATTTATACTTTTATAGACATCAGCAGATAGTCCATTCTGTTTATGAACCTTCAGTATATGGGCTGATATGCGTTTCTCAACTGAGCGTATAAACTGACAAGGATTACAGTCAATGACTTTGAACTTTGAGATATCATTCAAGACATCATTCAACTTCCTAATGTAGTCATCTTTGTTCAGAATTACTACTTGATTACCCTTATCTGCCTTTAGAACAATGATATTCTTATCTTTTGACAGATTGCTGAGGATTTCATAGTCACGCTTTGATAGATTATCACAATGCTTCTTATCATAAGTAAAATATGAGCTAAGAGCAATGTCTCGCAATTGATTCTTGATCATTTGCATTTTTACATTGTCACAGTTAAAGGCAGTTTGTTTCTTGAGGAAACCCATCAGTTTCTCAAAAGGTAGCAGATAATCACCATACTCGATCTTCCTAGGTGTAATAGAGTACTTCATACCTTAAGACAACACAGGCTTCTCATGAGCTGTCAAAACTCAGTTACTTAAATTAACTACAACCTTTTCAGGATCGATACTATTGACACTTTTATGCATAAGCAAGTTTTTTACCTTCTTGCTATGCAACTGTCTAACATGGTTGAGAGATTTAGACACATTGCGTCTAATGTATGTTAATGCTACCTGAGAATCCAGCCAGGATACTCGTGAATTAAACAAAGAAATCTGCGCCTTCAAATCTCTTAGGACTCTTTCAACCTCTTTGATTTTAACTTTCAATTCCTCATTTAGCAGAAGCCTCTGGCATGTTATGTAACATTTAGAACGCTTAAGCATCCGATTAGAAACCTTGAAAGCCAGAAATTTAGGAAGCAAATCATTATCAATGCATTCTCTAAGAAATGCAACATCCAACATTCGTTTAAAGCTAAATATATTCACAAATTTGAAGAATAAGTATGATCATGGAGTTGTGTTACTTTTGAGAAAAGTTGAGAAGCTTCAACTTCGCTATGATAAGCTTCAGTTGGATGTTGCATTTCTTAGAGAATGCATTGATAATGATTTGCTTCCTAAATTTCTGGCTTTCAAGGTTTCTAATCGGATGCTTAAGCGTTCTAAATGTTACATAACATGCCAGAGGCTTCTGCTAAATGAGGAATTGAAAGTTAAAATCAAAGAGGTTGAAAGAGTCCTAAGAGATTTGAAGGCGCAGATTTCTTTGTTTAATTCACGAGTATCCTGGCTGGATTCTCAGGTAGCATTAACATACATTAGACGCAATGTGTCTAAATCTCTCAACCATGTTAGACAGTTGCATAGCAAGAAGGTAAAAAACTTGCTTATGCATAAAAGTGTCAATAGTATCGATCCTGAAAAGGTTGTAGTTAATTTAAGTAACCGAGTTTTGACAGCTCATGAGAAGCTTGTGTTGTCTTATGGTATGAAGTACTCTATTACACCTAGGAAGATCGAGTATGGTGATTATCTGCTACCTTTTGAGAAACTGATGGGTTTCCTCAAGAAACAAACTGCCTTTAACTGTGACAATGTAAAAATGCAAATGATCAAGAATCAATTGCGAGACATTGCTCTTAGCTCATATTTTACTTATGATAAGAAGCATTGTGATAATCTATCAAAGCGTGACTATGAAATCCTCAGCAATCTGTCAAAAGATAAGAATATCATTGTTCTAAAGGCAGATAAGAGTAATCAAGTAGTAATTCTGAACAAAGATGACTACATTAGGAAGTTGAATGATGTCTTGAATGATATCTCAAAGTTCAAAGTCATTGACTGTAATCCTTGTCAGTTTATACGCTCAGTTGAGAAACGCATATCAGCCCATATACTGAAGGTTCATAAACAGAATGGACTATCTGCTGATGTCTATAAAAGTATAAATCCTGTAGGATGCAGTTATGGCAGGCTATATGGCTTGCCTAAGACTCATAAGAGAGATGTTCCTTTAAGACCAATCTTGTCAGCCATCAACACTCCAACTTATAAGTTGGCTAAGTATTTTGTGCCGATCCTACAAGACATAAGTACTAATGAATACACTTTATGTGACACTGGTAGTTTCCTGACAAGACTCGAGGCTTTTACATTCAAAAGCCATCATTTTATGGCTAGTCTTGATGTTCAAAGCTTGTTCACTAATATTCCACTCAATGAGACCATTGACATATGTATTAGGAAACTATTTGATGATCAGAATGTCGTGTTAGTAAATAACATGAATTGTCATCAATTCAAACTGCTTCTAGAACTCGCAGTTAAAGAGTGTTACTTTACGTGTAATGGTAAAATCTATCAACAGATAGATGGTGTTGCTATGGGTAATCCGCTTGGCCCAGTTCTTGCCAACATTTTCTTGAGCCATCATGAAACAAAGTGGCTCAGAGACTGTAGTATAAAGATTAGACCCAAGTTTTATGTACGTTATGTTGATGACACATTTGTAGTGTTTTCTGACAGAAATCAGCCTAGAAAGTTCTGTGATCACATGAATCAGCAACATCCTAATATGAATTTCACATTTGAAACTGAATGTGACAAGAAATTAAATTTCCTTGATGTGCTTGTTGAAAGGAAGTCCAATGATATTGTTACATCAACATATCAGAAACCCACATTTTCTGGCCTTTATGCCAAATTGTCTAGCTTCATTCCTTTTGCCTATAAAGTCGGTTTAATAAAGACACTTGTGAGTCGTATTCACATGATTTGTAACTCATATCAGACTTTTGTCTCTGATATTGACAAGCTGAAGCAGACTCTACTGCAAAATGAGTATCCGCTTAGCTTGATTGATAAGGTCATATCAGACTTTATGACAAAAGTTTATAATAAGAGTGATGACATAAAATTTGGGTGTGATAAACTATGCTATTCTCTTGTTTTGCCTTATACTGGTGTGCATGGCTACAATGTACGCAGCAGAATTCTAAAGGTTATATCTGCATTTTACCCTCAGATTAGAGTAAGGTTTGTTTACAAACCTGTTATGTGTATCAGCCGGTTTTTCAAGAACAAGGATGCTGTACCTGCTAAGCTACTCTCAAATTTAGTATATAAGTATACGTGTTCTAGCTGTATGGCTAGTTACATCGGTGAAACTCGCCGACATTTTGGGAGTAGAATGGCAGAGCATACTGGCATCTCATTTGCTACAGGAAAGCCAATTCAGGGTGATAGTTTATCTGCTATTCACAAACATATCTCAAATAGCAATCATCCAATTACATCAGATTGCTTCAAGGTTATCAGTCGAGCATCCAACTCTTTTGATCTTTTAATCAAGGAGTCATTATACATAGCACGTGATCGTCCTATTCTCAACAATAATGTTTCATCATATCCTTTAAATTTATTTTAATTTACCACATTTTCTTTTTCTTAAAGCTTTAAATCTTTTATTATTATCTTTATAATTTGATGGTAGGTTTAGACTTTAAGTTCCTCTTAGTTTACAACTCTCGCTTAGCAAACTCATTTTTCAAAAATGAATATATCTATTGCCTAAGCCCCTGGGGTCAACCATTGAATAAAAGAAGGTTTTGATCCTCATTCCGAGTTATAGGTGAATAATCTTTTATATTAGAAGGTTTTTTTGATTTTTTTACTCACTTTCGTGCAAAACTAAAAATACAGTGTTAGAAAAAAACCGAAAAAATTGTAATCATCAAGAAATGACTTCATCTATTACTGGCCGGCTGCCTGTACCCAAAACATTTGTTTGGTAAATGCGTAACAGTGTATTGGGAACTGCCACAGATCAATTTAGACTTTTTTTAGGTGCCCCTTGATCCCTTCAACTTTATTGGCCAAATTCTTGAGTTTATTTTACTTTTTCAGACAATGCACCGAATGTAGCTTCACTCCTTTCAATAGACGACAAACGCACTCGACGCAATTAAGTTCAATTTGGATTTTCATTGACGCATACTGTACATAAGTACTGAAATAAAAATTATATTTTAAATAGGTACCTACCCTGTTTTTTATTTCATTCACCAGAGTACAATTGTGTCTCTTTTCATTGTGTGAAGTATTGCGTGTTAGTTTATCCGATTTGAAAAGTTATTATTATTATTGTATACTGTCTCTGCTTGGTGTTCCTCATCGCTTACTTATCGTTGTTTGACTATTTGAGTGTTTGAAGTAGGTATAATTAAGCATTCGTGAGCATGCAAAATTTTTGGTTACTTTGAGCTACATTGTATTGTAGCAATGTCAGCATAGCCGCACACGGCATGGTTGACATATGGGTCAGTCCATTGACTGACTCCTAAATCAGGCTGACCTCTACTACTGGTCGTGCTGGTATGTAAATACGGTTCAGGCCTATTTACCCCAGATTTAAAACAGCGAAATATGCGAATTCAACGCTAATAAAGGTCGCAGCTTTTCTTGAAAAGTTCTCGAAGTCGACTAAATTTGTAAATTTTGATGCAATGAAGGAAAAAGGCATGCAGTTACGTCAAGTTTCTTTCCTGCAATATTACACGATGGGGAAATTTAATTCAATTTTGAATATTTAAAAAAGCTCGGGATTTTCACAAAAGTGATCTGGAGTAGGTGGTACACTAGTATGTACATAAACCATCATAAATGCTCAGCATGGTCGATCTGGGGTCAACAATTTAGGGTTTTGGACCATAATCACCTAAAAACAGGCAAAAATCCTCAAATAGTGTTCAGACTATATTATTCCCGCAGTTTCT
Organism: Mermis nigrescens; assembly: GCA_036768485.1. Taxonomy (NCBI): domain Eukaryota; kingdom Metazoa; phylum Nematoda; class Enoplea; order Mermithida; family Mermithidae; genus Mermis; species Mermis nigrescens. The sequence continues at coordinate 3,928,403 of JAVLUZ010000157.1, read as the reverse complement.
GGTCAATTTTGAGCACTTGCACAAATTTGTAATTTTTATCCATTTTTGATCTTCATTTTTCCCAGAATTTATTCCTTTCCAGCACTCACAAGAATACAATGGCAACAAATACATACATAAGCATCTCGCATCTTCAGCTGACGTTATCCGAATTGTTATGCAGTTTTCCATAATATTCTTGAATTGGTGTGTTATCATCAGCAGTCAAATGGTTCCGATTTGCCGATCATGAGTCAATCGATAATTGGATGGGGTGCCGGATTCTCTGATAGAGGGGGTAGCATGGCCGATCTGGTGGTTGGAAGATCAGCCGGTCGGGGGGGAGTCAAAAACAGCTTTTTTTGGGCCAAATTTAGCTCAAAAACTGGTATGAGCGCTAAAATAATGTTAAAACGAAGTCATAACACACTTTCTGGCTTGAGGCACTTTTGAAGAAAATTTTCATTTTTCATCTATTTTTGGCCTTCATTTTCCTCACTTCCCGAGAAAATTTCTCCATGTTTCCATTCTGGGGGTCAGGACCCCCTCCCACGTACATGCATGTGTGGTCCAGACCACACATGGGCAGTAGCCAAATTCTGGGAAAGGGGTCAGATGGGGCAAAATAGCACCATAAATTAAATACCAGCCCAACCCCACGCCCATGTGTGGATGGTCCTGATCCCCATGCCCATGTATGGTGTCTGCTATAAACATTTAGTTTTTTGCTGGATCCCTAGTAATTGGGCACATAAATTAGGTACATAAGTAAAAGATCGTTATTGGGACGGAGTTGAACCCCACCAGTGCGAATAATTGGACATTCCGGAGTGGGTTTGGCTTTACGAGTGCAGCAACCAAATTTTGGGGTTTCTGCTGGTGCAAAATTGTTAAGAATAACAGTTTTTAGATTCTGTAGGGAGTCCAACAGACTACCTCTTAGTCATCGTTTTTAAGTCAAAGCAGGGTTGTTATAGTTGACGATATTAAAAGAAAAAATATCGTTAACGACGTGTTTTTGGACTATCGTTAACGGAACGATTTTTTTCGACAGTCGTCGTTAACGAAAAAATTAATTTTGGTATATAATATTGTTAAAATAACGTAAGTTTTTCTATACATATATTTAATTCTATTTTAATATATATGTAGGTTATCTACTAAAAGAGTTTGCTAAGGAGGCTGCCGGCGTCGTACCTTAGTGTCCGGCCGGACACTTTGAGCAACGTTAAAGTGTCCGGCTACTGCGTCTGTATTGGTACATATCATACGCTACGCACATCACCTATGGTATGTAAGCTACTCGTGCACGTTGCCTTACTGTATGCAGAGTCGATTGGCCATGCTTGAACATTTTTGGCATTTTCTTGAATTTTGTTTAGCTAAAAAGTGAAATGGAAAATGCAATTATGTTTGCTTTAAAATATTGTACGTAAATGTTAGCGGTAGAGGATATTTGCCCAAAATCCCAATTTCATTAGTTTTCAGGTGACCCAGTGAATGCATTCGTCCAGCTAGAAATAGAATTAAAAATTGAAAATCAATGTTTAAATTATTTAAATGACTCATATTTTCAGCGAAATGTTTTCGAACGAAAAGAATACAATCTTCTAACAAAATAATTTTAAATCAACGAAGTTCGAAATTCAAACAAACGACACGTTTTTTTCCATTTATTAAACACAGGATGGCCATTTCACTTGAACATATAAGGTTTTTCGATTGTTTCTTTTAAGATTAGTTATTATTCAATTTGATTTTTTTCAAATTTATTCAATTTATTTTTATTTCAATCATATTTCTTAAATATCTTTTAAAGTTTAATAACTCCATAAAGCAATGATATAACACGTAGGTAAGATAAGAGTATCTATAAAATCGAATTTCTTGAATATAATAGAAATTAATTGATAATATTTGTTATAACGCCAATATTAGATCGCATTTCAAGGATCACAAGCGGTTTCAGCATCATCAGCCGCGTATGCTTCCTATAGGTAATCCGTATCGGCCCTTCTGTTAAAAAGAATGCATTATTTGATGAGTGAAAAAAGGAAAAGAATGAAAAGTCAAAAAACGCGAATGGAGTGAATAACTGCTTACGTATGCATGTATGCAAATGATGTAATATTCGATAATTTTAAAATTTAATCAAAATACAACATTATAATTCGAATAAAACTCAAAATAAAAAAAATTCTTTTGCAAAATAGAAAGCGAAGATAAAAAGGAAACGGTACGTCGTTTTATGTAATGCGCGCATACCTGCGAAAATCTTTTCACAAAAGCATCTCCCGTGTCATAATCTTCGTAATCTGCAAATAATCTGGAAACTTAAAAGCATATGCACGAAAAGCGGCTATGAAACGTGTTCCCCTTAAGCATGGCACACCTATACGTAAATATGGGAAAAAGTATGGTTTAAAGAAATCAACATATTTTCCTTTCTATTGGTTAGAAACCCTTGAATAATATCTCGTTAGATGCGCAACTTAATACTGGTGCGTACATTAGCATTTTAAGCATACACGGTTTACTATAACGGGTAAAAAACCACTTTAAAGTTCGATGCCGAATTATGAATTTTTTTGTTTTTTGCATCTTTTGATGCAAATTCTTACACATACGACTTACAAACACACATGGGCGTGGGGTATGCACCCCCCAGAAGTTGAAATAGCCCCCCAGAAATCAAAATACCCGCCCAGAAAAATTTTTTTGCTTATTTAGCAATCTTTTGATGCCATTGGATAGTGCTCGATGAGAAACGTCGAAAAATGGTGTTTTTCGCCATTCAACCACTTTTAAGACTATTTTTGACCTTTAAAAATTTTTTCACCCCTCCAGAAATTTTTTCACCCCCCCAGAATTTTGGTGCTGCCCACCTATGCTTACAAATACTTTTTTTTATTTAATGAGATTCGCGGTCCATTTATCTATAAAATAAGCTGTTATAGTTGAAATTTGAACGTAGTAAAGTCATTAAATTAAGTCCTCCACTGAAAACAAAAGCCCGAATTTCGTAAGACTGATAGAATATAATTATTTCATAATAATTTTATTAAATTTTTTTTCTGATTTCCCAGTATTCAACAATTTGGGCAAAACTTTTAGAAATTATTTTTTTTTCAATTTATGCCCAAAGTTATGTGAAATGGACTATAGAGACTGGACTTATAATCGGAATTTTTTTCGCGGTCTTCCTAGAGTTTTCGAATTTGGAAGTTTTCTAATTCATTTTTATTTTTATTCTTCAAGAGCTTGATGAAAACTTTAGTCTTTTCTAGATTTTTTTATCGGCACTGGACGGACCCAGATTTTCGTAAGTCGAAAATAGTCCTAGAATAAAGTGATTGTATGTGTAAGCGCAAACTTGCTCTTTCGCCGTTTTTGACGTCTAACTCTGTTTAGAATAATATCTACCTCAGATGTTTCAGAAAATTCAGAACTTTTGTTTAGAATTTCAATAGCACTTGTGCATTTAAAATTAGAATGAATATCATTTGCACAAAGAAATAAGGCGTGAAGGATGAGGAAACCTTCATGTTAAACTCGAGCTTCATTTATTGTCGCCGAAAATTTATTATTTTATTCAAAAAAATTTAGGGTAAAATGCGCAAAAATTATTTATGCGAATTATCGGCAGCAATATTATTCGAAAGAACCAAAAAATCTCAGTCGAGTACAGAATCTACTGGAGACAAATAAGGCTAGGTTCTGGAAAGGAGCGGAAAGATATTTCACAAAAAATATGCAAAGCCATAGCGAAAAAATAATTAAAAAATATTTCTACGTTTAATCTGAGAAATTATAGCTTATGGTCAATTTCGCGATTAAAATTTACAGACGATCTGCAGTCTTTACTATTTCAGCAGATCTTGAAGTCTTCATTTTCCTACCAATTTAGTATAAGAATGAAATATAGACGATAAATAAACAAATAAATAAGTAAATAAATAAATAAATAAATAAATAAATAAATAAATAAATAAATGAATAAATAAATAAATAAATAAATAAATAAATAAATAAATAAATAAATAAATAAATAAATAAATAAATAAAAATAAAAAATTAAATAAACAGATGAATGACCAGGTAAATAAGTGGATAAATAAATAAATTATGTTAAAACGAAGAAATCGCTTACTCGGAAATTCTTGATCTACATCTTCTCCTGCCATCCATTTGCTCGGCTGCCAAAAATAGCGTTTTATCCCACCAATTGGCGTTAAGCGAAGCTACGTGAATAAATATTATGAAAAATACTATAAAGGTATTTACCTAACTAAAGGAAAATGTTTAGACAGCTAATGAAATTTCGGCATTCACGGCATAATCCAGTTTAGTGAATTCGTTATATTAGTTAATTTTTTAATTGGTTTCTGATACCATTATACGAAAATGCATGTTATTTCATCGGTGATTGTTTTTCGCATGGCTTATATTTTAGTTGGGCGTTTTTGTGTAATAAATATTGTAAATAAGTGAAAGAAAATGAAGAAAAATGATAAATTATCCTTTAAACTCGAAAAAAGGAAATGCAATAGAAGGAATTGCTTTTTTTGTTTGAAAATTTCGTTCATACACATATTCGAAATTCTGTGTCCTTTAAATTTGCAGCCGGAACGAATAAAAATTTGTGACTTGATGAGCAGTAACATAAAGTTTTCATATTTTTTAGAAGATACTAACAAGTAGCATAAGAAATCACCGAAAAACTTAGGAAGCAATTCGTGAAAAATTACTTGACGCTTCTTAGCAAATTTGACTTTTTTAAAGAATTAATCGAAAAAATTTCAAAAATAAATTTAAAAAATAAAAATTTGGATATTTTACCTGCGGTAATCTAGATCCGTATCGCCCTTTGATTGCAAATAGCAAAGAAGAAAAACACAACGCAACCAGATACACGCTATTCGGCCTCATTTCTGATCAGCTGTAAGAAATAATTGACAATTAGTACACATATTTTATAAGTAGAAGCAAAATGTAATCTTTAAAATTTCATGCGAGAAAAATATTATTTTTATGAATAGACCTTTTCGAAATTAATTTTTTATAATTTCCGCGCAAATTGATGAAAATTAATATCTAATGTAGAATGTACATTATAAAAATATATGCAAATTCATATATAAAAAAGGAAAAGTCATATAAAAATTAATAATTAGACGATAATATATACGAATGCAAGAAATATTTCAAAAACTAAATTAGAAATTCTTCTAAGCAGAGCTAGACGCCAAATACGGCGAAAACACGCTGTTTTGCGCTCCTCTATCGCGTCCAACTATTTTTTGGCAATAGGGAGGTGCCCCTTCCGCCCCGGCGGCCCCTCTTTATTCGCCCTTGATCATTGGTTTCTTAAATGAAAAGATATCATTTTTGAAAAATGCGGCCTTACACGCAACGTAGGATAAATGATCGCGTAAAAATGTACAACATATGGTAAATTTAGCCTAGTTTGCTTAAATTTCAATTTCACACTTTCGAAAATCATTAAGTTTTCTTAATTAGTCGTAGCTCACGCGAGCTAAGCGACAAGCTCAAAAATCGAAATAAAATTATTTTTACGAATTATTTTTCGGAATTGATTGGTCCAAGAGCAATGACTAGAAAAACGATCTCCTATTATAATTAAAAGACACCGGAGATACTGGTGAAAATGAAAGGGCTGTTTAAGCAGAAGTATACAAGTTATTATATTGTTAGCTATGTTGCGAAAAATGCAAACTATAAGCAGGCACTGTAAATGCTCAGCATGGGAATTCGGGGAGCGTAACTAAAATTTTCTTCTAAAGTTCCCTATTTAAGCTATTAAATGATGGAAACTTGTTAAAAACATCATTTTCGGCATTTCTGACGATGCCTTTATCGGATGATAAAAACGTAAAAAAATTTACAAGAAAAATTCAGCAAAATTTAACAAAATATCTCTAAACAACCAAAGGTCCAAATTAGTCTTTTTCACGTAGAGTTTAGTACTGCCTTCAAACCAAAGCCGTGTGTATTTTTCGCTTGAATACGACAAGGAGTCGCTACTCCCGAGGTTTGGCCTCGCCACTTAAGTGCAGCTCCCCATTTATCGACCATAAAGAGATGAGAGGCTGGGTTGACCTGATCCGGATATACAAGAAAAAACTCGGAAAAAATGATTGCGATCATAGATGAGCAGCATGGCCGACCTGGGTGGGTCAAAAATGGAGCTTTTTGGGACAATATGACCTCAAAAACTGATATAAATGCTAAAATAGTGTTAAAACTACTTAATTCCTCAGCTTGTCATCAATTTGAGCACTTTTCAATTTTCATCCATTGGCTTCAATTTTGGCTCATTTCCCAAAAAATTTTCTATTCGTTCCATTCTAGGAGTTTAGACCTTAAACCCCCTCTCCGCGTGCATTTCTGATAGCGGCCCGAATCAGTAGATAATTGATGCTGGAATCTCATATCGTGACCATTACGTGTTCTTAGGGGGTGTGTAGACTCAACCCTCACTCAAGAAGAATAGCTACTCCCCCTGCCCCGCAAATGCCTGCGACCCCCTCCTCAGAACTTTTTGAATGTTTTTAGCTCATTTTTAGCATAAAAGTCTAAAATTTTCGGCGCTGCGCGCCATATGCACATTTTTTGACTTTATTTTCTTTAATTTTCTCAATTATTATGTTTTTACGCTCTAGAAAGAACGAGCATAGTCCGAAACGCCAAAAAAAGTGTTTCTGACGTGCACTCATCTTTTTAGACCAGAAAAGGAAATTTTTTAAAAATTTTTCGGGCCTGTCCCCGCCAGAATTTCCATGCTGTACATGTTGGTGACTTAATAAAGAAGCAACAACTTCTCCATAAGTTTCGCTCTGCTTAGCTTAGAGTAAGAGTAACGCGCTTTAAATTGTTCGATAGAAGACACCATTGGCCACAGAGGAACTCCAATATGTGGTCTAAGGTTATCATGATTCGTTAATGCAACAAATCTTTGAAGCCCAACTTTTTCGTAGAATATAGGTCAGTTCCTGAGAGACTTTTTTCATTTTTGTCCATCTAAATTTTCAGTATAATATGGCACAGTAACACTTTCTGCAATAATATTAGGGGTTATCCACCTACGGTAGTAAAGTTTGCCAATTTTCGGCTTTCCAACGATGAAAAATACAATATAAAAATTTGCAAAGCAGCGCGTGATTATGTTTGCTTTATAATTTTGACAATTTTCCGATAATAGAAAACAATTTTGAAGCACCTGTCCTAAAGACAAAAACTGTCAAATTTGTACAAAATAATTTAGACTTTTTTAATTATTAGAATCAAGTCAAATTGAGATTTTGACGGACAAACATCGTAAAGTACTAAACTGAATTAGGCACAATATTATGCAGCTGCTTCAAGCTTTCAACCTCAATGCTGAAGGTTTATAAAGGCGGAATAACATAGTACCGATGCAAACCGTCAAAAAATTTGACAGTTTTCGCATTTAAAAGGAAATTTTTGATTTTATAAACGAAAGCTGAACAGACGAGTAATATTCTGGCGCAAAACGCCAAACACTTTTGCATATTTTGTTCAAAAAACTTAGTACACTTACACGGATAGTCCTAAAAGACAGAACACAAAAAGCGTGACTTAAACAGATGATAATACTTAAAGCGATAAATATAACGATAATAATCCAAAGGTCCAAATTAAGCTTTCCACTTGAAGTTGTGTGTTGCCTAAACACAAGAGCCGAGTGTTTTCTTGCTTGAATACCGCAAAGGGTCGCTACTCTCAAGGGTTAACCTCCTCCACATAAGTGCAGCTGCCCATTCATCGACCAGGGGGTTAAAGGCTGGGCTGACTTGAGCCGGCTACCTGCGTAAAAACCTCGACTCGTGTCACAGTTGAGCACGAGTCGTTGCGTACAGAGGTCGCAGCCATATCAACTGAGCATCGAGGCTCATTAATAATAATGATAATAATAATTGTAGAACAGCAGCAACGAAAAATATAATAATAGTAATAATAACAATAACAATAATAATAACAAGAATAGTAATAATAAAAATAATAATAATGATAATAATAATAATAATAATAATAATAATAATAATAATAATAGTAATAATAATAATAGTAATAATAAAATAATAATAATATTAATAATAATAATAATAATAATAATAATAATAATAATAATAATATTATTATATATTATTATTATTATTATTATTATTATTATTATTATTATTATTATATATTAAATATATTATTATGATAATAATAATAAATAATATTAACACTAACAAGAGGATTAATGAACATAACTGTTATTATAAATAATAAGAATAACAGCCATAAAATAGCAATGATTTCTGTACTTAGATTAGCCACTAAATCATAATATCAGAATACGTACAAATGCATTTATTAGAATTCTAAAAGAAGCAATAGACGCATTTACGTGCAATTTTACGTAAACAGAGAGAACTATGTAATGCTGAATATGGCTTCACGAAAATTTATATTAACCTTTCTTCTGACATCGTCTGATTGGCCGGAAGCGCGCAAAGTGCTTAATTAGAGAATATAAGATGCAGTGAAACAAAGCCACTACGATGCAATCATTAGAGAAGCAAAATTGTGTAAGAATTAAGGGACTACGTAAACAAACAACGTGATTTTTCAACTATAGATTTTTCTATTGGATATGAATTATTAAATGAGTAATAATCCGATTTTTAAGAGAGAATAATAAGAAGTCATCAATGATAAGAGAAAAAGAAAAAACGAGGAAAAAGAGGAAAGGGTGAGTAAAAAGAAAAAAGGAGCAATTTAAAGTAAATGAAGTATAGTGAAAATAGTAATTAATAAATAAAAAGAACAAAAGACGGAAGAAAGAGGTAGAAATGAAGCATGCCCTTGTATGCAAAATGCATCTAACATACATAGGGTGAAAGCAACCCCACCCGAAGTCGGTCGTCCACCGATTCTTCCGAAGGCAATGTCTTAGCTCCCTCCTCCAGACTTTTGGTAAAAAACCAGCATTTGGGCGCCATTTTCATGTATTTTTCGTCATTTTTGGCCAAAAATATAAAAATCACAAACCACTGAAAAATGGCGGACTTGTCCCCTCTTTAAAAAAATTTTAGACCAGATGTTAATTGCGTGTATAAATTTTACTTCTATAGGATCTAAGTATGTATATGTCCTTGGAGGGTAATTTTAGGGTATGACCCAGACATTCAACAGTGGAGCTGGGTATCCCGACCCAAAGTTAGTAGTTATACGTCCAAATTCACCACCTAAAGTCAGAAAATTTTGATCCCTCGATTTTCAGAATATTCGGAAACAAAACTTGCGCTTTTTTGGCTTTAGCTGCTTTTTGCTGTTATTGATCAAAAATTGGAAATCCTTCACCCCTTACCCCCAAAAAAGTCGGGGACCCAACCAGGATTTCGAATCTTTATATTTATGGGATGACTCTCTCTGATATTGCTGTTGATCTACACGAATAATTGTTGCCATCGGATTTTTCAATTTATTAAGAAATCTTAAGAAAATATGGCGTTTTAAGCACATTTGACGTGCCAAAATAGTCATTTTATAATCGAATTGTGTTCAATTTCGTTAGATTTCATAGGAAAAAATTAATGCTTTTGCCTTAAAAAGTAAACATAACTGGGAACGTCGGTAAATTTTGTTTTTGTCACACATTAAGAAGAGTAGAAAATAAGTAACAAAGAAACATAACATAAATAGCATAATATAAATAATCGTAATATTTCGATGCATGAGCGGTGGTATGCCTGCACCCTCCAAAATCCTGATAATGACCCTTAGAATTGAATTCTCAAAATTATTTCGTTTTTTTATCCTACTGAACGAGAAACCTAGAAAAAAGTTTTTTTGCGCAGCATTCATCAATTTTTCGCTTCGTTTTCGACCCTTAAAAATTTGGACCCCCCTAAGCATAATCCCAAGAATTCAAACACTGTTAGCGTATAATGATAATGTCCTTCAAAGATTGAATATCATAATCCGTTTTAAATGCGATTGCATTAATAATTCACAAACATTGATCGTTGTTCTAAAGGTATACTTAATCTCTTGGCATCTTTAAAATGCCATTAGGATCAATATGTTTAGAACAAGAGGCTCATTTTGACATTTTTATTGGTTTTTATAATAGTCGTCTTTCAAAATCCACGACGTTATGGAGCGTTCAATTAATTTTTTGTGTAAGTGGACGGTTTATCATCGAATCTTCTATATCGCATATTGCTTTCATTAGCTTGCGACTCTCTACTAAGGATTTTTATTGGCAATAAGCCTGCAGTTAGCAGTTGTACAAATTGTCAAAATAAAGAAAATCAGGAATAAGTGGAAGACAAAACAAATTAAAAAGAAAATTAAAAAATAATGAAAACATAAAATAAAAAATTATTAAAAAATAAATAAACGACCACCACATACCTCGAGTCCCGACAATCCAACGGTTCCTTCAAAATTTGGAAGAATTTAACAAAAATATATGTAGTTCGAAAATGGCCTTCTTTTTACACAATCTTTTGTTGTCAATGGATAGAGCTCGATGAGAAACTCCGAAAAATGTTGTTTTTGCCCTACTTAATACCGTCAATTCTCTTCACTTTTCCGGACCTTAATCCCCGAAACTTCTAGAAATTTGGCGCTACGAAGAGTGATCGACCGGGCTCGATATATATATATATATATATATATATATATATATATATATATATATATATATATATATATATATATATATATATATATATATATATATATATATATATATATATATATATATATATATATATGTATATCTCTCTATATATATATATATATATATATATATATATATATATATATATATATATATATATATATATATATATATATATATATATATATTACTATATATATATATATATATATATATATATATATATATATATATATATATATATATATATATATATATATATATATATATATATATATATATATATATATATATATATATATATACAGCATTTCGACCCAAATAAGCAGTTTCGGTATCCACAGTTATCAAAGTACTTATAAAAAATTTTGGGCGCTATGTGCCAAATCGTTTCTCAGCAAAGTCATTTAGTTTATTCCACGTGCTTGCTTAAAAAGAATCTAGCAACTTAATTTTAGTGATTCTTGTGTTCTTTGCATGGACCTTCCGAATTTTCAAGCGCAGTTTTATATTACATTCCGGCTTGAAATTCTAGCGAGTTATAGATTCACTGACTCCCGTGGTCAGCACAGTTCTGTAAAAAACTTGCAATATATCTTTAAGAGCAAGAAAAGTGACAATATATCTTGCTACAAAATCAAATCATACATGTCCTGAAATAATTTTACTTTGTAATTGTGCGTGACAGAAATCTTAACGAATTATAATAAATCTTAAATCTTAGCTGATTCCTGCCGGGACTAGTTAAAAAGCTTTTTGATTATAAACCTTTGCAGTGCCACCATCTGCTACATATGCTGCAACGATCGATCCCTATTCAAGCTGCACATTATTTACATTTAGAAATAACGGGTGTTGTCCACTAAAAAATGAGACTGCCGATAAAGTACTGTAAAGGCCCTGCTATACTTCGCCGCGCGCGCGTGGCTAAGTAGCTGCTATACTTCCAACAGGGCGCCGCGTGACATGGGTTGTACTCACACCTGGGCGTGGGGGTTTGGGGGGTATGCAACCCTCCAGAAACCAAAATACCCCCCCCCAGAAATCAAAATACCCCCCAGAATTCAATTTTTGAAAATTGTTTTCGTTTTTTTCGCAATTTTTTGATGCCAATGGACAGTGCTTGATGAGAAACGTCGAAAAATGGTGTTTTTATCGCCAAACCACCATTTTTAAGGCCATTTTTCGACCTTCAAAAAATCTTGCACCCCCCCCCAGAATTTTCTTGCTGCCCACGTATGGTTGTACTGCTATACTTCCACGCGGCGCCGCACGGCAGAAAAAAAATTATTGATGTTGTAACTGCAGTAAAACAGCAAAAAAGTAAAACATGTGTAAACTGTATACTGTATTCTGTGTCAAGAAAAACAAGTGAAAAGGGTATAGGTCAACGATTGTGCACATTAAAAACTGTACTCATTTTCGGTTTCAGCATCATGAAAACAAGTTTTGAAAGGCATAGAGACTAGTGATGTAAAAGATCATCTGGATCTGATCTTTTTATCTAGATTCAGATCCAGATCCAGATAATCTGGATCTGGATCTGGTCATTTTCTGATCGGGTTATCTGATTTGGATCTGTATCTGACAGAAATTCAGAACCTGATCTTTATCTGGATCTGGATCTGTTTAGTCAAGTTATATCTGGTTAAAGAGATTAGGGAGTTATTTTTCAGCGATGGTATCCTTTCTGTTTTACGATTTCATGTGGGTAGCTTAGCCTTACATGCACGTGGGGGGCGTCTGCTGGAGGTTTTGACCTTTGACCCCCAGTTCCGTGCTACCCCCCCTTCAGAATGGCCAAAAAGTGCCGCTGACCCCCATAATTTTTTTGGGTGTAGAAAAAATTTTTTGAAATTCTGCAGAAAAGTAACTTAAGTGATAAAAATGTATTAAAGGTTGTTTTTTCACATAAATGATCATCAGAATTGACCTTTGAGAGACTTTTTTGCCTAAAAATGCTAAAATTTTGAATTTTTTCTGTCGTGTTTAGGACGTCGGAACAGATTGAAAGACACCAATTAAAAAATATTACCTTGTTTTAAATTAACCAACATTTTATTTAAATTTGAATTATTTGTTGATTAAAATTGTTGTTGATGTTCAGAGAGACAGAAAGGAACTTTCAAATAGTACGATAAGTATTCATGAGTGATTATAATTTTAGCAGCAATGTTTAAAAAAATTGCATTCGTAATTTGATCAATGTCGTTTTTGTAAAAAGCAGACTACACTGTCTTTTGGTTGACTCAAAAGTCTAAACTTGTGAGCTTTACTTTTTAAACAATTTTTACTGATATCATTTTTATGTAAAAGCTCTAAAATGCAAATTTTCCTCGGCTCTACCCCCAGACCCCTCTGGGGGCTGTTATATTAGTCCCGCCATCCGAGACCCCCCAATCAATCTGAGCTTGGGCGCTTTACGCCTTCCTTTTTAGCAATACAAATTGCTGCACAAAAATATATTTTTATTCCGATCTGGATCTGTATCTGGATCTTTTTAAATTTTGATCTGGCAAAACGATCTGAATCTGGATCTGGTTATTATCAATACATCATAAAAAATGCTAAAATCAAGCTTTCCTCATAAATAAATGATAAATATAGGCCACCGCGTCCTCATGCGTGGCAAAAGTTTGAACAGTGTTCAAACTTCAATTTATCTGCCGCGGGGCGCCGCGGGGTGATGTGCTGCTATACTTCCACGCGGCGCCGCGTTCGGAAGTATAGCAGCACTTTTTGTCAACGCGGCACTGCGCGGCGCCGCGCGGCGGGAAGTATAGCAGGTCCTTAAGTCAGCAAGGTCTGAAAAGTAAGAGGTAAAGCTTGGCATAGTTAGAACGTGAAATCCTCTATCCACACAAGCATTCCAGTTAGTCTGTCTGCTTACTGTGTGTTTCAAAATGTCTTCCAAACAAGAAGTTCTTCGATCTCGAGTGTACAAGTTTTACGAGGCGCATTTTGACAAAGGACGTCTGTTCGCTGCTAGTCATTTTAAAAATGAGGGCGTTCCAGAAGCGACTATTTACCGGATTCTTAAGCGATTTTACAGTGGAAAATCTTCCATTCGCCAACCCGGATCAGGTCGTAAAGCGAGAGACCTGACAAAACCTAAGCTACCAAAGCTAAAAAGGCTGTTTGAACAACAAATGAAACATTTCCGTTCGTCAGGCAGCCAACAGACTTGGCCTCAGAAAAGTCATATGTTCACAAGAGTTAAGAATAGTCTGAATCTGCAGTATCGAAAGAAAATGGAAATTCCGTCTCGTTCCGACTTACAAATTTAGTTATCTGAGACAAAGTGCGGCCGACTGTTTCGAAAGTTCGGCGAAAAGACAATTCATTTTGGATAATGAGTCATACTTTACCTTCTCTCATTCCTCAATTAGTGGAAATGGAAGATATTATACCAGAGATGCTTCAGCCGCTCCCGCCTAATATTAAATTTGCCAGAAAAGCTAAATTTGAGGACAAAAGTTTAGTTTGGATAGCCGTAGGCCCTAAGGGTATGAGTCAGCCGTTAATTCAGAAATCGTGCTACGCAATAAGTGGCCAGCGTTATTTGAATGGGTGCGTCAAGCGTAGACTGATTCCTCATATTCGAGCAAACTACAATCAAGGTGAACATGTCTTATGGCCAGATCAGGCGAGCACTCATTACGCGAAAACAGTGATCGCTCATCTGAAGTCTGGAAACATTGATCTTGTTGACAGGCCTTTGAATCCTGCTTGTGTCCTCGAAATAGGTGCTATTGAGGACTTTTGGAAATATCTGAAGTCCATTGTTTGCGGAAAGGCAATGCAAGTTAAAAGTTTAGCTCAGTTGATCAGACAAATTGAATTTTGCTAGAAGAAAGTTGATAGTGTTCTTGTACAAGAGCTATCTCTGAGTAGCCGAAAAAGAATCGATAGCATTCGTCGCCGCGGTGTGATTGGAAGCCGCGAATAGTTTCATTTTGTTGGCCTTTTGTTTCTCTTTAGAACCATATATTACTTGTTGTTGAGCTTTTGTTTTCGAATTATATATAAAAGTTTGTACTGAATGAGTCTCATATTTTAGTGGACACCCGTTATGTATTTAAGAATCTTAGCTGGACTGCATTGCAGTAATTCATAGCGAAATGACGCGTAAAAATACAGAAATGCTGAAATAAAAAGTTAATATAAACTCGATATATAGAGAGCTAAGAGGATATTACGATGATCAGATGTGTTCAGGAAGGCCCGAAATAGTCAGGACTAGCAGTTTTAATCCATTTTTAGAGGCAAATGTTGCTAACGTGATAGTACCATTCGGACTTGATAATTTCTAAAAGTTTTAAACTCTGTTATTAATTAGGCATGGGCCCGGGGCTTTTTCAGCCAGGCGCGGACATGGACTGGGCCCGGATACCCGATCGATTGGTTTCGTATCCTAAGAATCCTAGCCTACGTGCCATCAATCTTCGCCTATTGTTGACTTTTTAATTCTTTTGGAACCCGAATTAGATCCCCTAAATTCTGACGATGCCCAATTGGTACTGTTGCTACGAGTTTAGGAACACCAACTATATTCGATCAGAACATAGGATGAATTTTTTCACAATAGCGCTGATTGTATGATGAAAGTATGGGAGGTTCAGGGGTCTAGTCCAGACATAGACGTTAGGGGAGTTTGGAAATCTGGGCCTCTGGGCCCCCAGAATAGAAAGATTCGTAGTAAAATAAGGCAAAATGAAGGCCGAAAATTGATGAAAATTCAAAAGTTTCTTCAAAAGTGCTTCAAATTGATCAGAAACGAGTAACGACGCAGTTTTAAAGCTATTTTAGCGCTTTTATTAGTTTTTAGATCATTTTGGTCTAAGAAAGGTCAATTTTTGACTCACCACCCTCGGACTGGTTGACTCCACACCTGGGCGTGGGGGTTTTGGGGGGTATGCACCCCCCCCAAAAAAACAAAATACCCCCCCCCCAGAAATCAAAATACCCCCCCCAGAATTCAATTTTTGAAAATTTTTTTCGTTTTTTTCGCAATTTTTTGATGCCAATGGATAGTGCTTGATGAGAAACGTCGAAAAATGGTGTTTTTATCGCCATACCACCATTTTTAAGGCCATTTTTCGACCTTCAAAAAAATCTTGCACCCCCCCTCCAGAATTTTCTTGCTGCCCACGTATGGTTGACTCCCCTCCGAATCGGCCATGCTGTGCATCTATGGTCTAGAACCCCAGAATGGAAAAATGGAACATTTTTGGTGAAAATGAGGCAAAACGAAGGTCAAAATGGAATGAAAATTGAAAATTATCTTCGAGAAGTGCTTGGAATCGGCCCGAAATTGTGGAATGAGGCAGTCTTAACGCTATTTTATCATTAATACCAATTTTCAGCATAATTTGAATAAAAAAGCCTAATTTCTGAACTTCGCATACCGGCTGGCGCCCCTTCCTACATCGGTCTTGCTGTGCACCTATGTATGTTGCCCACCCCAGTGTGAAACCTTTTATCACTATATTGAGGGAACGACTAAAATATAATGAAAAATCTAACAACGTTCAGCTCAACTTTCAAAAGTAAATTCTTGATGGACATCCTTCTATCTTCATAGATTGTTCAACAAAAAAGCTAAAGTTGTCCTTTTTTCGCGCCAAATATACCGCTTAATTAAATCGATAAATTAATGCGTTTCGGATCCTTAAAGTCTGTTTTTAGTAATGTATTTTTTCTGCATTTTTGTTTCATTGTCTTGTTTTCAATAAATAATTGTTCCCTTAATCAAGAATTCCCTCCTTTTTGACGAATTTATGTGCATTAAACGTAATTTTTGTTGCTCAAATATAAGTATGTAGGTACAAAAGCAAATCATAGGCAGACTACAGTAAGATAAAATCTACATCGTAATAAACTTTGTGCGTAAAAAATAAAAAAAATTAATAAATAAAATAATTCAAAAGTAATATAAAAAATAAATAAAATAAAAATAACGCACGATAAAAGAAAGTTTTTTCTAAAAATTTTTTCCTCAAAGTTTTTTGTTTTAATATCCGTATGAGGGAAGGCAATAAAAATTTCTGAAATTTTAAAATGATAACCACGCCCTCTAGTAGACTAACGTATTTAATAGGAAGTCATCAGTACGGAGAAAAAAAGGAATACGAGGAAGAATAGAAAAACTAACAAAATTTTGTAATAGAATAAATTTAAACGATAAGTAAAAGAAATTTGTCAATAAGAAATCAATAAATAAAAAAGAACAAAAAGAATAAAAGTATAAAAGCAAAGCATGCTAAGTGTAAAAGAGAAAGAATCGTGAAATAGCACAAATTTGCCTAAAAAGAATTATATTATGAGAAATTACAGGTTTTACGAGACGCGATGGAGTAAACAGAAATGAATACAGAAAAATACAGTAACACAGAATAAATCATACATGTATAGGAGTCATCACAATGGAAATAGGTTGTTAAAATTTTGTGCCTTTAAGGAAACGCAAACAGTCAAAATAGGAACCTATTCTGAGACAAAAACAAAGAGAAAAAACACGTAAAAAAGGAAAAACAGGTAAAGGGTAAAATAATAACAATCATGAAAATAATATAACGATATTAGTCATAATAAATTTAATTAGAAAAACTATGATTATGTTAAAGGAAAAAACAAGGAAGAGAAAATAACAGATGTAATAATGCACGATACTTAAATAAAGAAAATAGATAGGTATGCATAAGACACGGAGTTTGATAATCTGATATTTTTTATCATTTTTTAATTTATTTGTTCATAATTTTTTAAACTTTTTCAATTTATAATTTTTCTGATAATGCTTCTCACTTGCTTTCCGGGAATCGCATCGACCATGATATGGCGCCAGCTGCCTAGAATTAAGCAACTTGTCGAGCTTATGATAGAAAAACGAGGAGAAAAAATTCGCCCATATAAAAACAAATGTATGCAACCCTTTGATAAGCCGCAGCTGCATCATATATTACCCCCACAACCCCCGCTCCCTATAAGCTGAACAAAGTCCGACTGATCAACGCCAAAATTTCAGCTATTTTTCTTCTGATATACTTAACATAAGCGGTTCGAATAAATTTGCTACGAGCGTACTGTAGCCGGATTCGGCAAATAAATAAAATTTTCCTTCGTAGTTGAGAAATTTAGCTAGAAAGAATTTGGGGTATCTGGAAAAAAGCTGCCCTATCGGCCCTCTAGTATGACGACCCAGGTTTGAAATTTAGGGCTTTCGGTGTTGAGCAAACTGAAATCTGGTAATTTATAACTTTTTCAGAACACGTGTAAACCATACATTGCCAAGTTAGTCCTTAAGCCGACTTAACTCGACGCTTGTTTGCGGTTTTACTTTGCTACGCTATTATTCATTAGTCACGGGATGTGTCTCCCGGCTGATAATCTTTCGTGTATTAAGTGTGTTTACACCGAATTATTTTCAAGAAGGACTCAATCCTCCGTTTGTTGATTGAATAAACAGAATTTGATTCTTTACAAATAAATAAGTGTGTACAGTCGGTTGCTTACATTAGCGAACTATACTTAGCTAAAATATGACGACGTAGACTGGAGATATATGGAATAAGGAATCGAATATGGACATAAGAAGCCGAATTTTGAATAAGGAAATATAGGCCTAAATGATTTTGACGGAAGTGTAAAGAAACTGAAGGCAAAATATAGAAAGCTGAACGATCGCAGAAAACTAACGTTAGACTGAGCCACTTTTCCTCCTTCCTTTTACTTTTAGTCGAAGCGGATTTTTGGACTTTCCATTTAGATTGAAGGTCGGGTCATATTTTAATAAATTGACCTTTTAGTGCCAGTTTTTCGGAAGCCCAAGTTCCATGTTTTTTACGCAGATTATGGGCTCTCTAAGCGCATTTGTACGTCTTAACGCTTATGCATCTGAGCCATAGGTGAGCAGCAACAAAATTCTGGGGAGGGGTGCGAGATTTTTCAATGGTAAAAAATGGTCTTAAAAATAGTGGTATGGCGAAAAAAACACCATTTTTCAGCGTTTCTCTTCGAGCACTATCCATAGGCATCGAAAAGTTGCGAAAAAACGAAAATAATTTTCAAATATTGAATTTTGGGGGGTATTTTGGTTTCTGGGTGTGGGGTATTCGGCCGTCTGGAGAAGAGGGGTGTATACACCAACTCCCACCACACATACGTGTAGTCTGAATGCATACCTAATTTCTTATTCACTTTCTATGCTTTAACTCACAGTGAGCTGCCCTTTCCATCCAGGTCATCCCATTTCTATGTGTTTTAGCCTGTGGCTCACTTGTTTTTAATATGATTAGATTTTCTCGCATCATTTCAAAACACTCTTGCTCTTTTTACGTCTTTTCTGACTTCCGTTTATGGATTCTACATGTTGCTAAGTAATTTACGCATCTGAGTTTTGGGCCGTGCTTTCTTTACGCCTACATGCATTTTAATCCCATTTCCTCCAAATGTCTAAATCATTTTTTGGCTTTTTTATCATCTTGGATCAATGGCCTTAAAGCGCCACTTCAGTCTATTAGTCAAGCATGTTACTTTAACGATTTTATTAATGTGTTTCTCTTAATGGCCATCTTGATTGGTTTTCGGCTGTCGCTCCCTCTTTCTTCCGGTCTATCTTATACTACAGTCTTTGCCAAACAATTATTTTGAAACACGAACTAATACGCGTGTTTAAGTTAAACACGTAATATTATTACGTTAATATGCAATAGTATTTCGCTGTATACTTGACAACGTAGACGTTGGGGGTCTGGTGGTCTTAAATTGAGCCCCCTAAAGCTAAAATCGATAGACCCCAGAATCAAATTTTTGTTGCTATTTTAACGATTTTTTCAGCGGCCTCCCCCGAATTTAGCAGCTGCCCATCTTTAGAGTAAACTGCAAAGCACCTCGAGGATATACGACTATCAAAGTCTCAAATTCATGAGCAAACCAGATTTATGATCTATTTGCTATCATATTTACTCGTACGACCTCGACCATTTTATTCATTTGCTCATCATTCCGATTATGTAGGTTTTATTGAATTTTCAAGAAAAAATCGCGAAAGAGCCAAAACATTCAAAAACGCTTTGATCAACGAAAAAATTTCACAGTAGTAGCATTAGTTAAAAAACAACACACTCATTCCATATTCTCATCTGCTTACAATTGCACGTTTCTTAATTATCCATGACAGAGTTTGGACTTGATTTTCCTTCAATCTGGTGTGCAAATCGTAAAAGATTTGCAAATTAGGCGTGAAACAGTCAGATTTAGCGAAATTTTGTGCAAAAATGCCTCAGTCCGCCTCAGCTTAAAGGATTTAAAAAAAATTCAAAGAGCTACAAAATAGCTATAAATTAGGTAATGCCATGTGGTTACGATGTTCTACAGTGAATCGAATTATGCGGTGACGTTCGCTATTTTTATGTCGCATTATTGTATCCAAATTTTGAAACGCTTTTGCCGAGTCTGATTCGTGCGAATAAAATTTAAGAGAAAAGCGCGAAGTTTTAAATTAAATAGATTACAATTGCATTCCAAAAACGTGTTTGCGCGACACCCTGAATCTCATATAAGCTTAAAAAATTTTGTGTAGCATCAAAGTTGTATGCCTCTTGTCATATAGCACAAAGATGCAGGCTTGTATGCACACATGGGCGTGCAGCAAAGGGATTGGGACCATACCTGGACGTGGGGGTTTGGGGTATGCACTCCCTAGAAACCAGAATACCCCTAAGAATTCAATTTTTGAAATTTTTTTTGTTTTTTCTCGCAATTGTTTGATGCCAATGGATAGCGCTCGATGAGAAACGTTGAAAAATTGTGTTTTTCGCCATACCACCATTTTTAGGCTATTTTTGACCCTTGAAGAAATCTTGCGACCCCCCTTAACTTTAATGCTGCTTACCTATGATCGGGACCCCCAAGAAGACCTCTAAAAATCGTTCGACATCCCATAATTGAATTTTGAGCATGTTTTTTGAAATTGTGCCAGTCTTTCATCACCCAGACCCAGAGAATTTGGTCATTGCCCATGTAATATGCTTGTATGTAAGAAGGAGCAGGGGACTACTCTGTCCAGTTTCCTTCGTGCCACGACACGCACGTGGTGAATAGAAAAATTTTCAATTTTAGACGGCAATAAGGCAAAACGATGAACAAATAGGATTGAAATCAAAATTTTTCTACAAAAATTTGGATTATCAAATAATTGTTAACTCTTTACGCTTTGATTTTATGCCAGTTTTTGAGGCCGACTCGTTTCGAAAAATTCCAATGGATAACCCACCCCAATACAAACATTGTGAATCTATGGTCGTTCACCCATTCCATCCCTAGCAAATATTAATTCGTTCTCTCCCCGATGTTTGGGCCAAAATCTGTCTTAATCCTCCTGTTCCCTAGGGGTCACGCACCCTAGACTAACCAAGGTCTAGATCGAAAATCTAGTCATTGGGGAGATAACAAAAATAAATAAAAATACATATTTTTGGTAGTCAAGAGCATGAGAATTTCAAAAATGTCATTAAGTTTGCACAAAACTGAAAATCGATTGAAAAAAACGTATTCGAGCATTCAAAAATGTGTAAGGAATGCGATCTGCGACACGCGAAACACATGTTATAAAATCATGAAATCAAGCTTTTCTAATAAAATATGGGTCAATGTTTTCTTTTGCTTAATAAAACATGCGTTGCAGTAAAAAAGAGGGTACTGAGAAGCTCACCACATAAGAATTTATGGCCTTACTCGTACAGTAAACTGCAAAAACAAGCAACTAGATCACGGATCTAGAGCTCGGTAAAAGTAGGGTTAAGTCGTTTTATTGCGTTTTATGTACTTTCCCTTTGAAAAAAGCCGACTAGTCAGTTACAAAATTTTTATGTCCTAGATTTCAGGTCAAGCGCATGTATATGAGAAATTTTGGGATTTTGAGGCCCCAATATGATTAACCATCACAACAAAACGGGTTGCTGCTCTCAGAATTACCTTTTTTAGAAAACTAAAAAAAATGAGCTCTCCTAAACAAGTCTAGCGACTTTTTGGCTCGAACGATTGATTCTAGTGGGTGCTCTGCGCGAGAAGTAATCATTTTTGCTCATATTCCAGATCATTGACATTCGATTTGTTATGAAGAAATACTTATATTTGTCTTGGAAAGAAGGAGCGTCATCGAAAACGTCCAAACATTGTGTTCTTAACGCAATGATCATGGGAGGGCGTTTGGACCGGACAAGCACATGGGGTCTGTGAGACTAGATCCACAAAAATAGAAAACTTGAAAATTTTCTGGGAAAAATAAGGTAAAATGAAGGCCAAAAATAGGATAATTGAAATTTTTTTAAAAAGTCCTTAAAATCGATCAAAAAGTGTGTATCATATTTTTTCGCTGTTTCAGCTCTATGCATGTTTTTAAGGTCCTTTTGTACCTGTCGTGCATAAGTATCTTCCCAGACCAGCTGATCCTTCAATTTAACCGCACTGTACATCTCTGGTATGGACACGCAAAGCATCGTTCGTCTGGGTGGTGTTGAGCAGACATGCACGTAGAGGAGGGGTGGTTCGGGGTTTAGGCCTTCCAGAATGGAAAAACGAAAATTTTATGTACGGGAAAATTATGCGGGCCAAAATGAATGGAAATTACATATTCTCTGCGAAAGTGCTGGAAATTGATCAAAAACTAAGGAATAATAGTTTTAAACACTATTTTAGCATTTATAATTTTTGAGGTCATTTCGGCCCAAATATTCTCCATTTATGACCTCCCTGACCAGCTTACCTCATCATACCTGGGCGTGGGGTGGTTTGGGGTATGAACCCCCGGAAATTTAAATACCCCGCACCAGAAACCAAAATAACCCCAGGATTCAATTTTCGAAATTGTTTTTCTGTGGATAGTGATAGATGAGAAATGGATAGTGGTTTTGTTTTTTTAATTTGTTATGTGAAGAAATTTTTATTTGATTTGGATTAAAATTTCAATTTAATTTAGTTTAAAATTAAATTTTAATTGGTTTTTTTTACTATTCCAATGGGTAGTGCTGGATGAGAAACGTTGAAAAATGGTTTTTCCCGCCATACTACCACTTTTAAGGCCATTTTTCGATCTTGGAAAAATCTTGCACCCCCATTGCTCTGGTGCCGCCCACCTACTTATCCCACTCTGCAACTGCCATGTTGTGCATCATGGCATTGAGCCGACTTCAGTTTTATAAAGTCTTTCCAATACAGCTTGCATTAATAATTCATAAACCTTGATCTACTCTAATGTGGCACTTAGCTTTGAATAATAAAAAACCGTGTGTTCATTGATAAACTCGCTTTTTCAAGATTTAAAAACAAGGAAAAAATTCACGATGATTGAATAATCTCTCGATATCGTGAAAATGCCATAGATCAATGTAAAACGGAAGGCTCATTTTAACATTTTTATTGGTTTTTATTATAGTCGTTTTTCAAAATTCACCAACTTTTCATTTACAAACAGTATAGAGAAGCTGGCATACCTTTACGATACGTTATGAAGCATTCAATTTATTTTTGTGTATGTGAACGGTTTATCATCTTATGCGGTGTTCTAAAAAGTTTTACTGGCAGTACGTCCATTGCTGCAGTTATGAAAAGTATAATAAAAATTACAGAAAATCGAGAAAAAATGAAAGAGATTATAAATCATGACCACATTTAAACCGACTTCCATTGGACACAAAACATGGCTTTTCTGATTTTAGCTGAAAAATTTTAGAATGATTCTAAGTCTGTTTTATTTGCTGATTTTGAGTCTGGCTTCTAACTCTTATGTCACGCCATATTATTGAGATATCTGCATATCAATATTTATGTGATAAATAACCTTTTTCAACAAATCTATAATCTAAAAACCAAAAGGATAACTTTTGGACTTAAAAGTATGAGAATCTCTTAACATGGTTTTTTCGTAATTTCAAGATCACTGGTGTTGCGTTCTATGCTTTGCCTGTAAAATGTTACATTTAATTAGCATATTAATGATGTGCAAGCTTTAGGCTTTTAGCTTTATAGTTCTTCATGTTGAAAATATTAAATGCCTCTTTAACTGCTTTTCACACCAATTTCAAATCTATTTTGCCTGTTTCCCCATAACGTCTAGTTTTTTTCGAAATTTATTCTTTAACATATTGCACAAATTGTATAGATTTTAGAAATTTTACATTATCTTTTAAATTTTAGGAAAATGTTTTCGAAAGAAAGAAACACTCAAAATGTTGACTATGCATTTTTCCTTACTAAGAAAACATGTTTTAAGAATTAAACGGGAAATTTTTGTAATTTATTGTAGTTAGACGGATGTTCCAGAATTTAAAAAATATGAAAAAGTACACAATACAAATTAATATTATTAAATGTTGAAATTCTAGGCGGCTTAATAGCATTGTGGATATTCTAGCTTAAAATATGCATGTGCCTATATGTTAAGACGAAACTAACGAGAAGAAATTCATATTTAGACTGTTAAGTGTTCAAAACAGGATGTTTCAAGATCAAATATTTCCTGAGAATCAGAAGAACAGGTTTGAAAACATATTCCCTTTCCTTCCTCCCGGGATGCATAAGTAATGATTATAAGGGTACTTTTTGTGGGCAAATAATATATTTTAATCTGGTTTTTGCAGCCTTTCTTTATGATGCTCAGAAAATGACTAATATATGAAAAAATCAGCAATCAGCCCTTTCTGATCAAAAAAAATTGCTCAGTGATGGATGACATAATGATGATAAAATTGACGAAAGTAAATTCTTGGTAGATCGATTTATAAAATTGGACAAATTATGCCATGTTACTGGTAAAAAATCTTGTATAATTTCTCCCATACATAGTCACAGATTTTCACCAAAAGCAAAAATACTCATTTTTCCCTGATATCTCTGTTGCATAATATCATATGCATTTGCATAGATTTGATTAATAAATTAATTCATGTCGTATCTTTAAAATGTCTATTCGTAATGCATTTTTTCTGCATTTTTGATGTCCATCATTGTCCTTCTGTTTGGATAAAAGATTGCCATGCTTAATCTTGTCGAATCCACCACTATTTTAACGAATTTGTGTGCTTTAAAGGCAAATCTAAGTAAAAATATAAGTAATAAAAGTGTGTTCATGGACAGACTACAGTATAAAGAAATGTGCGTCTTACTAAGCTTCTTACACCCCACTGCACTGTAATCCCTGACAATTTTTTGAATTACTTTTTCTATGAGAATAAAAACTTCTAAAGTTCTAAAATTAGGAAGACGTCTGTTCATAAATACGGCCAGGTGGATGTAACAAACAAAAATATAAGGAGGAGACAAGAGAAAAAATTATGACAATGTTGTAATGAAAAATATATTAAAGACAAATGAAAGAAATTCATAAACAAATAAAACGAAAAATAAATAGAAAAGAAAAAGAAGAAAAAGGTAAAAGCATAGCATTCTGTTGGTATAAAGGAATTAAAAAGACGTGAGAAATGCACAAAAATTCGTCTAAAAATAATTATGTTACGAGAAGTACTGGCTTCACAATGGTCTATGTGAAACGTGATGAAGTAAGCAAAGCAGGAATAAATACAGAATAAAACAGAAACATATCAACACAGAAAAAAGATACGAATATGCAGGTCATCAGAGAGGAAATGGGTTGTTGAACTTTCGTGCCTTCAAGAAAATGCAAAAAAAGGAAATAATTAAAGTAGAAGCCAATCAGACAGAAACAGACAAAAACAGCGAGAAAAAATAAGTAAATTGTAAAATCAGAACAAAAATGATAACAATATAAAAATATTAATTATAACAAGTATAATCACAAGACAACGATTGTGCAAAAGGAAAAAGAAGACAGAGGAAACGGACTGATTTAATAATGCATGGTGAAGAAAAGAAAATAGGTATTTGACACAAAGATTACGGTATCATAATGATTATTATTAGCAATAAGTTTGATGATTTCTTATATGTTAATTTATAATTTTTTAATTAATTTTAAAAAATTTTATTTTTTTCAATTTTCTAGATATTGCTTTCCGTTAGCTTTTCGGGTTTCGCATCGGCCATGAACTTGGCGTCAGCTGCCTTGGATTGGGCAGCTCATTGAGCCAATAATAGAAAAACGTGGAGAATCTTTCGTGGATTTGTGCAAACCTGTGCCAGGCAGGAGCTGCCCATTTGATCCGAATTCGGGTCCCAATTTTCTTCCTCCAGGAAAATGAAGGAAATTCAACAGATACATGACAGTTCAGTCGTTTTTTAAATATGACGTTGTTTAATTCGATACTTTAATTTATTAAGAATAAAAATAATTTTAAAAATTTCCTCTCACACTTACAAAATTCCAGGCAAAAACGCCGGTTTTATTTATTTAATTGTTATTCGTTATATTGTTGATTAGAACGATAATAGTTTGAGACAGATCTACGCAATAATTGATTTCATAATTAACTTATTTACCCACGCTAAAGATGTCGTTAATAGACGAAACATGAAGACCGCATCAGTGGCGAATCCAGGATTTCCGGACAGGGGTGGCGGAACCCAATTTTTCTAAAAGCGTCAAAAATTGTACAAAAATTCGTATATTATGCATAAAGTACCGTTTTTTGCATCCTTTTGATAAGCAGAATTATTTGTCATGCTGAAAAATTAAAATTTCCTGGGAATTTCCTAAAGTTTTCTCATGAAAAACTCGCAAAATTAATCAGAAATCGACACAAACCGCTTAAAAACATTCGAGAAGTCATTGTAGGAGCTGCAAAATCGTTGTTTTGTACGAAAATCACTCTTACGATGTAAATTTAAGCTTTTTAGAGCCCCAAGAGAGTCAGTAAATGTCATTAATGAGTAATATCTCGGCGCTTTGCGCCGAAAACATTCGAAAATCATGAAAAAATATCAAAATTAATTAAAGAAAACGATTTTATTTTTTATTGCGCCCAAATATTTTTTGACGACAGGGGAGACAGCCGTCTCCTCCCCGCGCTCCTCTAGATCCGCCAATTGCTGGCATGAACATCACACGTGGGCGTGGAAATGCGTCGGGGAGGGCTTAGAGCCCCACCCCTTACAAAAAATTGATATACCCCAGAATTGCATATTCAGCATGACTTTGGGCTACAAAAAAATTGATAGACCCCAGAATTAAATATTTGGCATGTTTTTGGGATTTTCACAAGCTTCACACATCCTATCCACATGTCGTCGGTGATATATTTATGTACTTGTTCAAATAATGACTAACTTTTGGCATTTTGTTGACGGCAAACCAGAATAAAATTTTATTTTGATAGGTGTCGAACGATCTCGTAACACGAGTGTATCTATTTCATTAATAAAGATTTCCAGAAAAATGTGAAAAATGTCTCTATTCTCCAGACTGTTGAATTAACGAACTAATACAATGTAGTTTATCTGCACTTCGTAAAAGATAGGAAAAATGGAATTTTTCTGTACTCTCTAGCCAATTACGTTAATAGTAGGTATAGTAATTTGATTCAGCATTATTTTCTGAAATCCTCAGTTTTTTTAATCATTTTTTCTAGGCTCATTGGCTGATTGCATTAATTTTATATTTTATTCAAGAGGAGATGTACGAGTATCTACTGCATTAATTTAAGATTTTATACAAGAGGACATGTATCCCACAACCAGATATGCACCTGGGGAGGCAGAGGGCCTCGTCCACCCTAGAATGGAAAAATCGGAAATTTTCTAAATTTGATAATTTTCAGATAAATTGCCCGAAATTGACCAGAAACTGTGCAAAACGTGGTTTTGACGCTAATATTAACGCTATAAAAAGCGCTACGGCTGACTCGAGCAAATTAATATGCCTCCTTTCCCACTATGCTTGGGCAAAAGTCCGCCTTAAGGTATTTTCGTGTATTTTTTAGCTATTTTTTCGCGAAATTTACTTCCTGCTTTTGAAAAAATCGACTACCCCGTAAGCAAAATTTTGCGCCACAGTATATAAACTTTAGGTCCGCTAGCATTACATATATACGTGCTCTTGGAAGGAGATTCTGAGGTCTGATGTTCGCCTGATGTAACTGGTTTCTGAGGAAAATGAGGCAACACGAAGGCTAAAATGGGATATTGAAAACTTTTTAAAACTTTCTGAAATTTGTCAGAAGCTGAATTCTCATTTTTACGCTATTTCAGCAAATGTACCAGATTTTGAGGTCATTTTGGCCCTAGCTCACTAACTGACCTTCCTAGACCAGCTGAGCCTTAGACCGCCGACCAACCTTACTTAATGTTTACTATGGACCCTATATGCATAGCATGGTCTATCTGCTAATGGGGGTGTTCAATCGACTTCAATATTATAAAGCTCTTCCAATATACAGCTTGCATTAATAATTTATGAAACGAATCGATCTATTCTAAAGTTGCACTTAGCATTGAATAATATAAAAGCGATTTTAGTAATAAATTCACTTGTTCGCGATTTAAAAACTTTGAAAATGCATGATGTCGAATAATCTCTCTTGATATCCATTTGTATAAAACGCAAGGCTCCTTTCGAAATGTTTATTCGTTATAATAATAGTCGTTTTTCAAAGCCAACGAATTTTCAAGTTTAAGAGGCATAGAGAAGCTGGCACTATAATTACGTTATGAAGCATTTTATCTATTTTTATGTAAGTGAACACCATTATTCATCTACAGCGTGCAGCTTCATGGGTAGCGCATTACTACAACCAATCATATGCTTAAGTACCCACTTGTGTGGCCCCATACAGCTATAATGGTACATATCTGGGAGGTGCGCTTTTTAAACGATAGTAAAAGACTACCTTGTCTTTATTTTTTATTTTTCTTTGCACCTAATGCTAAGTGAATAATGAGAGTGTAAAGTTTTCGAGCAATGCTAAAATATATAGCAGTCTTTGATAGTTTACGAGCAAAGTTTGTCAACAGCTCAGCTTTAATGGCTGATAAAATTTGATAACAATAAGTTCTAGAGTCAGAATTTATCAAAAACCCATTATTTATTTTTGGAATTCGCATTAGTTCTAGAGAGGGGTAGGTGGGCAGCACCAAAATTCTGGGGAGGGGGTGTGCAAGATTTTTCGAAGGTCAAAAAATGGCCTTAAAAGTGGTGGTATGGCGAAAAAATTCCATTTTTCAACCTTTCTCGTCGAGCACCATCCATTGGCATCGAAAAAATTGCGGAAAAACAAAAAAATTTCAAAAATTGAATTCTGGAGGGTATTCTGGTTTCTGGGGAGTGCATACCCCCAAAACCCCCTTCCCCACACCTGCGTGTTCTGGAGTGTAAATAATATGAAAATTTTAGGGTGAAAATACACATTTTTGGTCGCATTTCAACTTTCTTCATGTCTGCCAACATCCGCGGTAAAGAGTCTGCCAGAATTTTTATGTTGGAAAAATACTACGTTTAAAGGGTAGAGCGAGCTTGTGTAGAACTTGACCGATTTTGTGTATAGTCAATACGAAGTTTGTTTAGGAGATTAAAGTTCACACTCTGGTGGTGAACGAGAAATGACAATTTTACTTTCTTTTAGTCCCTTAACTTCGCCGGTTATAAATCAGGACGTGTGAAGTATTATAAGAACAAAGTACGTCTAAATGTTACTCATCGCTATTGGACGTGTTCCTTTTAAGTCAACACAGAGTTAGTTATGGAGGTGTAGACTTTGAACTCTGGGGATAAAGAAACATGTTTTCTTGGTCGTTTTTTGTCTCTGAACTACTCCAAGTTTAATACGGATAGTGCAAACTATCTAAAAAACAAAGTACGTTTTAGTGCTTACACATCGCTTCTTGTCGCGTTTCTTCTCACAAAATATTGAGCAAGTTTTGCAGGTGTAAAGTTCCAACTTCGGGGTGAAAAGATGTTATTGATAAGTTTTGTCCATCAATTTCATCGGTATGAGTTGTAAAATGATACTAATCACAAAAATATACTAAGCAATGAGGGTCACGCATGAACGTAAGCGCGTTTAATTACACAAAATATTGACGTATTTAAGAGGTGCAAAGTTTACACTGAAAACTCATTTCACTTTAGAGCAATGCAGAATGTATTTTTTGGAATGTACTCCATAACGTTAGGAACACAAATCTGACTGTAAGTTTTCTCTACGCCCCGTAAAAGGTGAAGTTTACACTTCTGATTTATTGTACACTAAAAATTATTTGACTTCCAGGGCAGTACAATGTCTTCTTTACACCCAATACTTGTGTGAAGTTTAAAATAAAAATCAAGTTTAATTATAGAGCGTTGCAGAAATTTAATCTTTTTAAATATTTTCTCGTAACGTCAGAATAACGAATCTTATGTAATTGTTCTTTACACAAAATAGTTGTGTACGTAAAGTTCGCACTAAAATCATTTGATCTGCTTAAGAACAACTGAAGATAAAAATTAGACAGAACGTTTTAATCGCATTTCTCAGATTTTGACCAAACTTTGCATGTAGCTTTACACATACTGGTTTAATATATTTTCGAGTTCTGTCGTCTTACTATGGAGATACGGCGAAGCAGGGTCTACGACGTTTTGGCGCCGCTATTTGGCGCCAGCAACTTATACATTATTCTAATTAAATCAATTTTGGAGCAATTTTGAAATAAATTACATATTCAAAAAGCAGGTTCTACAAGCTACAAAATAACATATTGTTCTTTTCGATTCGATGAGTATTCATTTGTGTACAGCTGAAAAACCGTAGAAAATCCAGTGTATTTTTAGATACATTTAATTATCGCACTAAATTCAAAGATATTTCAAAAGTAACTTATACCATAACGTAGAAAATTAAAATGGGCTTTCAGAATCTGTATTATACTTCTAACGATAAATGAAATGTAAATAATTAACAATATTACAAAGATGTGGCGCCAAAACGGCGGCGCCAAAACATCCCATTCCGGGCAAAACACAGATTACAGTATGCCAAATATTGAGATTCCGCATGCTCCCGGCAAAATTCTATTTCTCCTTCAAATTTTAACCCTTTGTCTTGATTCTTTTTTTGTTTATTAGATACATAATTTCTGCATCTGACTTATTTTTGAAATTTACATATAAAGTAATCCAGCAAATTTTTACAGGTTTTCTTTCAGCGCATTTAAAAAAATCTATAATTTTGTTTTTCAAACTTTTTTTGCTTCATTCAAGAAAAAAAAATTGAATTCTTTATGAGCCGGTGACGTGTGAAATGTGCGCTTTAAAAGATCATTGCGCTGCAGGCCCTTAAACTCTTATGTACCACTCGTTGCTCAAAATTTAGCGTTTATCGGAAGGGCAATTACTGTAAGCCTGTCAGATACATGCAACGTCCTATGTTTTCTATAAATGGCTTTAAAAGAGCTTCAAGATCAGCCTAAGTTTACTTAGAATACTTAAGTTGAAGTGATGCTAAAAAACAAATAATCAGGTAAAGCATCGAAAGTTACGAAATTTCACTAAAAATCTTTTCAACTAATGAGAATAAACCATATGCTTTTTTGGATAGAGCATGCAAAAACTAATCAAAATTTTGAAAGGACGCATGGAAATTATCGAAACATATCGACTATTTAAATAATACATAATTTATAACTTTTCGAGAGCTGAGGAACGCATTCTACTGAGTACCCATCACACGTGGGCGTGGGGGCGCTTCGGAAGGGGGTATGCATCTCCCCGGAAGTTCGAATACCCCCAGAAAAAAACAACCCCTAGAATTCAATTTCTGAAATTTTTTCTTCTTAATTTTTCAATGCCAATGGATAGTACTCGATGAGAGACGTTGAAAAATGGTACTTTTCGCCATACTACCATTTTTAAGACCATTTTTTGACCTTTGAAAATCTTGCACACCCCCCAGAATTTTAGGTGCTGCCCAGCTATGGTACCCACCTATTTGTGTGGAAAAAGGATACACCTATACATACACTACATGTCATCGGGAGCAAAATTAAAGGAAAATAGGTACGCCGCATATCCATACGTATGTAATTCAGTTGACAAAAAGTAAGATTCGGACAATTTGCAGACGAAGTACAAAATATGCTGCGCTATGTTGGAAATGAAACAGCAAAAGTAAGAAATAACGTGCTCCTGCCGATTTCGTCGACAGCAGAAATATGTTTGCCCTTCTTATGCGGAATAATATTAGTATGCTCTACGGTCAAATAAGCCCCTAGCTGGATGCAATTGTATCAGAAGCTACTTTTGAGACCTTAAAGCAACTAACAAAGAAAGAACCAAGTAGGGATTACTTGTGAAAAGTTGTGAATATTAAATTTCATCGCATTTAAGCGTAATTTTTATGTCATTATTTATAAATTTCGTTAATGTTACGACAACACATGGGCTGTGGGGTGTTTGGGGGTATGCATCCCCCAGAAGTTGAAATACCCCCCCCAGAAATCAAAATTCCCCCAGAATTCAAATT
Organism: Mermis nigrescens; assembly: GCA_036768485.1. Classification (NCBI taxonomy): domain Eukaryota; kingdom Metazoa; phylum Nematoda; class Enoplea; order Mermithida; family Mermithidae; genus Mermis; species Mermis nigrescens. Next base: position 3,896,291 of record JAVLUZ010000157.1, on the reverse strand, counting down.
TTTGAAAAGTTTTTTTGCTTTTTTAGCGATTTTTTGATGCCATTGGATAGTGCTTGATGAGAACCGTCGAAAAATGGTGTTTTTTTGCCATACGACCACTTTTAAGACCATTTTTTGACCTTTGAGAATTTTTCACCCCCCCCCCAGAATTTCGGTGCTGCCCACCTATGGTTATGACCTCATGAGTCTAGTATGGTTGGCATAGGTAGGGTACGAGCTGGGTAGCAACAGCCATACAAACGAGTGGTACTTGGTCATAACGTGTTTATGGACGAGCTTCCTTCAGTGTTGAGTATCAATCTCGACTAAGAGAACGATTCAATTAATTTAAAAAATGCATTCGTACAGAGCAACCAATTTCAGACATGATTTATGTGAATGACTTAATATGACTAAAGCAGCATTCATTGTAGCGCTTATTTTGTAAGGAAAGTTTTATTTACGGTATCTTGGTTAGATTACTTGAAAGTTTTGATACCCGAAATCTATTTTCCATCATAAACTCAATAATTAGTTACTAGTCAGTGCCGTATTTAAGAGGGTAGGGTCGGCCCGGCTCCTAATAACCGTCAAATGTTTTAAATATTAAAAAAATAGAAAATATCGGGCACTCTTATCGGAAAACTTTTGAATTTAGCGCTCTGCGCCATAAAAATTTAAATTCTATGACTCTGGCCTTAATACGGCCATCACAAAAAAGATTATTTGCTTTGCCTCTATGAGATTTGTTACCATACGTGGGCAGCAAGGAAAAAAGAAAATTCATGGGGTCTGGTTGGGTAAAATCCCCAAAAATGTTACTAAAAATAGAATTATTGGGGCTACAAGAATCTGTGAGGGGTTTTTCAACTTTAGGGGATATAAACCCCCTCCCAATTCCCTCTCACGCCAACATATGCTTGTGACGAACCATCGGATCTCACTCTAAAATCGCGTAGTATTTGAGGTAACAGAATCGAGCAATGATTTTGCGACCAATTTATCTTGTCATTTGAGACAAGAGCTAATTAGCTAACAAGCATTATTGCTATTTGCGGAGCACAGCTTAAGTAGGCAGTTTTAAGTTTTTTTGAAAACAATGAACTAGAATAAGATTCTCACTGATTTGAACATTAATTAAGCTTTAAGAATTATTATTCTGCTATTGCTTGAAGCGTTCAACATCAATCGAAAAGCCGTGAATTATGTAGGTACGTACCATTTTCTTCGAACGGTCGACAAGTTTTAACGTTTTCCATTTCAGGCTTTTGAAAATAGTGATAAATTTCTGTATTTCCTATCCAGGAAAAAGCACAAGGTTTATTTTCAATGGTTGCAACAGGATTTTAGTGAAATTTTGACACTTTCGATGCTTTACCGAATTATTTCTTTTTTAGAATCAGTTTAACTTAAATTTTCTCAATAAACTTAGGCTCATCTTGGAGCTCTTTTGAAGCCGTATCTAAAAAACATAAAACGTTGCATGTATTTGACGGGCTTATAGTAATTGCCCCTAATAAATGCCAAATTTCGAGTAACGAGTGGTACATTCGAGTTTGATGGCCTGCAGAGCAATGAAATTTTACCGCGCACGATTCACGCGTAATAGATGATAGAAACTTCAATTTTCTCTCGAATGAGGCAAAAAAGGTTAAAAAATAAAATGTTAGATTTTTTAAAATGCGCTGAAAGAAAACCTGTTAGAATTTGCTGGAATACTTTTGGTATGTCAGTTTTAAAAATTACTAACTTTATATCTATTAGATATCGCCAGTTGTAGGAATAATGTATCTATTAAACAAAGAAAGAATCAAGACAAACGGTTAGAAATTGATGTAGAAATTGCAATTTTGTTGCGAGCATGCCGAATAGCATTTTGTGGCATGCTGTAATCTTTGTTTGGCCGTATCTCTACAGTAAGATGATACAATACAAAAATAGTTTACACCAGTAAATACCTCAAATGTCTTAACCTACATATGTAAAGTTTGGTCGAAATCTGAAAAATGCGGTTGGAATATTCTAACTGATTCTTTCCTGCGTTTTTCTTAAATAAGATTGGGTTGTCTTGCGAGTATTGAAAAAAATCATGCTGATGTTCAGAATAATCTTCTTTTATATTGTTATTGGACTGCTATCATTATTGTAGCATGTTACCGTATACATTTACTAACAGATTTATTGAATCTTGCTGCTTAAAAGCAGTGTACAAGCAAAGATAAATGCTCGGATGAGACAAAAAAAGAACGAATACAGTAAAAACAATTCATATCTAAGGATATAGAAGGAGGGGACTAGAAAAAAGTCACCTGCGCAAAAAAATCATAAGAATTTGCTAAAAATCAGATTTATTTAAGAAACACAAAAATCGAAGTACATATATCCTGCGGCCTACAGAAGGAAGTGACACTGGATAACACGACAATCTGTTCTTTCAAATGCGTGAACATTTAACACCAAAAAATATAGGACATGGCGTAAAAATAATCAGCGAGATTCACACAGGGCGCCAAAGCATGAAGCGAGAGTCATTATTCATCTCCTGAGCCATTAACGATTGACTGAATATCAATTAAATATTGTCAGAAAAATGTGATATTTATATCTGAATAATTCGGCTATTTTGCACAGGCCAGTTTCCTTTCAAGCTCATCAGTAAATCAGTGAGAAATGCTTTAAGAGGACACTTTATTTTTTCAGAAGCCGCAGAATATACTTAGATTCTTGTGTTGCTTAGAGAAAGTCTTATTCTTAGCAGATTCTTATGATTTTTGGCGTACGTAGGTGACTTTTTCCTAATCTCCTCTTTGCTCTGCTACCCAACCTTGCTGTTTTCTGCTTGGAAGCTTTGCTTGCAGAAAGTTCATAGCCTGAATGGGAATCGATAAAGTTACGGAATCGAGGACACATTGAAAGAGGTGATGTCACTTATGTGCCACGATCAGCAGCGCATGTACACGGAGGGCGTAGAAATCCTGACCATAGGTGTACAACAGGGCCGGTCAAAAAAGTGGTTTAGCCGATATGGGGGTCAAAAATTGAGTTTTTTGCTTAAAAATGACCTCAAAAGCTGGTAAATAAATTTAAAACTACGTTTAAGTAATGTACTTTTTGAAAAAAATTTCCAATTTTCGTCCATTTTTGATCTTTATTTTGTCTAATTTTCCACCAGAAAGTATTCCATTTTTCCATTCTGGAGAGCTAGACCCTAAACCCTCCCCATGTGTACGTCTGCCTGACTTATGTAATCCAATGAATCTCCGGAATTTTATAACACGCTCCACAAATTTATACAGGGTGGCGCAAAAAAGCATCCACCATGTCAGCGCTCATAGATTTTAAATTGTGAATGCCACAAGCTTACTGTTTTGAAAAATGAGCTTGCTAAGCGAGAGTTGTAAACAAGAGAAACTTAAAGTTTAAACATACCATTAAATTATGAAGAGAATTATAAACAATTTATTTGCTACAAACAATTTACTGCTCTACATATCTGCAAAGTTTCATGAGCTAAACTTCATTAGCTACTCCTAAATATCAAGTTTACTGAAAGTCAAGTAATTTCTAGCGATAATACTTTATATTTTATCTGTTAATGTAATTGAAGGACACATGGAAGTAACTTTTATCATCAAATACATCTTTTTAATGAATCCTGTTGCTCCCGTTGCTCCTCGCACGATTTTTTACCAGATTTATGACTCTTTAAAAATTCATGAGCATTTTGCGAAAAAATCGATTACAGTAAAACTAAATGTTTTGACTTAGCTGGCTGTGCATACCGAATTAAACTTTATAGGCTCATAGAAGAATTGTCTAAGGCATGTGCCTCCCAAATTTCTTTAGCTAAGCTTCATTAGAATATGCGTTGAAGGACATTCGAACGAATACTGCAGTAAGACGGAACCGAAAGCAGAATTTCGTATTTAGACTGTTGATTAACAATAAGTAATATAGTTTCTTATATATTTTTTATAATTTTTCTAATTAAAAGAATTTATTTATAATTTGTTAGATATTGCTTCTAACTTGCTTTCCGGATTTTGTTCCGGCTATGAACTTGGCGCCAGCTGCCTTGGATTAAGCAACTTGCTGAGCCAATGATAAAGAAACGAAAATCATTTTCGAAAACGGAGTGCCTTCCTACGGACAGCCGCACTTGCCCGGATTTGGGGTCCACTACAACCCGTATAATCCGTATTCCCCTACGCTGGACAATATTTGACTGATCCAAGACAGTTCAACCGTTTTTCGATATGACATTTACGATTTGAATCAATTTGCTACGAATAAGACCAAATAAATAGAAGTTATCTTCGCAGTTATACAATTTCCAGGCCACAGCCGTACTTGGGGAGCAGGGGAGACTCGTGCGATCGCCCAGGGCCGCTAAAAAATCGGAGAATATGGAAAAATCTGTGTTGGCGGTCCTGGTATGTCAACTATGCATGGACAGCGAGAAAATTGGGGGGGGGGGTGTCTGTACGGGTGAAATCGCCAAAAATCGCCTAACGTATTACTGAAAATTGAATTCTGGGGTCTACAGTAATTTGCAAGGGTTTTTCCATTTCTGCGGTGTGTCGCCCCAACTCCCCCAACGTCAGCGTGTGATGACATCTTAAACATCTTTATATTTACGACCGAGATTTGAGATTTCTGGCTTTCAATTTTCATCTAACAATTATATAAAATTATAAACTTTTTCGGAACAAGTATAAAATACAAGGTCTCTAATCAGTTTATGAAATAAGCAAATTAGATTTATACTCTTTTGCTTTGTTGACACAATGTGTGAAACATTCATGAACATTTGGATTAATTCCTTTTCTTCAGAAACTAGTGAAATTTCCAACAATTGTCCATAAATTCTCAGACTTAAAGATGCTGGCCAATGGTTCTACTCAGCATTTGTTTCATGAACAGGTAAATGCTAAAATAGCATTAAAACTACGTTTTGCCATAGTTTCTGATTAATTTGAAGCTCTTCTGAAGGATATTTTAAATTTTAATTTATTTTTACCCTTCATCCCTTCATCTTGCCTCATTTTCCCCACAAAATTTTCCACTTTTTCATAACCAACCTCTCAACTTGCATGCATAATGTATGTCTGACCATAGCAATGCAACCTGTTTTCCAGAAAAGCAAAGCTGTGTACGATTTATATTGGGATTGCGCAAATAAACAACATTATTCACTTTTAATTCATCCTAAACTAAATATCGATTCTTGAATTAATAATAACCAAATTTTTGAGAGAATAACCCATGTAATGGGGAGTGGGGGACCAACCCCACGTGAAGTCGGTCATCCACCTATCCCTAAAGGCGAATTTAATTACATTCTCTAATTTTCGGTAAAAAAGTTGATTTTCAGGACCATCTTAAATTTTTTGTCATTTTCGGCCAGAAAAGTAAGAGAACTTACCCCATGGATATAACCGACTATCTTACCTGCTCCAAAACATTTTTGAGGCAGATGTTTAAATCTGCGCATAAAACTTGAAGTCCTTAGGATACATGTATCCTTGGAGGAACATTTGGTAGTTTGACCGTGTAGTAATATAGCTGCTGACTTACGAAAGCTTGTGTCCTCAGAATGCAAAATTTGTTAAGAAAACTTCAGAAAATATGTCGCTTTAAGCACTTTTAGTGACTTTTAGGCTCAAAAGTGTCAAGTAGTCTTTTTGACCGTATTCTGTCAATGTCATTGAAGATTTTGAAAAATGCATGCTTTTGTCTAGTACTCCCCAAAATCCACAATACCCCTAAAAATAAATTTTCGATTTCGTTTCTTGCGATTTATTGATTTTATTGAATAAAGGCTTGACCAGAAAGGGACAGAATAATTTTTTGTTCCGCACATATTCAACTTTTTAGGCTCATTTTTGGCCCATAAAAACTTTGGAACCCCCCTTTTTGAGATCAAGTAAATTTGGGGCTATTTATGTTTAATGGGCATTTCCTTAAAGGCATAAATGATGTCAAAACGCTTTGAAGTCCTTTGCATTAATAATTTATGAAACGTTAATCTGTAGCACTTAGCTTTGAATAATAGAATCCGATTTTGATAAATCTCATGGTCGCGATTAAAAAAACGTTTGAAATTTATGATGATTGAATAATTTCTCTACATCTTTAGAGTACCATTAGGATCCATACATGAGACACGCAAGGCTCATTTTAACATTTTTGTAGCTTTTTATACATTTTTGTAGCTTTTTATGATAGTCGTTTTTCAAAATCCACGAATTTTCAAGCATTAGCGATATAGAGAATCTGTTACTACACCCACGTTATGAAGCGTTCAATTTGTTTTTGTGTAAGAAATATCATCTCCTACAACGCTTAGTGTCTCACGTACATTTGCAGTGTTCTACCAGAAAGTTTTCGTGGCACACAAACACAATCATACGTGTTCTTAGGATGCGCGACCCCCTTCTCAGAATTGTCGATTTATCGTAAAAATTGTAAAAAATTGCCATTTTATGCGTTTTTAGCTCATTTTTGGCCTAAAGTCAAAATTTTCGGTATTCTCCTGGGTGGCATTCCGTCCTATGTGGCCGCCTGTCCAGGGTGGTCACCCCAAATAGCTAGATGGCTTAATGCTCTGTCACTTTTCTTCGATCATCCCAATTCATCGACTGAAAACACTTCATTTTAAGATTGCCCAAAATCCCGTTTCTCTGACCGTCTCGATTGTCCGACTTGTTTTGTGATAATCGATTTCATAAAAGACAACTTAATGGTGGTTTATAGATTTGTTTAGCAATGAATAGGACAGTAGTATACCGTGGATCCCTGGGGGCAACACTTAAATATAGACAGTGGGAAGGAAATCTTGCGCCCTGGCCCAAAATCGAGGTCGCGCCAGGGCGCAAATGGCTGGTAAAGGTCTGCCAAGTCTTGCCCAGCCCCGCCAGTATGCCTAGGTGAGGGAAGGGGTCCTAAAAAGGTATCTACAGTAATAGTTGGTTCCGAAACAGCTGGTTTCGAAACAACTTGTTCCGAAACAAAGGCAATATAATTTGCCCAGTCCCAGGGTATGGATAGAAGAGTATTGTTGTATTTTGAGGGGGATCAGTGTAAAGTGTTAGGTATAAAGCAAATGTAAGGGAAGACGGGCAGTCCCTGGAGGTAGGGGGTCCCTGATTTAATCCATTTTGTCCACCACAAGGAAATTTTCTTCTTTTAAGAGTCAAAGTTACACTAGTGTAAAGGGAAAAGTAATGTAAAGCAAGCTTAGAAAAAGTTTTTTGCTAATTTTTAACCACTTCAGTTGTATTGAGCTCAAATTTTAGAGTATTCACGAATTCATATAATATGAATGCATCAGTATTACAGTGATAAAATTACACTATATATCCTTATGATCAAAAAGGTAAAATTTGCAGAATTTAGTGAGTGCATGCCAGACACGCTACTTTTTATATAATTATACCTTGACTACAGTGACTGTTTTACATTGCATACGCATATATCACATCGCCCAAGATAAGATTTAAGTGAAATTCAGCGGATTTGTTGACTGTATGCTGAATATGCAGTCCCTATGAAACGAGGTGTCCGTGGTTAATTTATAGCTTACTAGCTAAGCTGCCCGGCGTTGCCCGGGCTGAACTTGGGCCTGATAGCTGTATGGGATTGAAATGTCTCTTGTATTTTTTTATTTTTCGGGACTTTTGATGTTTTTTGATATTTCTACAAAAAATTGTTGGTATAAATCATATTGTATTTTTTTAAATTTTTTAAAACTGTCTTTTGTCAACCATTTCTCTGATTAAATCCATATTTTTGACATTATAGAATGGTTCAGATAATTCTTTAACCTAAATCATATTTTTGATGTTCTGGGATGTTCTGGAAATTATAGCATTAGATGGCTTGGGATGTTTAAAAATTTTGTTTGATCATAACCATATTTTTAACTTTTTGGAATCTTAAAAAACTTTCTTGATTCAAAACCATACTTTTGATGTTTTGGGGATTTAAGAATTTTATTTTGGTCAAAACTATATTTTTGATGTTTTGGGGTGTTTCAAACATTTTTTGGTCAAAACCATTTTTTTGATGTTTTGGGATGTTTAATGATTTTTTGGTGCAAACCATATTTTTGATGTTTTGGGACACCTATCTTACAGCACAGGATATGTTATAGCACTGGGTATGGTATATCACGTCCTATCTTGTAGCATGGGATATGTTATATCACATCCTATCTTGTAACACTGGGTATATTATATCACGTCCTATCTTATTGGATGGAATTTGTTATATCACGTCCTATAGTATAGCATGGGGTATGTTATATCACGTCCTATTGTATAGCATTGAGTATGTTGTATAACGTCCTATCTTATAGCGTCGGGTATGTTGTATCACGTTCTATCTTATAGCATAGGGTTTGTTATATTACTTCATTATCTTACAGCATTGGGTATGTTATATTACGTCCTATCTTACAGCATTGGGTATATTATATCACATCCAATCTTGTAACACTGGGTATGTTATAGCACGTCCTATCTTATAGCATTGGGTATGTTGTATGCGATCCTATCTTATAGCATTACGAATGTTATATAACGTCCTATCTTATAGCATTGGGAATGTTATATCACGTCTTATCTTATAGCACTGGGTATGTTATATCACGTCCTATCCTATAGCACAGGGTATAGTAACGTTATGCAAACGTGGCACAGTATAACATATATCTGTGCTGTAAGATAGGGCCCATTTTTAAAAATCCCTAAAAAACGGCCCTCTCCCGAAATCGCCTATACTTATAGCGTGTGGACATAGTCCGCTTCACTACTGTGCAGGGCGAACGGCTGTGATTGGTCGATTCTAAATATCGCTACGGATCCTTCCCCCGGTAGGCCGACCTCGGGCAGAGCCCTGCGCGGGCCGAAATTTTTGACCCGCCCCGCCCTGCCAAGAAAGAAAGAAAGCCCGCCCCGCCCCGCCCCGCCCCGCAGCTCCTTAGACCCGCCCCGCCCGCCCCGCCCCGCCCCGCCCCGCCAGTAATGTTACAAAAATTAGGCCCGCCCCGCCCCGCCCCGCAAAATTTTTTCATGTACTCTATGTATCCATTACTGGTCGAAAAGGAGCCAGAATGCAAGAAGATAAATAACTGGACAATGAGTGATACAAAATTTTCAATGTAAATGAGTGCAATGCAATTTTGAAAATTGAATAGAGCTAATGTCTTACAGCAATAAACTTTATTGGAACAACAATGATGTTACTGTGATAGGTGTAGTTAGAGTATGTAGGTAAGCTGCAAAAGACATAATCTTGCACTGCTGATTGCTCAAATTCTGAGGGGGTCTGATGGGGCGAGGCGAAATCGCCAAAACTAGCACAACAAAATGAATTTTGGGGGTCTGCTGGATCCCAGGGGACAACCCAGATCCCAATGTTCGCCATTACTCAAATCCTATAGGTGATAGTCTACCTTATGTAAGGACGTAGTGTGTACCTACATATATGTAGGCATAGGTGGGCAGCACCGAAATTCTGAGGGTGAAAAAATTTCTGGGGGGGGGGGTGAAAAAATTTTTAAAGGTCAAAAAATGGTCTTAAAAGTGGTCGTATGGCAAAAAACACCATTTTTCGACGTTTCTCATCGAGCACTATCCAATGGCATCAAAAAAATTGCTAAAAAAAAGCAAAAAAAATTTTTCTGGGGGTATTTTGATTTCTAGGGGGTATTTTAAGTTCTGGGGGTGCATGCCCCCAACTCCCCCACCACGCCCATGTGTGTATGTAGGTACCTGCCTACATATATATATATATATATATATATATATATATATATATATATATATATATATATATATATATATATATATATATATATATATATATATATATATATATATATATATATATATATATATATATATATATATATATATATATATATATATATATATATATATATATATATATATATATATATGTGTATATACATATACAAAGGAGACGGAACCCATATCAGACGCTGTAACTTCTAAACGAATCGCTCAATTCGAATGCAACTTGCTTTAATCAATAGATAAAAACCTTCGATAATGATCTTGCAGAGTTTCGTTTTCGGAACTTTATTTGTTCTTGTACAACGCGCATTTGGATAAAAGTCGTTTTTTTCATTTAATACAATGTGTCGTAAGAAATGAATATGTGTTTGCGACGTTGTAGCTTCAGATCGAGTGAACATTCTAGGATACGGTTTGCTTCAATCAAAAGCTAATTTATCTAAGCTAGTTGCCTCTAAATTTTAGTTTTATTTTGTTTGTCGGTTCAAGAGCTATTAAGCTTTTGCCTAAGGTCACTCCCTCGGCGATTGAGCCAGCAATGACAAAATAAGCAGCGAGTTGCTTGCGCTTTGTGAATGACCTAAGGAATGGCATTTTGCGAAAGCTCAATAACTCTCGAACCAAGTAGCGAAATAGTACGAAAATTTACAGGCTAACAGCTAGACAAACAGGCTTTTGAATGGATTAAAAGCTACAACGTTGCAAACACATGATTTATTTCTAAACACGCATTAGCTATTTAATGAATTAAACGACTTTTACACAATTGCGCGTTGCACAAGCACAGAGCAAGCTACGGATACGAAACTTATCAAGTTCCTTAAAAAAATTCAGTCTATCGTTTAAAACAATTTGCATCGAAATTGAGCAAGCCGTTGGGAAGTTACAAGGTCAAATATGGGTTTCACTTCTTTGAAACACTGTTTATATGTAAGCTTATGCATGGTAAAGCTGGATTATTTCAATTGTATTATTTCAACAGCCCCCATCTGTTCTGCTTCGTTGGGTATTTATTCAAAGGATGAGCAGCAGACTGCAGAGTATTACCTTAGAACTATAGTCTATATCGCGAAACCTTGTGCATGGAAATCAATTTCGCGCACGTATCCTTTTGCACAACAAAAATTTCAAAAAAAGAAAGGCTCGCCCCGCCCCGCCCCGCCAAAATTTTTAGAAAATAAAGCCCGCCCCACCCCGCCTCGCCAGCCGTGTGACCTCGCCCGCAAAAAGCCCGCGCGGGCCGCGCGGGCCCGCGGGCGGGGCGGGCCGACCCGCCCCGCGCAGGGCTCTGACCTCGGGCCGAAAACGTCAGCCCACCAACTATTATATAGCCGGAGCCAGCCAACCCCGAACAAACAGACATACATATACAAACAAACTTTCACAAATATATAGTATATAAGTCCTGGTCTCATGAAAGACCGCTTCAATCGAACTTGAAATTCTGGAATATAAGTCCTGGTCTCATAATCTTAAAATAGTAGTTATAGTGTAAATGTGAAAAGACTGCCCTGGCAAATTTCTGCTTTGTATAATGCACAAAATCTTAGTGAGAAACTAAGTTTTTTGGTCCAAAAAGTCAAAAAACGTTGTAAAATAAGTATTGTTAAGTACAAAGAGCTCAAGAAATCTAATCAGCAATGTCCGTAAACTCTTCAAAATGCATATTTCTTTTATGCAGCTCAGAGCCAATGGCGGAGGGCACTCCCCAACCATCATTTTACACTTAAATTCAACAAGATAATAAATGAGTATGCAAAAAACATTTACTCTTATCTATAATGAGATCAAACGCTTAGAAGAAGAGATTTTTGAAATGTTAACCTAGATAATAATATACAGATTATCACTTTTAAATTAAATTTGAACCCAATAAGAAGAAAAAAGATGACGAAACGAAAGATCTGATATAAATTATTTGTGAGATTGATTGATATATATTTCGGATTTTAGTACTACTTATTTCAAAAGCTATCCAACTTGTTAGTTCCTTATGATTCTTGCTGTAGGAATTGTGTAATCTATTTCTTTAAAATTTTTTCATATGAATGATTAAAAGCAAAAAGATTGGTGACTGAAAAGGCAAGAATTCAGTATTATGGGTAGAACATTCTACATAAATGTATAAGTGAAATGCATTACTTATGCCATTTATCTTCAAAAGACAGATGTGCGTTTCTATGCCCCATATGGAATTCTAAAATCTAGATTACTACTAGCCTTGTGGGGTAAGCATTCACATTAGTTATAAGCTATACAAATGGAGAAAATATTCAGGATTTTTCCGAATTTCTTCGAAAAATTCCGAACTTAACAAAAAAAAATTTCCAAAATCTGCAAGAAATTTTCCAAACTCAACAAGAATTTTGCCAAACTCAACAAAAGAATTTCCAAACTCTACAAAAAATATTCCAAACTCAGCAAAAGTTCTATGCTTAAACACGCAAAAATTAATTCCAAACTCTGCAAAAAATTTTCCAAGCTTTACAAAAATTCTTTCAAACCTCACAAAATATTTTCCAAACTCTACAAATAATTTTCCGAACTTTACAAAGAAGTGATCAAAACAATACAAAATTTGTTCTGTTTGATCAAAAATATTGTTAGCATGTTGAGAAATCATGTCTCTTACAAGCCTTATACAAAAAATAATGAAATTGGCCACAGTCTCAAAATTTTTTTAAAATAAAATACGTGCATGCACTTATTCTTTTATTGCATACAACTCATCCAGAGTACTGTGACATAGTTCAAGGCTAAAACAAAATAATTTTTACCCAATTTTAAAAGCAATGTCCAATTTTACCTGTAAAACAAAAAATCACAAGCATTTGATTTTCTTCGATTTTAATCAATAAAATCAGATGTTTACATATGAATATGTAAAGAATCTCATAATTTCTAAAGCCTACCTAGAGTTTAATCTGCCAATGAGATGATTTCTAAACTAGACGTGAAATTTCTTAAATTTTAGAAGGAACTAAGTACGAAATTCAGTACTTTTGTGTTATGTCAGCTTTTGCATGCTTATTCTTGCAGATATACAGAAATCTAAACTGTTCCTAGCTCTAAATGTTGATTCAGCTTTACTGTTCAAGCTATACTTCAGCTTGCCACCTTTATATGCAATAAGTTCACCCCACAGGGCATGTAACTCCAACCGCCGTAATGGTTCGTAATCGTATGCTCAGAATCTTTATAAATACGCATTGTTTACTTAATTCACAAGACGTGTTTCAAATGTTGCTGAAATGAGTCTTAAGCTTTGTTTTATCCCAACTTTGTGCTTATTATACCGTACTTTTTTAATTTGAATTTCTTAATGATCATATAACACAGTCAAGAGACCCATGATCTCACTTTCAAGATTATACCTGCACTGAACAACTGTCCCAACTCTCGGTTCTTGTTCAATTTGGACGTCTGTTTTCTTTTTTACTCAATTTACATTATTTTGCATAAAATTGGTTCTTCGCATTTGCAGTTATAAAAAGCTATAAGCAAAGACTGTTGACAACGTTAATTCATCCTGATAGTCTTTTCAAGCCATCAAAAGCCTTGTCAAACAAAGCAGATATGTCAAACCAGTTCTATGAAATTTGTTTTTAAGCTCCATTTTTTATTCTGCAGGATCTATACCCTCCAAACCTCCACGTAAATGTCTAATTACGGATTGAGCTTTTTTGAGCCGAAATGACCTCAAAAACTTGTATAAATGCTAAAACAGCAATAAAGCACGAAATCCCACAGATTCTGATAAAATCTTAAGCACTTCTGGAAGAAATTTCAATTTCAGTTTATTTTAGGCCTTCATTTTGCCTCAATTTCCCACAAAATTTCCCACATTTCATAACCTCACGCACATGTCTGGACACAACAATGCAACTCATTTTCTAGATAAGCAAAGCTGTGTAAAATGTATATCGGGATTACAAACAAAATAATTATAAAGTTTTAGTTTATCCAAAACTAAATACGTATCGATTCTTGAGAATAACTCAAAGTCGGTCTTCCATCCATATCCCAAAGACGGAGATTTTAATTCCCTCACTAATTTTTGGTTCAAAAATGAGCGTTTTAGGGCCATTTTAGATTCTGTTTGTCATTTTCGGCCCAGAATGTAAGATCGCATATCATTTAAATATAGCCGGCAACATTCCCTCTTCCACAAAACTTTTTGAGGCATATCTTAAATAAGCACGTAAAACTTAGAGTCCTTAGGAGATACAATGAAGTGTCCTTGTAGGAAAATTTGGGGAGCCTAACTTTCTGATGAAAGAGCCACCAACTTCCCGCAAAAGCTTTTATCCTCAGAATGTAAAATATTGAGAAAATATGCCTTTCTAAGCACATTTAGCGACTTTTAAATACAATATTGGAAAAAGCATTCTTTTGACCGTATTTTGTCACTGTCATTGAACTTTTTTAAAAATGCCTGCTTTGGCCTTAGGAAGAAAGAGCGTCGTCGGAAAGAACAAAATGGTGTTTTCGACACTCTTACAAATAAAAAATAATTAGGAAGCAAACATACCAAAAATAATATAAACAAGCTCATAATTGTAAAAATTTCGATATACAACGTAGGGTCAGTACTTCCCAAAATCTAGAAGACCCTCGAAATTAAATTCTAAAATTTTTTTCGTTTCTTGCGATTTTTCGATTTTATTGAGTAGAGTTCGACGGAAAACGTACAGAATGATTTTTGGCCCCGCGCGTATTTAACTTCTTGGCTCGTTGTTTTGACCCTTGAAAATTTGGACCCCTCATGACTAAAGAGGATTTAATTGTATATATGGTAATGCCTCTAAAAGCTTAAATAATATCAAACCGTTTTAAACGCGTTTGCATTAATAATTTATGAAACGTGTATCCTATATTAAAAAGTTGCACTTAGCTTTGAGTAGTAGAAGCCGATTTTAATAAAAGCTCTTGCTGGCGACTAAAAAACGATTGAAAATTCATGATGATGACTGAATAATCTCTCGACATCTTTAAATGCCATTAGTATCAATATATATAAAACGCGAAGCTCATTCTGACATTTTTATTGGTTTTTAAAATAGTCGTTTTTTCAAAATCAACGAATTCTTTTAAGCTTTTAGCAGTATAAAGAAGCTGGCATACCTACGATACGTTATGAAGCGTTCAATTTATTTTTGTGTAAGTGGACGGTTTATCATCAGATCTCCTAAAACGCAAATTGTTTAATCTTGCAGTTTTCTACGAGAAAGTTTTATTGACAGTCCCAGGCACGTAAAAAGCTGATTTTCTGAATTTTGGGGGATTAAAATTTTCAAGACGCGAATCTCAACAAAGGCAAAAATAATGGTGTTTTTAAGCATTTCTCAGCGAGCTCGACGCATTAGAGAAGAAAAATTGTTAAAAAATTATTAAGATTTCACTTGTTTTCAAAAATTGTATCGTATAAAATGACCACAGAGATTATTTCTCAATATTAAACATAGGCTCGACCGTACATGATATTAAGGGTTCTAGAACTTAAAAACGTCAAAAAATTACCGGATAAATTTGATAAAAATTGAGTAAATTGAACAAAATATAGTCAAAAAATGTGTGTACGGCGCGAAGCGCTGAAAATTTGAGATTTTTGAGTTAAAAATGAGCTAAAAACGCTTAAAATGGCGCACTTTTTGCAAATTTTACCAACTTTTACGAATAATCGACAATTCTGAGAGGGGGTCGAAGCCATTTTGCGGGGGGTCAGTTGCCAATTGGAGGAGGGGTCAAACCCCCTTTCCCGAACCCCTTAAGAACACATTTGGTCTTCACCCCCGTCCCCCTTCCGAAAAATTTTCAATTCCCCGCAAAAAGTTTTTTGCCTCCCCCTAGAATAAACGATACACTCGTGTTTTGACGCTATATAATGTTCAATTTATTGGACTTTTTAATTTTTTTTCAAATATGTTTTATGTAGTTATGCTATAAAAAGATTGAGCATCGTCAGAAGCGCCAAAAACGATTTTGCGCGTTTCCACCATTTTTGTACCAAAAAAGGCACTTTAAAATTTCACCCCCATTCCCATGTGGTGCATGTCTGGGCTCAACCCTGCTTAAAAGTTATTTAACTTGTTCTATACTTACTCAATTCAGGTAGATTGCCAACAATAACCATATGAAAATAAATAATTCTGCTTAAAGCGTCAGAAAATTTTGACTTATTTCTCCATTTTATGCAAAAACTTGAGCAGTTTGAGGACAATATTTATGCAACAATAAATGAATTTAGCGTGGCGCGAAGCGCCAAAAATTTATGGCCTACTAGCTCAAAGTAAGCTAAAACCTCTTCTGGCGATTTTTCAAATAGATACGCTTCGAGAATTTTCAAGTTTTCTTCGGTAGACTTTTATAAAAATGATGGTACTTTCAAAATTTTGAGGGGGAATAGTCTCCCTATCCCCCACAGCTACGTGCCTGACTAAGCCTACAGCTTGCAGTTGTAGAAAAATTAAAGAAAACAGTAGAAAATGGAAGAGGAAAATCGAGCGTGGATGGCCTTTGGTCCAGACAATCCAACAAATCCCGAAAATTTGGAAAAATACCCTATTTTTATATTTTATAGATTACTTTCGATTATTTTATAGCAAAAGAAAAGAAGTCATAGTTAAGGATTTGAAGTTAATGGATCGTGCGGATCTTAATAATTTGAAGGCTTAAATAAAATTTTATGCAATTTATAAGTCCATAAGCTAAATAATGGATATTTATGGTAGGTAGACCCATTACTAGATTTAATTTTTTTAGGAGGGGGCGCCGATAATTTTGAAGGCAATTTTCTTGAGAATCGTTGGACATGGCAAAAAATGGTGGAATTTCGAGCACATATTGGCAATGATGAAGAAAAATTTCGGAAAAAATTACATATTTATTTCATACTTTTACAAAAAAATCTATGATTAGAGATTTATTATCATTAAATCCAAGAACAATTTTGTAATGCACCAAATAATAAAGACAGTGCAGAATAATAATTCAGCGCAAAGCGCCAAAAAATGAGACAAGTTCGTCTCTTTCAATTTAAGCGGTTTTTGGCGAGTAGAAAAATTAAACTATAGGAACAATCGTGAAGCGCCAAAAAATTTTGCTATACTAGCCCAAAAGTACGCTAAAAAACCCATTTTGACGATACAATCTACTTCAAGAATTTGTCATCAGATTAAATAACAAAAAGTTTACCTTTCTAGGTGAGGCAGGCTCCCTTCTAGCCCTCTGTATTTGGACCTGACGAGGTACTTATATAATGTAGGTACTTATGAGCTAATAATATTGCGGTACTTAAATAGTCTGTGGAAAAAGACCCAAGGCCAAAAGTTATTTTAATTTGAAGACGGCGCAAATTTATTGAAATTGGTCATCGCATTTAGAACAATTCTGCTCTTTGCATTTACCATTATTTTGTATCATCTCAAAATGCAGAAAAGGCTTTGTGCAATGAAGTTTTTATTGCTATGTTATAACAAAACATTCACTATCTAACAAATCATTCTCCATTTCAAGTTTAGAATCAAAAAGTGCTGGATCTTGAGAAGCAGATTCATTGTCATCATTGCTCACATCTTTGATCATCAGATTCTGATTGATCATAATTGATGTTTTGTAAGACATATTTTGTTCAACTCTTTACAATATACAATACATCAATCCCTTATTTGCTTACAGTTTTATGATACCGCATCCATTTTTTTGCCAAATTTTAATGAAATAACGTGTCTGCCAAAGTCAAGAAAACCTGTATAACTTTTGGTTGGCAAGATTTTTATCACAATTTTCAGCAGTCAAGGACTGAATTAAAATGCGAATGATCATGGGAAATAGTTTTTGTAGTTTTGAGTGGACAACAGAACTATGTTGCATTACTTTTTGTATAAAATTTAAGTTAAAAACCTCATAATGACAATAGCTAAAAACCCCATATAACTCATGTTTCAAACGTAATTTTTTCTAATTTTTTACAGCCACAAAAACTTCTGCTCCACATCCAATTTGAGATATCGACCAATCATAAAAGGGAAGAAACGTGTTCTTCGCCCATTTTACACCCCTGATTTCAAACTTTACACCTCAAGGAATGATTTAATATTGAGTATTTTAAACGCCATGTGCTGCGACGAGTAGCCCATAAAACTTGAATTTATTTCAATTTTATTTAAGTTTTCCTGACTTATAACGGTGGAAGTTGGCGGAGAAATCTGAGACAAAAGCTGCTTTTTTACACTATCCACTAGATTGTAAATTTTAAAACTCTGGCGCTAACTCCGTATAGAGTGTAAAAAAGTTTGGTGGTAAGCCAAACTCAGCACTTGAATCCTGGACATTTCTATCAGAAAAGAGAAAAATTTAATAGGATTCATAACCGAACTTTTTGGCAAACAGAAAGAATACGTTCATCTTAGCTGTTGAAGTGTAAAAACGTGGACTAAAAGTATAGACAATCACGTTCCGATGGACATTACTTATATTGATTTCTGTAAGGCCTTTGATTCTGTTATCCACTCAAAACTTTTGTCAAAACTTAAATCCTTGGGAGTTTCGGGTACTCTGTTAAGCTGGATTACACTCATGTTTAGCGGGAAGGTCACAAAAGGTAAAGATAAATAGTAGTTTTCAAACCCACAACCAGTAATTAGTGGTGTCCCTCAAGGCAAAGTGTTACGGCCTACATTAATTCTAGTGTTTATAAATGATTCAGTAGAATTAAACCTAGTGATATTATCTTGTTTGCTGATGATGTGAAAATTTTCAATGTTTCATGTAATGCTGATTTCTTACAATCGGATCTGGATTCCTTACACGCATGGACCAAAGAATGGCAGTTGCAAATAAGTTATGGTAAATGTGCAACGTCCTAGAAACAACTACAAACTGGGTTTTCAAGATTTAATTGTTTCTGGAGGATCTATTAAGGATTTGGGAGTGTAGATTAGTGATGAACTATCTTTTAGCATTCATTGTGTAAAGACTGCGTCTAAAGCTTCTCGAGTTGCATCACTGATCCGGGAAAGCTTTGTCTCAAAGAATATTGAATTAATGGTAAAAGCTTTTATAGTCTATGTAAGACCTATTTTGGAGTACAGTTCTGTAGTTTGGAACCCTTATTTGATTAAAGATATTAATTATTATGAAAAAGTTGAGCGTGGATTTATGAAAAGAATACTGTGGCAACAAGGTGACTTGTCTTACACTGAACGGTTGGGTTTGTTAAATCTTGAAAGACTGAAAATCCGGCGTACCCATTTTGATCTTACTTTTGCTTTCAGAATAATCAAGAGGCATTTACTTTCTTTTGAAAAATTTTTCGAAATCGCACCCGGAAGGGGTACAAGATCGATAAGTGATATAAAGCTTTATATCCGCAAATTTCATTTAGACTGTAGGAAAAACGACTTTGCAAACAGGACGGCTAGAATTTGGAATACTTTGCCCCAAAGTTTTGTTGTTTGTAGATCTTTTAAACGGTTTAATTAAGGGTTTGATTCCTAAACTTTGTTTTGATGAGTTCCTAAATGCGACGCACGTGAGCGCGATCCGCCTGCACGTCTCGCCATTAATATGCTATGCTGATAAACTTTTTTTCGTTCTTTCGACTTTATCTTTCTTTTAATCCTTTTTTCATGTAATTTCTATTCCATTTTCTATGGTATGCAATTGGCTAATAAATATTATTATTATAATATAACGTTACGTCAAGACTTTACACGCTCGGTTATAGAGACTAAACAAAAACAAAAACACCTCCATCGAGGGTTTTTATTGTCTGTCATTTAAAAAAACCGCACCTCCCAGATGTGTCCCGGTATACCTGTGAGGGGGATATATGTATGTTGGGAGTACCCAAGTAAATTATAGGTACGCGTTAGCGCGCTACCTATGATTTTTCGCAGTTGGGAAGCGATGTGACTTATTTGCAAGAAAGGTTGCTCTCAAGCGAATAGCGAAGCGAGATTTCCATTTGTTAATTTTTAATTTATAATTTTTCAGATATTGCTTCTCATTTGCTCTGGATTTACATCAGCCATGAACTGGCGCCAGCTTAATCGGAATGGACAACTTGCTCAGCCAATGATAGAAAAACGAGGAGAATCGTACTTTGATAGAAATTGCAAGGATAAGTTCCACGGCTGCACATTTTACCCGGATATAGATGCCATTACTTTTCGTCCTCCACTACGCTGAACGAGATCGGACTGATTCAATGGCAGTTCAGCTGATTTTTCGATATGAAATTGATTAATATTAGCTTAGTTTATAATAAAAATTAAATGACTAAAAAATAGTTCACATTTATCAGCATAACGATCCGAATTTATTTGCGGTGAGCGTCTACTTTAGCAAGTAAATTGAACTCCCTTGGCATTTATGCAATTTCCATGCGATAATGCGGTTTTTATCTATTTTATTTCATGATTTTAGGATTCGTTACCTTTTTATATTGTTTTAGGTGTATGAGCAAGAACATACTTTTTAACCTATCTGAAAAAATAGCGTTAGACAGTCAGTCGATTTCGCTCCAAATTATCGTCGACGAGAATGTCGCACGACAAAAATTTTATCGTTGACAAGACAATAAGGTCATTATATTATTAATTAGATCGAAAATAGTTTGGGCCGATCTTAGAAATAATTAATTTCGTAGCTTATACCTATTCACGCTAAGGATTTCATTAATAGACAAAATGAGAACGATACTCCTCATTTTCCGCCACTGGCATCAACATCACACGTGAGCGTAAGAGTAGGGATTGGGGTGTAGTTATCATCCCCAAAAATTCAGCATATCCCGAAAAATTGATAGCCCTAGAATTGAGTAGTTGGCATGTTTGCGTAATTTGGTCAGTTTAACATCAACCAGACCCCCAGAATTCAGCTGATGCCCATGTACGATTAACATCGGTTCACTGTCGATGAGATATGCATGTACATACATATCTCATCGACGATGAACCGCACACCCCCACGCCCAGGTATGGTGCACAATCCACACACCTGTGGTAAAAACTGCCCCAATAAGCTTATTGGAAATTTCAAATAGATTTCAAGC
The DNA here is from genome assembly GCA_036768485.1 of Mermis nigrescens. Classification (NCBI taxonomy): domain Eukaryota; kingdom Metazoa; phylum Nematoda; class Enoplea; order Mermithida; family Mermithidae; genus Mermis; species Mermis nigrescens. The sequence goes on along the minus strand of JAVLUZ010000157.1, from coordinate 3,875,435 downwards.
ACTTTTACACGGCTCCCGCTTTTTATCTCAATCGTTTCGACTGCAAGGAAATGAACATACAGTAAGATCACATGTTCAGTCGTATGCTTTTATTTCAATGATATATGGCCAATACATCGTCGATATCAACGACACGACGCAATATATAATATTTGCTACAAATGAATGGACAAAACGAAAGTCACAAATCCAAATACACGATGCAGTAATTACCTACTGTAATTAGGCATACACTACGCATAGCATAATCATATCACGGACAATAGCGATTAAGGGTACATTTTACAATTTCGAATTGTTAAAAATTCATAGATCATCCAGAAAATGATTTTTTGCCAGAAAAAGTTGATTTTTTGAAGCGTTGCTAGTAAAATAAAAGAACTTAGTTCGCATGAGTCAGTCATAAAATCCAATGCGAAACACGTTAAAACATCAAGCGGACGATGATTTTTTGGCCTCACCAGAAGCCTTTTGTTGCTTCGATTTTAAATCACTAAGCGCGGCTTGAATCGCATCTTCGGCCAGCACTAAATTACAAAAGAAATTTAAAAAACAAAAAGTAAAAACGCACTTCCGTATATGATTGGGACAACTTCCTGTACAAGCAGCATGTTAAAGTAAGACAAATGTAAAATAATGTAAATAGATGCAAAGCTAACTGGATACTTTAAATCTTTCTTCACGGCGAAATTGTTGCATCCAGTTCCGCTGGCTCAAAAATGCTACAGCAAGATTAGTGTAAAGAAATGTCAAATGATGCATCTGAAAACCTAACAGGGTATCTACTTAAGATCTTGGTTTAAAGTAGAATTGTTGTATCTAGCTCGGCTGGTTCAGAAAATACTACAGCAGGAATAGTGTTAACTAATGTAAAGTTATGCGCCTGGCAACCAAGCTGGATACTAAAGATCTTTCTTTACAGCGGAATTGTTACATAGAGCGCGGCTGAGTCGAAACAGCAATGGCAGGATTAGTGTAAACTAATATAGAGTGATGCGTCCGACGATCTAACTGGATGCTCACGACCCTTGTTTACAAAGAATCTGTTACATCTTGCTTGGATGAATTATAAACGATGCAGTAAGATAAGTGTAAACTAATATAACGTGAAGCGTGTGAAGACCTAACTAGATATTTACGACCTTAGTTTAAAGTAAAATTGTTGCACCCAGCCAGGCTGGTTAAACGAAAGACTACAGCGAGATTAATGTAAACTAGTGTAAAGTAGTATCACTGGATAACTACTTACTATAAGTGTTTACAATGAAATTGTTACATCTAACTTAAGCATGTAACGAGCGTGCTACAGTAGGATAAGTGTGTAAACTAAGGTAAAGCGATGCACTCATTGAATTTAGCTGAGTAAATTAGAGATTTTATTAACAACGGAATTATTCCGCATGACTTGACTAAGACGCAGTATGCCAATAAATTAGAACCAGTATTTACAATGAAATTGTTTCATATGACCTGAATGAGACGCAAATGTGCTGCAGTAACAATACTCTAGTTTAAACCAATGAAAAGCGATGCAGCTGACGACCTAATTGTAATACATCTTACGACAAAAGTGTAGCATCTATAGTATAGAAGCATACATGACAAACTATGAAAGCCACGTGCGTATGAGAATTTATTTTATTGTATTTTTCTTTCATCTAAATACATTTTCTTATATTTTACTTTATGGCTAAACAAGATTTTGTGCCTTTTGTTGTCAAAAATGTTGCTATACTAATGATTTTTCGTAATAATACCAAAAGAACAAGATGCGTGTAAAGCGCAGCAGCATAGTCATTGTAAAAAGAGTGCGGTGTAAAATAGATTGAGACAGAAATTATTTGTAACATTACAAATTTTAAAATCAATATAAAAATGACTTAGTATGGTGATTCATTTGCAACATAATAAATTGATAAAATAGGAAAAAGGTAAACTCCGACCGTTGTCAATTAAAAAACCAAAACAGAGCAGGCAGAATAATTATGTATACATGCGCAAGTTTAAGAAAAAGATTGAATTCATTTATCCAATCATTTGTTCACAGCGAATAAAATTATTAAATAAGCCTAATATAGGTAATAATAATAATAATAACAATAATAATAATAATAATAATAATAATAATAATAATAATAGTAATAAGTAGTAACACATAATAATAATCATAATAGTAAATATAAATAATAAATCAAATTACCCCTTACAGTTGCTAATTTACAAATGATAATTTAAAAACAAATCATTCCTTTGATAAAAATTCATATACATAATAAACAATCAAGTATATATACGTAAAGCGACCAAGATCATTCCCGACTTTGAAAACCCTCCTATAGTACAATAAAATGGCAAATTATTGACATAGTCGTACTCACACATGGGCGTAGGGAAGGGGGGGGGTTTGGGGTATGCACCCCTCAGAGTTTAAATACCCCCAGAAATCAAAATCCCCCAGAATTCAATTTTTGAAACTTTTTTGTTCTTTTTAACAGATTTTTTGATGCCATTGGATAGTGCTCGACTGAGAAACGTCGAAAAATAGTGTTTTTCCGCCATACAATCACTTTTGAGACCATTTTTTGACCTTTGAAAATTTTATCCCCCCCAGAATTTTGGTGCTGCCCACCTATGGTCGTACTACAGATTAGAAGATAAAAATTGAAAAATAAGTCAAAAATGAGATAGTTACATATGGCGGAATACGGGGACGCAATTTAATGAATAGAAGAAAATTTCGTAGCCCTAAATCCAAAAATTTAAATCCGCAACTTCACAAAGCTTAAAAGGTTTTCGACGAAAATTCAGGAAAGCGATAAAACTGCACCAATTGAGTAAATTATAATTTTCTAGTTTGACAACGTCGTGATTTCCTAGAGGCGTAAATAAATTTAATTTTTTATTAGAAAAATTTTTTTGTATGAAACTTGGATTTTATTTAATTTAAAAAATTCTAATTTCCTCGGCCCTTTAATAATTATCGCTAGAAACGTTTGTTTAAATTAAACTCATTCGGTACTGCTAATTGTTTGTTGTTTACAATTTATTTACTCATTATTTATGAAAAATTTATAATCCTACTGTATGTATGTCATTTCCTGCAGTCTCATTAGAATAAAATATAATTTTAATCACCTATCTCATAGCTAAATTCTATTTTTAGATTTTAAATTTGATTCAATTACTCATTACTCAAACAATGAAGTTTAAACCCATTAAGTATTGCCAATTATTTATTTTTCATTAATCAGTTATTTTATTAATTATTTTATTTATTATTTATTATACTCATATTATTTATTTGATTATTATATTATTTTATTATTTATTAATTATTTTCTTCAATGATTATTTGTCTTATCAAAACCATGTATAATTTTAATTATTCCAAATTCAAATTTATTTAAAATTGTTAATTTGGATATAATTACTCGAGCAATGAAGCTTGACCGGCGGCAAACGCAATTCTTCAGCAATGTGCTGATTTTTTATATTTCCGGCGTCCGACACCTTATAAATAAAACTTTGCTTATTATGAAATCGATCAAAATTAGATAAAAATCAAAATTGATATAAATCTAATTAAAATAAAATTAATTAATTCGATTTATTCATAAATTAGCAAAATGATAATAATCAACCAAACGATAAGTGTAAAAAAAGAGCAAAAAAATTATTTACCTTTATGTGGATAAGTAATCTATAATAATTAAATGGACATGCATAAAATTAAAGATTTAAATAAAACAATTCATTTATAAGCAAACGGAACAATAATTATCGCCAATAGAACGATAATTCTTAAAAATTAACAAAAAATAATTAATTTTAATTTAGATACAGTCGTCGCCATGAAAGATGACGCGCTATCACCCTCAGAATTATAATAGATGGTGCGTCGCGAGCGCCGCGTTTCGTCCATCATGCGCTATTATCTCTTTTTTATTATTATACGCCATTAATCTGTATCATCCCGTTAATCTGGCGATGCGGACGGCGCAATTTAGCCATTAATAGCGCCAACAAGCAGGAAGCGCGCACGTGAATGCTGGAAGCGCGCGCGTGAATGTCGTTCTATATTTAGGCGAGCCAACATTAAAATCAATATTTTTGCAAGCCGGCGACGGACGATGAAGAATTTTGCAGAAAGGTACGCAATACAGAGCGATGTACGCAGCACTGATTGAGGAGTTTTTAAACATTTCGAATTGATTTATAAAAAAACCTCTAAAAATGCTATTGATTGAAGTTTTTTAGATGGCTTAATATATAAATAATAATTAATAGACAGTGCTCGGCTTGCAAAAATATTGATTTTAATGTTGGCTCGCCTAAATATAGAACGACATTCACGTGCGCGCTTCCAGCATTCATGTGCGCGCTTCCTTCTTGTTGGCGCTATTAATAGCTAAATTGCGTCGTCCGCATCGCCAGATTAACGGGATGATACAGATTAATGGCGTGAGGTAATAGCGCATGATGGACGAAACGCGGCGCTCGCGACGCATCATCTATTATAATTCTGAGGGTGATTGCGCGTCATCTTTCATGGCGACCACTGTAACCAGTTTGTAATAATTAAACGATTCAAATTCAAAAATTCAAATAAAATAATTTATTAATAAATTAGTGAAAAGAAAATAATGGCCAATAAAAGCGTAATTACAAAAGTTAGCCAAAAATATTTAATTTCAGGATAATTACTAAAATTTAACAAAATGATCAATTTTATTTCAGATAACTAATTCCTAATAAGCAAACGGAAATATGCGACATTCAAAAATAAACTAAAAATAATTATTTATAAACGAGATAAAAGGAGAATCGCCGCCAATTAAAACGATATAGCAAAAATTAATGAAAAAATAATTAATCTTAATTTGGATAACTAATTTCTAATAATAAAACCGGAATATTTAAAATTAAAAATTAAAATTAAACAATTCATTTATATGAGCTCGAGCAAAACAATAATTATTGTCAATAAAACAAAGATAAACAGAAAAAATTTTTCAAATTTGTTTGATCGATTTCCAAAAAACAAGTAAAAATATTCAGAGATCAAAAATTTAAACGAAACAATCGATTTTAAACTTTTGAATTAATTCTCGATTATTGAAAACAAAGCCTTTAAAAAAACCGATTTTAATTTAAACCATTACTTTACACTCAAATTCCTAAATATAAGCGTAATTTCGATCGGACTCGTACTGAATGAATAGCGTCAAAATTCAGGGGGGGGCGGCGGCAAATATTTTCCAAGAACAAAAAATGCCAAAAAAATTAAAGTTAGGCGCAAAAAAACACCACATCAAGAAATCGCCAAAACATTTATTTGAAATTCCGGGAAGTGCTCAATTGCGGGGGATTCATATTCTGCGAGGCTAGGGTTGGCAGACACACCCCCACCACGCAAAAATTTTTCACCCTCAGAAATTGGCGATTTTTTGAAAGATCCCAAAAATTTTCTAAAAATTTGCAGAAAGGATATTTTTCAAAGCCTTCCTAGCATAGTTTCCCAAGGTCGAAAGTTTAGAGGGGGTGAAATCCGAAAATTTGAGACCACCTAATTTAGATTTCTAGCCTTTTTTGCAGGTCAAATATGCAAAACGCCTAAAACATCCTATTTAGCATGTTTTAATAAGAAAAAACTGCATTTTTAACTACTTTTTGTCCCATTTTGACTACTTTCGTCACTCTTGTAAGTAAAAAATATAAGAATTCATCAAAAATTTCGACTTTTCAGATTATTTTAACTTCATTCTAAGTATTTTATGGGTAAATAAAACAGAAATGTACTAGTCGGCGCGAAGCGCAAAAATTTTGACATCTGCGCTGCTTTTGTACCCAAAAATCATTGCAGAAAACTTTTGATAGCTCAAAATCGTCTGACAGTGATTCAAGTCTCGGACCCTGAGGTGGGGGTAATACCCCCCCTTAGCCCCCCTTTGGGAATGTGTGCTTCTTAGCTATCTATTTGCTCAAAAATGCACAAAGTTTCGGCGCTTCGCGCCATTATACTCATGTTTTGACTATGTTTTGTTCAATTTGTTCCGACTTTTCTGATTTTTTTCGAAATTTGTTTATGTTTTTATGCTCTAGAAAGATAGAGCATCGCCAAAAACGCTGAAAAATGATGTTTTTGACTGCGTAACTACCACTTTTGGACCCAATAAACGGCATTGTATAATCTAACCCCACCAGAATTCACATGCTGTGCATGTATGGTGGCAGACCACTTTATTTCCTAGCGATTCAATTCTTTATGTCTTATTTCGAAATTTTGATAAAATTTTAAATTTTTTGTGACTGTAAAAATAAAAAATTTAAAAAAAAATCCAAAAAATTTTAAACATTGTCGAACCGAGCAAACATTCCTATAAGAGGGAGGGGTGATGGAGGTATTACCCCTACTTCAGGGTCCAAGACTGGAGTCATTGTCAGACGATTTTTAAACTATGAAACATTTTTTTGCTTGATTTTTGGAACGAAAGTAGCAAAGATGTTAAAAATTTTCAGCTCGCCAACTAAACATTTCCGTTTAGTTCAGACACAGAATGCATAGAATTATAGTTAGAATGATCTGAAAAGTCAAAATTTTCGATAAAATTCTTATACATTTTAATGATAAAAGAGACAAAACTGAGTTAGAATTAGATAAAAAGTAGTTAAAAATGCAGGTTTTCACATTACAACGTTTTCTATAGAATGTTTTAATCATTTTTCATGCTTGACCTGCGAAAAAGGCGTAAATTCTTAATTTACTGGTGACGAATTCCAAGCGTACTTGCACAAAGGGAGAGGGTGAGGGGTATAACCCGTCGCTGAAGGGTCGGCCAGACAGACACATACACATACCTGGGCGTGAGGGTTCGGGGTATAACCCCAGAATTCAATTTCTGAAATTTGTTTTCGCATTTTGATGCCAATCGATAAAGTTCGATGAGAAACGTTGAAAAATGGTTTTTCCACCATATTACCATATTTAAGGCCATTTTTTTACCTTTGAAAAATCTTGCACCTCCTCCAGAACTTTGATGTCGCTCACTTATAGACAAATACTGTCCTGTTTTTAACATTATTTTTGAAGTCAAAAAACAGTTAAAATGTAAACATTTTCCGATTAGTACTTTTATGTACTTTTTTACTCATAAAGCGCAAAAAATTGGCGTTTCACACGCCAGTTTGATCATTTTAGTCGTTTAAACAACAACAATTATGTACTTTAAACTAAATGTTTCGGATTTCTGAAATTTTATCCCCCTCTACCGACCCTGATAATATGCACCTATGATTGCAGGATTTTACCCCTGAACATTCGACCTTGGAAAATTATGGAACGAAGCCTAAATTCTTTTTCCATATCACCATACCTGGGCAATGGCTGATGGTTCGCCCCGTCCAACTTCCAGCCAAAGGGTGGGTGGGTCCCTAGACCCTAACAAAGATGGGTCTGTCCCTGAAAAAGGTGGGTCCGTGCCTGAAAAGGTGGGTCGTTCAGCTTAACCAGTGGGTCAGTCACTGAATTAAAGTGAGTCCATCCATGAAAAAGCTGTCGAACAGTGTAATAGGATGGTTCCTGTGGATGTTTTGCAAACTGATCATGATATACTCGTATCTAGCATTTCTTTAAATTATCTCCGAAAATTTTCTCCCTGTACAAAACATAGCCCCGTCCAAGTTACCCCTTCGCCCCGTCCAACTTTTGGTTCGGCCCGTCCTGGTGATGGGCCGATATGGGGCATTGCCCAGGTGTGCATATCACTAAATTTTACTTAATAAAACATCCCGAAAAAGGAGGGGCAGACTCCACACGCAAGTGTAATCTTACGGTTTTGCCCTTTATCCACTCGGTCGCTAAACTGCTGCTCGCAATGGCGGACGCGCAACCGAAAGTCTTAAATTTCGCGTCGATAATTTTGCCATTTTCGTCGACTTTAACTTGCAATTTCATGACGTCACCGCAAGCAGGTGCCCCCACAATACCCGTACCCACTGTGGCATCATTCTTATCCAATGAGCCCACATTACGCGGATTTTCGTAATGTTCAATGACCTGAGGGTAAAATAAGCTTTTTCACTGACTAAATTAAAAGATTTTACATCCTACCATCATGATTTTGAAGGGACATTCGGGGGGAGGAGGGGTTTCAACCCTCCCCCATTAATTTTTCGCCCCACTCCCGAATCGCGATTTTTCGAAAATTTCCAAGGATCATCTAAAAGCGTTAGCTATTTATTGGCTCAAAAGCGTCAAAGTTTTTGCGCTTCGCGCCATACTCTCATCTTTTACGTATATTTATTTCGTTCAATTTATTCCCATTTTTTGATAATTTTCGAAATTTTACTACGTTTTTATGCTCTATAAAAGATAAAGCATCGTCAGAAACGCCGAAAAACGATGTTTTTGAAGCGTACCCATCATTTTTGAACCAAAAATGGCACATTAAAACTTCAACCCCTCCAGAATTCCCATGCTGTGTACATCTGCATCAAACGCAATTATTTTATGACTAAAGTATTGCTGAAGTAATTTTAATTTGCTACCTAACCTATGTACCAGCTTTGGCACACACAAAAAAACGAATATTCAACAAAACCAGAAAAGCTCAGCAAGTCGCAAAGCCATCCCAAACCCGAATTTCCGTAGCAAAGCCCATTGTAAAACACTGTAGAAATAAAGGCAAACAAAGCGCACTAAGGTTAAAAATTTGCCATATTACATGAATGATGACAGAATTCAAACTTTCTTCTTCCAAAAAACAGCACATTTATATCGAGAATAAAATGCCTATCAAAAATGTACAATTAATTATTCCGGATTCAATTCAGCTCCTCATGAGGACACAACAGAATCAGGATTAATTGCATAGCCAGGTGCATACCATCTATCGCGCTTTTCTTATTCAGGGGCAATAGTGGTAGCATTTTTAATGCGTTTTGCACACCAGTTCAAGCTTACGGATCGAACATTAAGTAAGCCTAAGCAGGCTAAGCCTAATCACCACATCTGGGCGTGGGGGTGGGTTGAAGGTGTGCACCCCCGAGAAACCAAAATACCCCCAGAAAACAAAATACTACCCCTAGATTCAATTTTTGATTTTTTTTGTTTTTTTCCGCAATTTTTTGATGCCAATGGATAGTGCTCGATGAGAAACGTTGAAAAAATAGAGTTTTTTCGCCATACCGCCAGTTTTAAGGCCATTTTTTGACCTTTAAAAAGTCTTGCACACCCCCCCCCAGAATTTTGGTGCTGCCCACGTATGCTAATCACATAAATAACAGATAACATTAATCGTTTTTTCCGTAGCTTTAGACACAACATAAAACTTAACTCCTATGCGTTATGCATTGAACGAAGGCTATAACATAGAGATTATATCAAATTCAAACCCATATAACTCAGTAAAGATCGAATCAAAATGCTCAAAATTAAGCTGAAGTTAAGCAATGTCTGGCAAATCAATTTACTCGAAAACAATGTTTTTCGAAGTTTTAAGCAAAGAACTTGAACACGCGATTCAAGAAAAGATGCGAAACCTTCTTTTTTCCCTTTTCATTTTTAGAAAATTTCCATAAATTTGGTTAAGCGTCCAAACATAACCTTGTCCGCGTTAATCGGATAATAGATGGATGGAATGGGACACGATGATTCTTAAGCAATTACTGGAAAGCGCTCAGGGGCACCTAGTGCCTAGGCCCTTGGCTTATCAAAAGGTTATCGTATAGCCTAAGCTCATGTACACCCCACCACCCCAAGCGGCCAATACAGCGAGCGGTGCTGAATAATAGAGAAAATGACGCCAAAAAAGTGAAAACTTTTCAAAATTAAAAAGAGGCTTTTCCATGCCTTATTCCAGCTTTCTTGTTGAAGTTGTTTGTTCAAAACACCGGAAAAGTATGCCTTTTTTTGAGAAAAATAGACGCAGCAAGGATTTGTCCAAAATTTTTATATTTTATGAGTCGATTAAAACGTATAAAAGTGCGTCCTAGTTGTGAAATAACTAGTGCCTTTTTGGACTTTTCACATCGTCCCGCGACAACTACATGCATTTAAAAACAACTTTTTTATGATGTTGCAAGTTCTACTACTCGGATAGAAGCTTAGATTAGAGAGAATCTAACGAAAAACTTCTCTTTCAGAATCGGGCGATCTGAGGTGGCGCGCTCGATGCCCCAACCACCCTAGCGGGGTCCGAAGCGGAGCCCCGGAAAAATTTTGCAAAATAAACACTTTTAAATGTTGAATTTTGACGTTAATAATTTCATAAAATCATCCGAATCTTGGTATCAGAATTCAGCTGATAAATAGATAAAACAGACTGGTGCGAGAGCGAGGCTGATGTTTCCATGCCAGAATGACTAAAAAATTCTAAAAGCGCATGAGATGCGTATTTTTTGTACATTGTTGTCATACCTACTGTGCAGATTTGGCATGTGCCCCTCCCACCGAAATAAAATCTGAGAACGATTTTCTCCTTCATCCCCTTCTGGTTTTTTAAGCAACAAATCGACAATATTAATTGCGATCTATTTAGTCTCAAGCGCGCGGTTAAAGCACTCCATATTCAATCCATATACTCTTTTTCGCATCTATGTTTTCGGTTTTTAATTGGTTTTACGCACGCTTACAAGAACCGAGAAAGACAAAAATATTTTGTCGATGATAATGAATTTTGGAGATGAGCTTTGACAGTTTTTAGACTGATTTCAGAATCGAAATTAGGCTGACTTTATAAAAGTTTTAACGTAGGTATGATACAACTTACAGGTGCTACTTTCGCAAAATTTTCCGCGGGGCTCTGCCCGAACCCCGCTGGGCGGCGCTTGAACGCGCCACCCCAGCCCCCATCAGCCCTAGCAGAGAGGGTGTCCATTTGATTCTCACCATAGTTTAATTATTTAGGTAACAAAATTCGCAAAATGGGCAGCTCTAATGGTCATAAAAGGGTTTTTTAGTTCACCCTTTGGCACCGCCCCCTTATATTTTGAAAAAAAACAAAATCCTGGATACGGGCCTGTAGCGCACGAATTTTCGGCATAATTTTAATTTTTTGACTAGAAATGTTTGAAAATAGGCGATCATCTCATGGCGACAAAAGCGTTTTTGTTTTCATTAACAGCCATAAGGCCCGTATATATCCAAGGGGGATAGGCGGGTACGTGTCCCCCCCCCGAAACGAAATATGAGAATGATTTTTTAGCCAAAATGGCAAAACATTTTCGCACCGAATTTCACAAATACAATTAGAGTCTATTTCGTCCCAAGTGCGCAATTTAAGCACTCCATACTAAGTCTTATACAACCATAAGCGTATTTTGCATCTATGTCGTCTGCTTTGCACAGGTTTTATGCAAAAAATTAGATTTTTGAAGAGGAATTCTCACCATATTCAAGGCATTTGGGTACAAAGTGTACAGCTATAGTGGTAGTGGTTTTAAAACGTCTTATTTAATTCATTCTTTGGTCCCAGTGTTTTTTTTGTACAAGGTACGTTTGTACATGTACAAAGATGGTCCCTAAAAGTCTTTGTACATTTCGTACACACAAATTTTTGGGTAGTATAATTTGGTACAGTAGCGATTTTAGTGTGGCAACAACAGAGTTGTTCGACCTTTGGTTACGTATTTTAGCAATTTCTGGGTTTCTGAGGGCAAAAATCAGTAATAATCGTCCCAAAACGGCGCGAAGCGCCAAAAAATTTGGCATTTTTCCTTTCAAAATGCAATTTCTGCCATTATAAAGATATATAGAACACACAAATGCTCATTTCGCCGCAGAGCGCCGAGAATTTTTGCGAAGTTCGAACCTTTTTTGCAGTTTTTGTCTTCCAAAAAGTCTTTGAACATGTACAAAGACGGTCCCCAAAAGTCTTTGTACATCGCGAAAAATCTTTGCCGAATACAAAAAAAAACCGTGTTTGGTCCCCCTTGATTTTGAAAAATTTTGGTCGCGCCCCCCCTGAAACAAAATTCTGTATATGGGCCTGACAGCCACACTAGAATAAATCGTCAATTTTTTTAGTTTAAGTGGATATTCCAAAAAAATCATCGCAGAACAGCGTTACGCAATCGCACAGCTCTATTTCAGAAAATTCGAAAATTTCCCCAGGAAGGGAAATTCCCCCTCCCCCAAAATAGCAACACCACAGTTGAGAAAACTGAATTGCCAGACTATGGACATTGCTCAGGGTTAGTAAAAACATAAATTTGAAATTTTTGAACTTTGGAGGGTTTTTGATCTTTACAGTAAGCCGAAGGTTAACCAACATATAAAAAATATTTAGTATTGTTTAATTGGTCAAAATATGCCTCAATTTCAATGACAAAGAGCAGTTTAAACCGTTAGAAATCAAGAGAATTAAGAAGTTGATCGACCCTGAAACGCTGACTCAGAAAAAAATGCCTAGAGATCTTTAAAATGATGATTTAACGGACATTCTGAATCCAAAAGACATACACAGCTTGCACATACCTATTTATCAGAATTTGTTCTGTAAAAAAATGAAAACCGTCCATGTACCTATGCCTAATAAGGTAGATGCTGAAGATTTAAAATCGGAAAAATTGAGGAACAATCTTACGAAGTGAGGAAAATAAACAGAAGGAAACTTAATTAAATCAAGAAATAATAAAGAAATGGAACGGATTTACTCCCAAGTGGGTAAATTTTAAATTTCAGCAGAAAATCAAAATATTAAGTGGTTGTAGCCTAACAAACAGACTATGTAAGAACAATTAGAAATCTAAGCGAGTCCAGGTCAGGCGGCCAAACCCGCATTGCGTAAAACAATAAACAAGAATAACAAATCAATAAAAATAATGCGACGATCTCATTTTAGAGCGCATCTCAGGAAAAATCCTAACAATACTAAAATTCCGAAAAAATGCTAAGAAAAGCGAAATATCACGCCCAGCCCTCTAAAGGCAAAAGGATACCTCTACAATGTTTAAAAACGACTCGAGTATGTTAGCATCATAAAACTAGGCTAAATCATTAAAAGCGCCGATAAGTTTTTGGTAGAAGAACGGTTAAATTTGTGTACTTACCAAGACCCCTAATTTCGGCACCCACAAAACCAGCACTTGGCAGCCCTGACATTGCTCCATACCTACCTACATTCCGAAAATTCACCAAAATTTGCATTTTTATCGAATCTGTTCATTGCAATACTTTCTAGTTCAAAATGAAAACGTTATTTCTGGAGCAAATGTTGTACACCGTCCGAAAAGCAGTAATTTCATTTCAGTACACTTAAGCTAAAAACTTGCTTGATTTTAGTTCTATCTTTATTTAGTCCCAGATAAAACATATTATGATATCCGTGCGGCCTCAGGTTACCCACAAATCACCGATTTTTTTGGGGGCTTGGCTTAGTGTACATTACATGTACATCTGCTCCAGGAATACTCTAAAAACGGTATAAAAACTTTCCAATTCTACCTATTTCATGACAAGTCACCATAAGCTACATCCACATTCCAGAAATTCTGTTACTTTACCTTCTCGTGATAAGCTACGATCTGAAGAGAGAGCACGCGATCAAGCGGTCTAAGAAGTCTAGTACTTCTGCTCAGCATATTGAAACGCAAAGACTGCAAACGAACTTAAACGACAGGTAACTTCAGTTTCGAAACAGACACTGACTCCGATCATGAATATCAGTATGATGATATCGCGTTGACCGACTGACAATTGATTTAGATTGACAGTTGCCTAATGTTGATAGTTGTTGATGCTAACGATTAAGCGTTGTGACAAGCATACAGTAAGAACAAACATCGAACTAATTTGAATCGTGTGCCATTAATAACTTTTAATAAACATTTTTAAAACCAAAATATTGTAAAAATTATTAATTTATTTAACGATGTTGGGCTCGGTTGAATTTTCGTATTGTTGAATTCTGTCCTTAGTGCCACACTACGTTTAGGAACCAAAAAATTTTCAAGCATCGGAAATCGGAAAGAAACCAAGTTAAATAATTATCAAAACTTAAGCCCTCATTAAGTTTCTTGGGTTTACTTAATTTATCTCTCCGAGTGGAGCATAGGTAAGTACCTATTCTCAAGAGGGGTTATAAGTTTACCTATAGTCTGTTTCATTTATTCGAGAGATTTTTAGTAAATTTTTTTAAGGGCTACTGTAACCGAACTTGTACTTCAGCAATTTGGATTACTGTGGTTTGCGGTTACGCTTCTATAGTCTGTTTCATTTATTCGAGAGCTTCTTGGTCAATTATTTTAAGGGCTACAGTAAGCGAAACAAGACGAATACACTGTAATTCATCAGATCAACTCAGTGAGGGCGAGTGGCTGGAATCCTTCCATTTGTAATGCACTAATCCGCTCATATAAATTTAATTTAGCCATTCAATCAGTGCTGCGACATACTACAGTAAGTGCGCTCAACAAAAAGCTACCGGCTGGGATCGAACCCGGGTTGCTACGACTACAAGCAGAGGTTTTACCACTGAGCTATGCAGGAGTTCGCGATGTTTCTTAACATCGTAGTCTATTGTGTTTAAAGTGTCAACTTAGAATAAGTTGTATGCGCGATTTTTATCTGTAAGTTTATTGATCTGCTGGAAGACGATAATACATTATGCCGCAAAAATGTTATAAAAAAACCCTTCTTTACTACGTAGCTCTAGTGAGATCTAGCGACCTACAGAAAATAACAAAGAAGGGGTTACTGTAACCTCCGAAAACATTTACTGAAAAATCTTTCAGATAAATAAAACAGACTATAATTGTCGGATAATGTAAACGAATAATGATGTATGTATAGCATCGAGCACTCGAGAAAATTTAAACACCGGTTTTGCCGGAAAGAGACGAAGTGACCAAAATGTTAAAGCACGGATATTTTATACTTCCGCGGAAAAGGTGGAGAATAATTCTATTGGACGACATTACGGTAGAATTACGGTAATACGATTCCCGATTGACTAATTAACACTCAAACAAGCTTGACTAAATACTCTTTTTTAGTAAAAGGTAAAGAAGGACGAACTTCCATGAAAACGAATCTTTTTGAATTCATTTGCGTCATTGCAACTAAATACTTTCCGGACTTTGCCCAGAGAACGAATAAAACTAATATTTAGAGCACAAGCACGAGAAAAGAATTCCCGAAATATATGTACATAGTTCTTATGTAATCGAGCGTAAATCAAGAATTTCTCATGATCTAATCATACTGTAACCGAATGACATAATACCGCGCAAGAATTTCATCATTAAATCATACTGTAACATTGACTTTTGTTACACTACAGTAAGAGAAACAAGACGAATTACTGTAATTCGGCAGATCAGCTCAGTGAGGGCGAGTGGTTATTATTCTTATATTTTTAATGCACTAATCTGCCCATTTAAATTTAATTTAGGTATGTATTTAATGGTCTAGGACGTTTTGGCGACGCCGTTTTGGCGACGGCCGTTTTGGCGCCGGCCGTTTTGGCGACGGCCGTTTTGGCGCCGGACTGAAAGTTTTCCTCAAAATTGCTGGAAATTAACGAGAAACTGTACAATAACTTATTTTTAATGCTCAAAGAACTAATGTCATCATTTTAATCAGATGTTGAATCAGTTTTATAGAATCAGAGCAGAAATTTTTCGCAGACCTATGTAATTACTTGTACATATGTAAATTTATTCATATGCATTATTCCAGCAGTTTACAGTCAATTTGAGTACGTACATACATAAAGCTGTGGCGAATTAACACTAATTTTTGACGCTTAATATCATCAATCAAGCAATATCTATGGGCTTATACCCCCAAACCCCCCAAACCCATCTTGTATGTAGTTGTTGTAAACCAGAATTTCATGCACCAACTTATGTGAAACAGACTATAGATATGCATGTGTATGTTAGCTCTCAAACAATTTCAATAGCAGAAACAGCTATGTATTTCAGCATATGTAGAATGCTAAAACAGTCTTTTTGAAGAAATTTCGAAGAAAATTTCAATTCGGCGCCAAAACGGCCGTCGCCAAAACGGCCGGCGCCAAAACGATCGGCGCCACAACGGCCGGCGCCAAAACGGCCGTCGCCAAAACGGCGTCGCCAAAACGGCGTCGCCAAAACGGCGTCGCCAAAACGGCGTCGCCAAAACGGCGTCGCCAAAACAGCGTCGCCAAAACGTCCCATTTCGTGTATTTAATATGTGCTGGGACGTACTACAGTAAGTGCGCTAAATAAAAAGCTATCGACTGGAATCAAACCCCGGTCGCTTCGACGAAAAGCAGACGTTTTACCACTGAGCTGTGTATGTATGCACATACATATGCGGGAGTTCGCAGCGTTTCTTAACATTTTAGTCTATTGTGCTTAAAGTGTCGACTTAGGATAAGCTAAATGCGCGTTTTTTATTTGTAAGTTGATTGATCTGCTGGAAGACGAGAAGAAATTATGCCGCAAAAATGTTATTGAAAAATCATTCTTTGCGACGTAGCCACAGTGAGATCTAGCGACCTACAGTAAATAAAAAAGCAGGGGTTACTGTAGTCTCCGAAAACATTTACTGAAAAAGCTCTCGGATAAATGAAACAGACTATAGGTGCGTGCGTAGAGGGCTGGGTTACCCTGTTTTGGTCGGGCCACTTACCCCCGAGTCCGCCTGGAGCTGAGCGACCCCAAGCTAGGGCGCAACGCTCCGGACGAGCGCATATGCTTCAGATTCGGGTCAAGTAAGTTACGTAATTGTAGTTCCGACGCTATAGTTGCACAAAGTCACAGGCGCAAATGTGCAACCATTTGTTTGCATACACTGAAGAAAGAATCGCATCCGATTTTTCGGATGTTCCATAATGAAGGGCTAAAATTGTCTCACATTGTAGAATTAGATCATAAATCACGCTATGATGCTTTAGGAAAACTTTCTAATATTCATAATTTTGCGCGGATCAGAATCTTAGGGTGATTGTAAATGGGACATAGAAGCAGATATAATCTATTCCATTCCAAACGAGCCATTTTCACTAAAGTCTTATTACTGTCTTGGTTTTTTAACATCAAAAATTGCTACTTCCATTAAGCTCTCGTAGTGGCTGATTGCTCTAAAGTCGTCTTAAATTGTAAAATATTCCACCACAGTAATAAGTCGGTAATGGAAATTGGGCCGTTTGGAATGGAATGGACTATAGTTCTATATCAACGCATTTGACCTCTTGAAATCGAGAATGAGAAGTATATATCGACCTGCATATAAACGCTTTTACCTTTTTACTGTAGGGAACTGAGCCGCTAGTGCAACGGTTGTCGAATGTCGAATCGATTTTTCGGACTTCTTTATTTTTGCATGGCTTAGGCTTCGATTTATGGGGCAAGTAGCATAGCAGGAGGGTAGCACCAAAACTCTATGGGTGCAAGATTTTTAAAGGTAAACAAATGGTCCTAAAAATGGTGGTATGGTGAAAAACACCATTTTTCAACGTTTTCAATTTTTCAACATTTTTTTCAACACCACTGGCAACAAAAAATCGCGGAAAAAAACTGAAAAATTTTAAAAATTGGATTTTGGGGTGGGAGTTGTTTTGGTTTCTGGAGGTGCATACCTTCCATGCCTACGTTAGGGTGGCCGCTTAGGTCGGTCGGTAGGTATTCGTAATTGGATTTACGAAAATCAAGTCGAAAGGGCATATTATTTATCTCTTTTGACCCGTGAATTTCAAAAGCAATAGAATTATGGTCACTATCCGAAAAGGGTGTAAAACTTTCACGTGACTCGTGAGTGGCTAGATTGAGTGAAAAGAGCAAATCTAAAATATTATCGTGAGTTGGACCACGAAATAGTTGATCCATCCAAACCAATTGTACGGCAGTAATTATTTGCAGTCAACTGCAGGTAATACAGCACACAATGTAAAGTTATATGCAGTCAAAAACCAGCGGCCTAGACTGCAGGCAACATAACACACAATGTAAAGTTATATGCAGTCAAAAACCAGCGGCCTAGACTGCAGGTAATATAGCACACAATGTATATGCAGTCAAGTAAAATGCTTATTGATATGGCGCTTCGCTCGCATTCTAACCTGTATTACATGGTTTTAGAAGGCACTTTCATTTGAGGTGGTCTAGCAGATTTGCTTCCTCAATAGGGAATGTTTTTTTGCGCTGTATGGGTAGCAGCTTCAATAGCTGCCCATCCACCCATTAGCGCATTTTGATGGGCCAGCGTAAGCTCTGGTCCTGTATGATAGATATTGCGTAGCTGTTGCTGTTCTTGTCCTCGTCCTGGGAAATTGTTTTACTTTAGTGGAAATAAAATTATGCAGCAAATACGTTTGATACTGGAAAAATGGTGTGTGGCGACAGCAATTGATTGCGGAATCAGATTGGTGCCAGACATGGGCTAAGTCTGAGATAAATGGAGCAAAAATTGCTCCGCTCGCTTCGCTCGCTCCGCGATTTTGCTCCATTTATCTCAGGCTTAGCCCATGCGCTGGCATCAATGTGAATGCACATAACTAAGCCTAAGCCTAAGACATTGGTAACCCCGCTCAGTCACAGTCCCCCAACGCTTCGGCGACTAATCCGAAACATTCCTAAATGCTTTTCGGAATCCTTGTTTCACATTGTCGAATAAACTTTGAAGCATTTCATTTTCACTAAAATAAAACAATTCCCCAGAATGAGGACAATAACAGCAACAGGTACTCATTATCTATCATGCAGGACCAGAGCTTACGCAGGCCCATCAAAATGCGCTAATGGGTGACTGGGCAGCTATTGAAGCTGCTACCCATACAGCGCAAAAAGCTTTCCCTATTGAGGAAGCAAATCTGCCAGACCATCTCAAATAAAAGTGCCTTCTAAAACCATCTACTACAGGTTGAAATGCAAGCGAAGCGCCAGCTTCCCATATCAGTAAGCATTCAACTTGACTGCATATAATATCACATTGTGTGCTATATTACCTGCAGTCTAGGCCGCTGGTTTTTGACTGCATATAATTTTACATTGTGTACTATATTGCCTGCAGTCTAGGCCGCTGGTTTTTGACCGCATATAATTTTACGTTGTGTGTTATATTACCTCTAGTCTAGGCCGCTGGTTTTTGACTGCATATAATTTTACATTGTATGCTATATTACCTGCAGTTGACTGCAAATAATTACTACCCAATTGTACAGAACGTATGATAAAATAAAGTACCTATTAATAGGATCAGGGGGAAAAGTGTTGGAAAACCAATTAATTTTAGGAAGATCAAAATCGCCAACAATTACTGAAGGATAAGAAACATTTGAAGCCTATTCAATTGAATGACAAAGATTCTCAGCAAATCTAAATTTAATATCTTTATTGCATAAGTCGAAAATTAAGATTTCACTTGCAGGAAGAATGACAGGAATTTTGATAATTTTTATACGTAAACTGTTATTGGCAAAAACTATAAGTCCACCTCCGCGTTTACTGGGACGGTCACAACAAAAAAATTGATAACTATCTGAAGTGCAAAGTAGGCTATCTGGAATTTCAGGATAAAGCCAAGATTCACAACAAAGTATTATCTAAAATTCTTTGCTATCAAGTAAAAGTTTCAAATCACCCAGCTTATTTATAAAACTTCTTGAATTAAAATACAGCACTTTTAAACGCAAAATATCAAGAAGGAGTGCGACTACCAAGATTTTTCGCAAAGCGCCAGGCTTTTTTGAATTGACAGACGGTTTAGAAGGTGATGAAGAGATGAAGAGGCCAGACTCACCTTTAGAAATTCGTTCACGGAGCTCACCAACCAGCTCACGTTGACGTTGATGTTGGAGGTAGGATAAATCTGAGCGTGCTCTTAGGCGAGGGTAAGGACCGTAATTTCTATTTTTCAGCGAACTGTTCACGAAGCAAATAAAAGACCTTTTTGATTGATTGTTGGACATGCAAATTTTCAAGAAACTGGGTTTGCTGTCACGCAAGCAGTTGCAAATCGGTGTTATGGCTGTAGTGTCAGCGAGCAATTTTAGGGTAGCACGGTCATCATCAGAATCGGCAAGGCCAGATAAAACAGATTTAGATTTTATCGATTCTTTTTCCAAAGCGTCCTGGGAAAGGAGTGGGATATTCGGTAGATCAGGAGCGGCTTTAAGAGGAGTTAGCTTTGAAATCGCGTCAGGTAGTTCAGACAGTTTCTCGTTTACGGAGGTTTCAAAGGAATGAAGATGGTTTTATAATGAGACAATCTTGTAATCAATAGCAAAAATATGCTTACCAGTAGGCAGACAGGTCGGACAGAAGAATAATTGGTCTAACGATGCTAGGAGATTGTACACATCTCTGTCAAGACCAACACAAGATCCATGAAACCAGTTCTTACAAAAATCGCAAAAGATTCCATGTTTATCGTATACTGTCACATCGCACTTCGGACAATAAACAGTAACTTTTAGGCTATTCTTGTTGGCAGTAGAATTTTTAGACTGAGACATCATGCAAAACGGAAATACGCAATGACGAAAATAGACAATTGATCAATAGATGAACAATAGCGCTGTGTGTTAGATATTATTTGCAGTGTATGTTGCTGGTTTTTGACTGCAAATAATATCACACTGTGTCCGACCTTATTTGCAGTCTAGGCCGCTGTTTTTTGACTGCAAATAATTATTTTGCTGTATGCTAAATTATTTGCAATTGACTGTAAATAATCACTGCTATGTCTGTCTAGAACCTGCTCTGTGCGCACCATATTAACGTTTGTATTCCGACAGACGGGAGCATGTAGCCAGGATTTTCGCCAGGGGAGAATCCAAAAAATTATTTTTTCCTAAAAAACCCCATAAAAACGGGCGGGGGCCGATAAATAACCTGTTTTTTGGGCTTTTCATATTGTCCTGTGCTATTTAAGCAATAAAAAATTAATTTTTTTGAAATTTACGTTTTTGACGGAAGCGCGCAAAACGCTAATTTTTTGGCTTTTCCTACAATAAAACGATAGAAATAGCCAAAAGATAGAAGAAATCGGCGCAAAGCGCCGTGAATTTTTTGATTTTACATCGCAGAACAGCATCATGCAACTATATTGTTCAGTTCTTGAACATGTCGAAATTTTTTCCAGGGGGCGGAATTCTCCCCCTTAACTACGCCAGTGAACTCATTGAAAGCAGGTGGCGCTGACTAATTAACGTGCAGTGCTGTAGAGCGAGAGGTCTGAGAATTGAAGCCTGGCAACTGAAAATTATTTCCGCTATCAGAAAAAGTGAATAAGTACCGAGAATTCGATGGAAACCATCTTTTTTAAGGCTGGGGGTCTGTATAGCGCGCTTAAGTGCCCCTAGTGGGGTCCGGGGCAGAGTCTTGGAAAATTTAGTGAGCACTAAAACTATTAATCGTAAAAATTTTCAACCACGGTTCTGAATTAATTGTGGGTGTAGCCAGGATTTTCGCCAGAGGGGGAATCCGGGAAATTTTTTTAATCTAAAAACCCATAAAAACGGGTAGGGGCCATTAAATATAGTGTTCTTTGGGATTTTTCACATCGTCCTGTACTATTTAAGCGATAAAAAAATTATTTTTTCGAGAATTTTTTTACGTTTTTGAAGGAAAAATGCTTATTATGCGCGAAACACTAATTTATTGACTTTTCCTACAACAAAGCGATAGAAACTGCCAAAAGATAAAAAAATCAGCACAAAGCGCCGACTTTTTCGATTTTACGTCGCAGAACAGCATCATGCAACCATATTGCTCAGTTTTTGAACACGTCAAAATTTCCCCCAGGGGGAATCCCCTCTCCCCCACACTGGCTGTGTAAGTGGATTTCACCCTAAAAGTGGTCAATGTTCATCAGCAAATTCATAATCATCGCCAAAAAATTACTGTCATTCTTCCTTCATGAACAAGTCTCATGTTCTGCATAGAACGTGTGAAGAACATAAGATGGTGCAAAATACGCTTTAGCTTGTGTAGAGACTGAAAATGGGGTGTTTAAACTGCACGCATATGTGGGACTAAAAGATTCAAATTATAATTGTGAAATTCGGCGCAAAGCGCCGAAAATTTAATGCGATTTTTGGCTTAAAAAGTAAAAGGAGTGACGAAAAAACCATTCTCAGATTCCATTTGGGGGAAGGTAGGCACATCCTCCCTATTCCGCTGGATACGAGCCTGGTTCTCTTTATACGGTGGGGTTCGCATTGGATTGGATTTAAGGCTATCGTTTTTCCCCATTTTAGTTAATGTGGACGAAAATTTCGGGATATGGACAGTTTTTCAAATGGTTCACTCTCAGATTACAATCTGTAGCAGTCGGCCAACAAGCCTTAATCGATTATTGTTTTCGTATAAAAATGAAAATGTATTTTTGAACAAAACGATCGAAAAACCTGCCTAAGTTATTGCTTAATAGGGGCAAATTATTGGCTGGCATCCTCTGTAAAATACTGACTGCGGTGCGGTGTCTTGCTTGCAATAGAATCGTTATATTTTCTCCTCTTCTTTTCAATGTTTATTATTTATTTTATCGTATTCTGGAAGTAAAATATTTGCAATGAATGCTCTAGGTACCAGTCGCAACAAATTATTTCGCCCTTTGTTCAATCATAAGGAACAAGAGCTACATTTTTGATGTTTTTAGATGATATACAAAAATGAGCTAAAACTCAAAACATTCGAACATTCTTGACATTTATATGCAACAAGAAACCGTTGTTTGTGATTTTGACGTTCTCAGCACAAAATATCGATTTGTGCTTTGCTACACAAGTTCTTTGTTGAATAATGAGATGAACAACCAACTTCTTGAATATTTAGAATGGTCTTGTAGAACTCCTAGGTTCATCGTATTGGGGGATTTTAACTTTCCAGGAATAAAATGGAACAAACATTTCTTACTTGCTGAAGATAGCATCTCTTCTTATTTTTTTGATTTTCTGAATCAGGTCGGATTACACCACTTCATATGTCAATCATCATTAGGTAATAATATACTGGATTTATTTTTTGCTCAGACAAGTCATCCATATTCGATATACAAAATTCGGTACCTTTTGCATCTAGTGATCACGATTCAGTTGAGATCAACATATACATTCCTATAGAACTTACGGAAAATCATAACACACGAAACCTCGACTTTAAAAGAGCTTTTTATAAGTCGATTATTCGCGATTTATCCATAATAAGCTGGCCTGACGTTTTTTAAAATTGTTTAAACATTGACGATTTTTATGATGCTTTTTCTACTATTTTAACTGAAGCCATCAAATCCAGTGTTCCTTTTAGAAAACATCCCATGAAAATCGAAAAATTCCCGGAAAATATTTCGCGTCTTCAAAAGAAAAAGTTAAAATTTGGAGATATCTTAAGAAAAATCCGAATTTAAAAAATTGATACAAAAACATCTGTAATGATGTGAATGTTGCGGTAGCTTCATTTTGCCGTAAAGAGGAAGAAAATTACTAAAAAATGGTTCTGATTTGAAAAAGTTTTACAGTTTTGTCAATACTCGGCTAAACTCGAAGCACTTAAATCCCAATTCAGAGGTTAATGGTCAAACCGTCTCTGATAAATCAATCAAGGCAGATGCTCCTAACACATTTTTTGGATCGGTTTTCACTTTAGATAATTATGATATCCTAGATGATGTGAATCGCGTAAACGTAACTGATCGTCCAAAACTTGCTTTTGAAAATTTGGTCATTTCCTTGGCGTGAAATAAGCTAAAACCCACATATTCTGTTGATCCCAATGGGTTTTGCGCATATTTTATACAACAAATTCGTGATGTTCTGATTGCTCCCATGTCTACAATTTTTCAAGTCTCCTATAGAACTGGAAAACTTCCCAGGTCCTGGTTAGAAGCCTTGGTAAGCCCGGTTTTTAAAAAAGGAAACCCTCATTCAGTAGCAAATTATAGACCAATTTCACTTACGTGTATTTTTTGCAAAATTATGGAATCATTAATAAATGATTGTATCATGAACTATTTTAATCGAAAGAATTTGTTGAACCCGCAACAATTCAGTCTTATGAAAAACAAATCGTTTGATTCCCAATAACTAAAATGCAAGAATATTTGGACTAAGAATTCAGATCATCGGATTCCTACTGTCATAGTTTATGTAGATTTTTGCTAAGCCTTTGATTCTGTTGTTGATTCTGAACTGTTACGAAAAGTTGAACATTTGGGAATTTCTAGATTTTTACTAATCTTGATTCGATCATTCTTATCAGGCAGATCACAGAAAGTAAAAATTGGCGGTCATATATCTAATTCATTGCTAGTAATAAGTGGTGTTCCTCAAGGGAATGTTCTGGAGTGTTCTGGGTCCCACGTTATTTTTGATCTTTATTAACGATTTAGTAGACTCGATTAAAAATAGCAATATACTGTTGTTTGCTGACGATTTGAAAATTTTCAACAAATCCGAAAATTCCGTCCTGTTACAGTCTGATCTTGATTCATTGCATTCTTGGGCCGAAAAATGGCAACTGAAAATTAGCTACGAAAAATGGGCACCTTTATACTTGGGTTACGGAAATCCGGAAGTGAGCTATAAGTTAGGTCTATCTGAGTTGAAAAATGCCGAAAATTGTATGAAAGACCTTGGTATTTACATATCTAATGATTTATCATCGGGCCTTCATTGTACACATATAGCGTCTAAAGCTGCTAGAGTCGCATCCTTAATACACAAAACATTCGTCTCAAAAAATACCAATTTGATGATAAGAGCTTTTAAGACATACCTGGAATCCATACCAAAATGGAGATATTACACGACTTGAAAGAGTGCAAAGAAAATTTACAAAAAAACTATTTTGGAACAAAACTTCATCGTATGATGAAAGATTAAATATCCTAAACTCAGAACGATTTGAAACCCGTCGGATCGACACTGATCTTGTTTTTGCTTTTAAAATTGTTAAACACAAAATATTGACATTTAAGGAATTTTTTGAGCTTACACCGAACAGAGTTACTAGATACGCAAATAGCATGAAACTCTTCATCGAACAATTACGTTTAGATTGCAGAAAACATGACTGCGAACAGGGTGGCTAAAATTTAGAACATTCTCCTGCAAAGCACAGTTGACTGTAATAATCCAATAGTTTTCAGAAATATGATTTCGGAAATTGATTTAAGTGTTTTTCTTAAGGGGCGTACGTAAGATCCTTGTTCCTTACGCTCCTGATACCATTGTATTATCTGTTGCTTTATGTAGGTACATACTTTGTTTTATGCACATTGTGTGTTATGTTTACAGTGACAATGCATTTTTTACCTACTTTTTATGTGTTTCTTTTTTAATACTTCCACCGAATAAATTTTCTTCTTCTTTATGAACCTTGTTCTGAACTAATTAGGGGAAAAATAGGGCTATTTGAGGTTCTTACTGAACTTTCTGGCCAGAAAAAACTTGAAGAAAATTAAAAATTAATAAGGCTTGAATTAAAAAGCTTGTTCACTTAGTCTCCATATGATTTTGGTATCAAATTATTCGCGCAATTAGTGTTTAAATGCTGATGAGTTTTAAGTATTTAAAAACGATATTACCCGCAGCAAAAGATCAAATTAAATTGGTCGTATTAGTCACTCGTTGTAATTTGCAGAAAATCAACTTTTATCAATTTATTTCTATCTAGAATGATTTACCTGATTTCGTTATTTCTTACCCTAATTTGAGTATATTCAATTCTACATAGATTAGCACGCATTGTTTTATACTAATGTACATATCATGAGGCAGTTATAGGAATTCTTATTCATTTGACGTGCATGCATGTCCATTTGCTGACTTTCTTTTCTTTATATGACATAGTTATTTCGCCATAGTATTTTTTGTGTTTTTCTCGCAAAAGTAGTTGATAAAATAGAAGTCATGAAATTCCTTCCAATTATATAATCTTTTCTCTAATCAAGATTTTCAAATTTTTAATGTGCATTTAGAACAGCTTGTGAATTGGTGCTATGAGAATCACCAATTTTATAGGTATCTAATCGATCAAAAACGCATCTTGGATTCGGAATAGAATGATCGATTTTGGACGCACTTGAGAACTAAAGCTTTTGCCATTTCTGTGCTTCTAAATTTCATTTCAGAGGGATCTCTTTACAGAATTAGCTGACTATGTCGGTCTCGAGTTTGCCTTCTCAGTCGCCTGCTTTAACAGTTGCAGATCTCGAGAAAAAGCAAAGCTATAGAGTAAGCTCATAGTGAGTAGAAGAGTTCGAAAACCAAATTTCAATATAAGCGACCTAAATAAGTTCTAATTTCGTAATGCCGGCATTACCTCCTTTCATACATGAAACAAGGGATGGGGATCCCCTATCCAGAGTTGGTCGTCCCGCCATCCCGCTAGGCCAAAATTTCTTTCATCGATCCATGATTTTCTCAGAAAAAATGGCATTTTTGACCGTTTTTAAATGTTTTTTTCGGTCGTTTTTAGATGTTTGTTTGGCCGTTTTAGGCCAAAAATTGTATGTCTCATTTACCATTGATCGGCCTAAAAACAACCATGGACCCCCACCGAAAATTTTGAGCCCTTCTAGTATGTAGTGCCTTCATTACACCAAAAGATTAGGAATCTTCCGTAGTTACTTAAATTAGTAGACATCACTGTTACAGGTCGATCATTTTTCAAAAGGACGTTAACAGACATGCACAGCATGGGAATTCTGGGGGTAGGAGGAAGGAGCTGTTGAAATTCAAAAGTGCCTTTTTCGGGTTTAAAATTGTGGATATCACAGTTTTTTGTCTCCGGCAAAGAGTTTTCCCGATAAACAAAGACTTTTTCGGAGCGTCTTTGTACATGCACAATGGAAGGCAAAATCTGTAAAAAGCCTCGGCTCTTAGCGCCGAAATGAGTAATTGTGTCTTCTATATCTCTTCTCTTTATAATGGCAGGAATTAGATTTAAAACGGAAAAAACGTCAGATTTGTTGAGGCTTCGCGCCATTTTTAGACAATTTTCAGTATTATTTCTCGTCAGAAATCCATTGATTAGGTAAAATACACTACCAAAGATCGAAAATCCTGTTTTATCGCACTAAAATCGCTATTTTACCATGTAGGTACCCAATAAAATTTGCATGTACAAAACGTATAAAAACTTTTGGGGACCATCTTTGTTATTGTTCAAAGAGATCTTGTACAAAATAAAATACTGGTGGATATGCGCTGTTTTTGGTGTTCCTGATGATGCTCTATTTATAAAGCGTAAAAGATGAAAAATTTTGGCAAAAATCTAAAAAGAATCGAATGAATTGGACAAAATATACTCAAAATTGATCAAAATTGTAAAAATGTGAGAATTTGATAAAAGTCTGACATTTTGGAGCGATCAGATAGCTAAAACTGCTTAACATAGTCCATTTTTACGATTTTTTTCGGAAAATCGCGAAGTCTGGGTTAGGAAATGAAAACCCCCTCCGACTTTTCGGCTAAAATTAATTTATTGAGACTATCTTAAGCATATATGCACATGGGAGGTGAGGGGGTATTGCCCTCCTGAAGGGTCAGCCGGACATGTATGGTCCGGCGGTTTTGAGCTGATGGAACGTTTTTTTGCATCATTTTTGAGGTCAAAAGCAGTAGAAAAGTCAAAAATTTTTCGGCGATTTGCGCCGGATTAATACTTTTAAGTGCTTTTTACTCAAAAAGCGCCCAAAATTGATTTACATTTTTTTAGTTTAAAAATTGATATAATGCAATTAAAATGGTCTAAAAATGCTTTCGAAACGCGATATTACCACGAAAAAGCGTTTTATAGGCTATTTTGACCATTTTGATCGTTAAAACAGCAACAAAAATCGTGAATGTAAAATTTACTGTTTTGGATTTCAGGGATTTCACCCACCTTCCCTGCCGACCCTGACCTTGTGCACTTATGATCTTAAGTGCCGTGCCTTTTTTGTGCTAGTTGATTATTGAACGCATAATGTCGAAATATTAATCGAACGAGATAAATAAAACATAATTATGGGTTAAAAAATGTTTAAAAACTATACCAAAAATAAAAAAGTAAAATAAATAATTTCATTTCAATTTATTTTATTAAAATAATTTTATACATCTATATAACAAGATAAATGTCGCATGCACTATATAAACTTTTGTGAAACGCCCACGAGTAAGTCAGCCATAATTTAGTGACTATTTACTGTACAATTTTAGCACTTCAAATTTTCAAAATTTTAAAATATTTTTTTTAAAGAATTGTTTGTTTATCGCTTTTAATCCACGTTTCAGATGAAGAAGGAGAAGTACCATAATGAAAAGCGCCGCGTTGCTAAGGAGTTGGTTAGCACTTTCAAAGATCCCACTGTAGTAGTGATGGCTGATTGGCTGAAAGTTCGTGGCACGCTGAGGACTTGGACCAGAATGTATTGCGTGCTTAAGCCCGGATTATTACTCATTTACAAAAGCCCGAAAACTCATAAGGTTTTCCTTGTGATAGAGCTGTAAACATAGAACGCAAGAGGTGGATCAGAAATCCCCCACCCCTACCATACGCGTATATTCGAAATTTCGACAGGGGTCTCTCGACCATTTTTAGGGGGGCAGTCGCGGGTGGGAAAATAAACTCCAATTTTGGCCAAAAATAATAAATTTTTATAAAAATGGCCAAAGTGCAAGTTTTCTACAAAAATGAGGGAGGGATCAAAAATTTTCTTTTTTGGGACGACCACTGTGTTGGTTTTGGTGTTTTTTGCAATCGTTTTGAGGTCTTTTACTACATTCCCCCATTCAAAAATGGTCCACTATCGCCTTATAAAAATCCGAGCTTTTACACTCGTCTGGAGTGGTTGTAAAGTTAGATCTAAGATCTATTACAAAGTGTACAATTTTCTTTAAATTTGCTAAAAAAATTTTGTAGATTTCTCCCAACCTTATTTCATTGGTTACAATACGATGCTCATTAATTCGTGTGTGTCAAATGATTGCAATTCACTCCAAATTTTAGACTTGCATACATATGTATGCCTTTTTTTGTACGAGACAATGATTTTCAGGCTCGTATAAAGATTCTTGGAGCCATGTTCGTACAATTTACAAAGACTTTTTTGGGGCAAAGTGATAGTAATTTTAACGCTTTTTTGACTTTTTGAGCAAAATTTCAAGAAATTTTCGGCGCTTCGCGTGAATGTCGCAATTACAATCTATTTGTAGCTCCAAGCGTGGGCATTAAACACTCCAAAATCTATCTTTGTGTAATTTTAAGTATTTTTGTACAGACTTAAACATATTTTACATCTATTTCTATTGTTTTATAAAACTTTTATGCAGAAAATAAGAATTATCTGACAACTTTGTACCGTTTTTTGCCATTTGAAGATGAAATTGTTTTTTTATCCTCGCGTTGCATTAAATTCATACGCAAAGTTGGCAGCTATGTGGTAGAATGCAGTAATATGCATTTTAATAAGTATAGGTAATAATGGTATAATGAGGTGGACAAGGTTATAAGATGACAGGGAAAGCTGCGAGGCGCGCAACAGCACGTCCGAACAACGACTAACGATTAACTTATTAAAATTATACTAAGTATACAAGAATACTACGGAATTTAGGAAAATCGTGTTGGCGAAGTCAGGCCGTTGAATGACGCAAATGGAAGCAAAGAGCGGATTTACTTTTCAGGATCATAGCTTACTTTTAGGACCGGATAGCTGGTCGTCACAGGTGGTCGCTAAATGTTCAGAAAGGAATTTGCGAACGCGTGAAATTTAGATATTAAACTCAGCTTGCTGATAGTTTTTATGTGAAAAACTGTTGTGAGTCAGAGAATGGCGGAAGTTGCGCAAATTATAAAATAAGCATAAAACGAGTAATTTCATAAAATATAAGTATATTCTTTACACATAAGCAAAATTTTGTCCATTATGAGATTCAGTCAGCATATTGCAATCGCTGTATTATTTCTGATTGTTTAACATAGATTATTTTAGCTCCCCGAGTCGAGTTTCACGTGTAAATTAAACCAAAACTCGTGAAAATTTTGGCGCTTCGCGCCCAACTTCTATAATCAGGTGAATTTAGGACGGAGTATTACTTTTTGTGATCCGTGCGAGATGCGGATAAGAGATTAGTAGTATGCAAAAAAATTTGTAAATTTTATAGTATATCTATATATTATATGCACAAAAATATTTTCGCTCGTACAAAGACTTTTCCGGAGATCTTTGTACACGTACAAAGAGGTTAATGCAAAAAACTGCCTTTTTATCGTAAACCGAAAATAAAAGAAGAATGATTGACTGTGCTATAATTTGTAGAAGGATAAAATTATTCTTAGACATCAGATGCTTTAAAATGTACATACATACCTGTACAAATGTAATGCAAATGTAATAGATGTAAATATGTATATGTGAAACAAAATGAAATTGAAAAATTTAATATCAGCGCTATGTTAAAATAAGAAGAAACAATGTACAATATAAATGAACTGTAAATGTAGGTACCAAAACCGAGAGTGACATTTAATTATCTTACACTTCTGCCTTCTTCTTTACACTGCAGTCAACTACTCGAGCGCCTACACTTTACACTAAGCGTGTAGTGCGGTTATTGGATCGAAAATGTATAGTGCAATCAGTTTAAAGTATAATTATCTTAATATTTCTGTTCTACTTTACACTGCACATTTACACTTTACATTTTACGCCTTAACGTGCAGTACGGTTTTTGGATCGAAACTGTACAGTGACTCGGGCTTAAAATAAAATTTACTTTACACTTCAGCTCTACTTTACACTGTATCTAATATTTACGCATTACATTTTACACTTAATACTTTTACATGTAGTACGGTAATAGGATCGAAAATGTTCAGTGGTGATGCTGGCTTACAACATAATTCATCTTTACGCTTCTTTTTACTTTGCACTGCACTTAAGTACTTACACTTTGCTTACGCTTTACACTTTTGCGTTTATACGGTTATTGTATCTAAATGTGTGCAGTGATGCGGGCTTAAAATAGAATCAAGTTTACACTTTTGCTCTACGTTACACTGTACTTAAATCTTACGCATTACACTCTGCAATTGACACTTTTAGGTGTACTTCGGTTATCTGATCGAAAAAGTACATTGGTGACGCGGGCTTAAAACATATTATTTTTACACTTGTGCTCTACTTTATTCTGCACTTAAGTACTTACACTTTACACTTTACACTTTTACATAGTACGGTTACTGGATCGGAACGGTTTTGCTTAGTACGTGCGAGTTGATCGAACGACCGTCAAAACGCGACGGATTTTGCTTCAAATTATTTCACCCGTTGGATCAGTCGATTTGGGCGACCCGCGGACCGCAGGGCGAAAATTTCGGCGCCGTAACCCAACCGTTGCCCAGCTCTTATTTGATTTGCAGGGCGGCCAGTGAGGAAGCGGGTCGTTTTAGCCGAATAAGAGTTTTCATACGTGTAATCGAGGCACACGTGTAGCGAGGGGAGGGGTGGGATGGGATGCATGCATGCACAGCGTTGGAATTCTGGGAGATGAAATTATAAAGTGCTTTTTGGGGTCCAAAAATTGTAGGTTTGCGTCAAAAACATCGTTTTTAGCGTTTCTGACGATGATCTTTCTAGAGCATAAAAACATATAGAAATTTCGAAAAAAAATCCAAAAGTCGGAACGAATTGAACAAAATATAGTCAAAGCATGAGTATAATGGCGCGAAGCGCCGAAAATTTGGCACTTTTGAGCAGTGGCGGATCTAGGATTTTCCTAAGAGGGGGAGTGGTATCCCAACTCTTCCAAAAACAGTTAAAAATAGGTCTAAAGATTTGCCCTTTACGCGCGAAATAGCGTTTTTTGTGTTTTACATTGTATACTTTTACTTAAAATCACTTTTGACGCATTATTTTTCTGAAAATTTTAGAATTTTCGACGAGTTTGTGCGAAAAAATCATTAAATTTCTTTGACTTTAACAAAAATCTGGCGCGAAGCGCCGGAAAATTTGGGAAATTAAGGCGGATAGACATCTAGAAGCATGATTTACTGCTTGATTTCCTGTATTTATAGCATTTGATGCAAAACATTGGAATTTTTAATTGAAAATAGAAGAAAACTATGCGAAAATGGCTCTTTCTGCTGTTAAAATTGTTTAGAAACCTACATTAACAGAAAATGGCTTCCAGGTCGCCAAGAAAGTAAATAAATGTCATTAATAGGTATCGTCCGGCGCATAGCGCCGGAAAAATTTGAGAGATTATGATCATTGACGGCCAAAAATAATTGCAAATTGCATATCTATTCTTCATCTAGCCAAATATTTTTGGCTAATGGGGGAGAGAGCGGCGCGTCCCCCCTGCCCCCTCAAATCCGCCCCTGCTTTTGAGCAAATAGATCAGCTGAAAACGCTTAAAAAAGTATCTTTTATTTAAATTTTCATGAAATTTTTGGGAACTTTTACAGAATCGCCTATTCTGGGGCTAAGGGTGAAAAAGTTTTTGCAAGGGGTGAAAATCTTTGTGTGGGGTGAAAATTTTTCTGGGTGAGGGTGAAGACCCCCCATCCCCTTAGACCATGCGTGGTGGGATGTGATCCTCAAACAACCCAAAGTTGGTCGATATGTAAAGAAGGTCTTCCAAGTCGGAAATTTTTCGCCAACATTTTAGGCAAAAAAGGCGTTTTTTTGGAAATGCCGGGTACTTTTTTTTGCAATTTTTTAGCCAAAAATTGAGGCTTTTCTTTTCTTTCTTCGAAAATTCCCACATCTTCCAAAAATTTTGAGCTGTTACGTGTTCGAATACTAGCGGGACGTGGAGGGATCCTCAAATTCGATCGCCAATCCCGGACCAATCCTTCCAGGGGCTAAGATCTTTCTAACCCCTTTCCCGACTTTTGGCCCAGTACAACGCGTTCTCAGTCCATTTTAGGCCTTTTTTATTATTTTGGGCCAAAAATCAAAAGTCATTGACCCCTCTCCCCCTAAGAATTGCCGACTTCCTCCTTTTAAGCTCTCAAGTGCTACATGTACAATTGCGTTCTCAAATATCCGCTTTACGCCATATATGTTCTGGGGGTCGGAGGGATTGATCTCCCCTCAGAATGGTTACCGACCCTAGCGAAATGGCTGCGACACTCCAGAATTGTCAATTTTTGCAAAAATTGTAAAAAAATGATCCTTTTGAAGCACACATTGCCATAGGGGAGGTGAGGGGGTATTACCCCCACCTCAGGGTCCGAGACTTGAATCATTGTCGGACGATTTTGAGCTATCAAACATTTTCTGCATGATTTTTGGGTACAAAAGCAGCAAAGATGTTAAAATTTTTCGGCGCTTCGCGCCGACTAATATATTTCTGTTTGGTCTACCCATAAAATACCTAAAATGAACTTAAAATGATCTAAAAAGTCAAAATTTTCGACGAGTTTTCATATTTTTTACTTACAAGAGTGACGAAACTAGTCAGAATGGGACAAAAAGTAGTTAAAAATGCAGTTTTTCACATTAAAACATGCTATTTAGGATGTTTTAGCCATTTTTCATATTTGACCTGCAAAAAAGGCTAGACTCTAAATTTAGTGGTCCTAAATTTTAGGATTTCACTCCCCCCCTAAATTTTCGACCTTGGGAAACTATGTTTTGAAGTGTTTTCAGCTCATTTATGGCTTAAAAGTTTCGAATTTACGGCGCTCGCCATATACGCATTCGTTGACTACACTTTGCTTGATTTACTCAATTACTTTCGAATTTTTCGGAGTTTTTTTAGTTTTTTCTGTTCTAAGAAGAAGGAGCGTTTTCAGAAACGTCAAACACCCATGTTTGCGCAGGCACGTTAGCTCTGGGGGAATGGGGGGTCCGGACTATACATGATCTGGGGGGTTGGGGGGTTCACCCCCGCAGAATCATTTTTCACCCCGTGCAAAAAATTTTTCACCCCCCAGAATTGGCGATTTTTCAAAAGTTTCCTAAAGTTACCTGAAAATTGGTAGTAAAAGTGTCTTTTTAAGGGTTTTTGGCTATCTATTTGCACGAAATCGCCAAATTTCCGGCGCTTCGCGCCATATATTCATGTTTTAAGCGATATATTGGTCAATTTATTCGACTTTTTTCGAAATTTTTTTCATGATTTAATGCTCTAGAAGGATAGAGTTCCGTCAGAAACGCCAAAAAACGATGTTTTTTAACGCGTACCGGCCATTTTTGGGCCCCGAAAAAGGCACTTTAGATTTGCACCCCCCAGAATTCCCATACTGTGCATGTATGGTCCGGACCCGCCAGAATTCAGAAAAAAACCTGAAAATAGGACTTTTTAAACGTTATTTTGTGCTATTTTTGGCCTTTGTGGGCTTAGTCCCCCCAAAATCGGTGTTCGTCCCCCTCAAAATAGGACGGCCAGCTTAGTACCTGTGTTTGTGACGTCTATTCATCATGTTTAAGCCTAAAAAAGGCAGTCTTTAAAAATTTTTTCCACCCAAGCCCCCTATATTCCCACGCTGTATATACATGTACGCTCGCTTTACACTCTTTTTACTAAATTTATTACTGTTGCGCAAAAAGAGTTTTGATCTCTCGTTTTATTTGGGTTTTACTGAAAGCAAATTCTCGCATTGCCAATAAAGCAAGCTTGTTTCGTCAACTTTCCGGGTTCTTGTCGTTGGCAGGTCGTTGTTGGATGGACGGTTTGGAATTGGCTTTGAAATGCAGCAGTCTGCTGATGCGCACGATGAACAAATTGCAAGAGGCGACGTCGTCGGGCGACGGCGGCGGCGGCACGTCGCCGTCGGCGTCGTTGTCCGGCGGCGGCGGCGGCGCCGGATCCGGCGTCTATCTGGCCGCCGGCGCCGGACTGACGACGTCGGCGTCGTTCGACAACGCGTCGTTGGACTCGCATTCGCTCGACGGCGCCGCCGACTTGGTCGTCAACGCGCCCGGCGTCGTCGTTTTGACCGACAAGGAGGCCGAGCGGCATTTCAGCGAAGCCGGTGCGTAATCGACACAATTTTTACGGATTTATACATTTATTGCCAAAATTACGATACCCGATGGAAATTTCGCTTGCTTCTTTACACTTCCGCTCTTTTTACACTTTTACTACTAATTTACTTTAAGATAATGGAAATAAGATTTCGTCGTTTACAAACTTTTGCTCTACTTACGCTTTTATTACCAATCTTATTATACCTAATCCAAATTACGCTTCGTTGTTTACACTTCCGCTCCATTCACAATTTTATTACCTAGACTACTCGACGATAATGGAACTAAGATTCTATTGTTTACTGCTTCTTTTTATTTAGACTTTTATTACCAATTTTACGATACCCAATGGAAATTACGCTTCGTTGTTTACACTTCCGCCGTTTTTACACTTTTATTACTAATTCAGTTTTACGATAATGGAAATGAAATTTGATCGTCTACATTTTCACTCGATTTTCATATTTATTATCAGTTCTTCGATAGTGGAAATTAAGTTTCATCTTTCGCACATCCACCCTGTTTATACTTTTGTTACTAATTACTAATATAGTTTCACGATAGTCTAATTAAGATTTCGTTGTTTACATTCTTACCCAATTTATATATACTTCTATTATTAATTCTGCAATAATTGGAAATAACGTTTCATTATTCTCACTTCCACTCTATTTACACTTTTATTATTAGTTATTTTCACGATAATGGAAATAAGATTTCATTGTTTGCTCTTTCAATCGATTTACATTGTTAGTTAACAATTCTACGGTGATGTAAATTACGCTTTATTGTTTACACTTTAGCTCTTCTTCACCTTATTTTATTTACGCATTTTATCTACGCAATTATCTAGTGATTTCTAATTTATTATCTATGGTTTACACTTATCGCATTGTTCACGCTTCAATCGCGCCGCGATCACAATTATGGTATTAAAGATTTTGTCTCGTTGTTTACACTTCCTACTGCTTCATTGCAGTTTCTTTTTTACATTATTTTCTTTCGTCTATAATTAGCTTTTTGTGTTTTCTCTCTTTGTTTGTACCTCTTACCTAAAAAATTTACGCTTTACTATTATTATTTAAAGTTTCACTGGTTTACACTTTCACATTCGCGTTATTTTCTATTTCTAAGTTATTAATTCGCTTTCCACCTTTTCTACGATTCTTACATTCGATTCGCGTCTGCACCTGGTTCGCTCGCACATTCTTCGTTCTTTACACTAGCCTTTATTTCCACTTTACACCTAAGTTCAAGGGAGCGAAACTTAGTACACATTGCTTTATAATTACTACAAATGGGCACGAAGATTTTTAGTGGGAACGTTCTAGTGTATACAAATCGACCCACACAATCCATAGGGGGATGAGGGTGGTATTACCCCTACCTCAGGGTCCAAGGCTCGAGTCACTGTCGGACGATTTTGAACTATCAAACGTTTTATGCATGATTTTTGGGTACGAAACTAGCGAAGATGCTGAAATTTATTTCGGCACTAGTACATTTCGGTTTTGTTTACCCATAAAATGCTTAGAATGAAGTTAAAGTGACGTGAAAAAGCAATATTTTTGATGAATTTCTTATATTTCCCTACTTATAAAAGTGTTGAAACGAGTCAGAATTGGATAAAAAGTACTAAAAAATGCATTTTTACACATCAAATCCACTGATATAATACGCGTTTGTTATTTTTCAAATTTAACCTGCAAAAGAGGCTTGATCTCTCTAAATTAAGTGATACTGAATTTCGGGATTTTACCTCCGCTGAAGTTTTTTGACCGTGGGAAACTATGGATCGACCCGATTCTCAATATTTATTCAATTTACTAACTCAACCCGTTGTTTACAATGCGAAATTGTTCACGTTATTTACGGTGTAAAGTGGATTTATTGCCGTGTAAATTCGTTTTAGTTTACTCTACGATGCAATTAATAAGTAAGGCATCAAAAATTGTAAAAAAACGAAATTTTTTTCAGTTTTAAAATTATATTAAGTGGCCTTTTGTATTCTAGGCGCCCCGAACTCCCAGAGCCATTTGCCTTGCTATCACTCGTGCACAATATGGGATTTTGGGGTGGGAATGAATTTTAAAGTGCCTTTTTGAGCCCAAAAATGGCAGGTGTACGCTTCAAAAATATTATTTTCCGTCGTTTCTGACGATGCTCCATCTTTCTAGAGCATAAAAACAAAAAAATTTCGAAAAAAGTCGAATAAATTGAACAAAATATAGTCAAAAGATGAGTGTGTAACGCAAAGCGCAGAAAATTTAACACTTTTGAGCAAACGGTTGGCTAAAAACGCTGAAAAAGCACTTTTTCCATAAATTTTCAGGAAATTTTTGGCAATTTTCGAAAAATCGCGAACTCTTGGGGTATATGAAATTTCTGAGGGGGGTGGATGAAAACCCCTAAACCTCTTAGATCATGTACGCTTGCTTCCACTTTGCTGATCTTCATTTGTTTTCACCGCTATTTGTCCTATTTATTTTATTACTTTTTTATCCCCATTTATTATTAATACTATACGCGATTTATTTCGTTATTTTTTGTGTTTTGATACATATCGAAAATATATTCACTCTATTTTGCACCTTTTATATGCTTTTTCTTAGTTTTTCTCCATATTACTTATCAGCATAGAACATTTTCTTTACGAGTTTTCGTGGCGAAGCTTATGTAAAGCGTTAAGTTTACACGTTTTTCCTTTATTTACTCAGAAAATGCCCAGAATGAAATAGAAATTATTTTAAGAGTCAAAATTTGCGATGAATTCTAAGATTTTTTTGATTTTTTCTTCAAATTTTTAAAAAATCTTAATTTGAAAAGGAAAAAAGTACTACAATTTTGCTGATCACGATTCTCACCTTAACTGTAGTCCTGGGGAACTATATTTATGATACATAGGCTCTTTTTTTCCTTATTTTCTTGTTTTCTAGAATCTTCTATTTTAGTCATTTTTTTTATCAGATCGGTCCTAGCGATTATTTTTAACTTTTTTAATTTTTAAAATTTATTCAGAATTTCAATATATTTTTGATGTCGTTTCTTCTTTATGTAGGATTCACGGACGGTACCCGTAGCGAAAGCGACGAAGACGTTTCTACTACAGTAACAGGCGACTCGTCGGTCGAACTGGAAAGCATCTATGAACCATCAGCACCGGAAGTGTTTGGAGCGGTAATTATAGATTAATTACTTTAATCAATGATCAAGTATTGTAATTATTGACTAATTACTGTAATTAATTACTGTAATCAATGATCAATTATTGTAATTATTGACTAATTACTGTAATCACTGATCAATTACTGTAATTATTGACTAATTACTGTAATTAATTACTGTAATCAATGATCAATTATTGTAATTATTGACTAATTACTGTAATTAATTACTGTAATCAATGATCAATTATTGTAATTATTGACTAATTACTGTAATTAATTACTGTAATCGATGATCAATGATTGTCATTGTTGACTAATTACTGTAATTAATTACTGTAATCAATGATCAATTATTGTAATTATTGACTAATTACTGTAATAAATTACTGTAATCAATGATCAATTATTGTAATTATTGACTAATTACTGTAATTGATTACTGTAATCAATGATCAATTATTGTAATTATTGACTAATTACTGTAATTAATTACTGTAATCGATGATCAATGATTGTAATTGTTGACTAATTACTGTAATTAATTACTGTAATCAATGATCAATTATTGTAATTGTTGACTAATTACCGTAATTAATTCCTGTAATCAATGATCAATTATTGTAATTATTGACTAATTACTGTAATCAATAATAAATTATTGTAATAATTGACTGTTTACTGTTATTAATCAGTAATTAATTTTAACTGTAACTAATGATCAGTTACAACAAATAGTGTAATTAATTACCAATTACTGTAATTAATGGTGAGTTACTGTACCTTGTCATCAATTAAGATAAGTTATTGTAATAATGATCAATTACTGTATTTAATAGTAAATTATTGCAATTAATCAATTTATTTATTAATTGATTAATTACTGTAATTAATGATAAGTTGCTATAACTAATCATCAAATACTGTAACTAACGATAAATTACTGTATTCTAGGATCAATTACTGCGATTTTTGCGAGGATATTTAAAGCTGCAGTAAAAAATCGACTATGCTCGACCAAAATTTTTAGCCGTTCTATGCATAAGTGCATAAAATTTTCAGCTCCTTTTGAAACAATAAAAAATTTGTAAAATCAAGTTAAAATGAATTTAAAATTTATATATTTGAAAAACACTACATTTCTACTCTAATCCTGAAAATAACTCTTGCATTGTTACATATTGTCAGCCTCAAACATTTTTTTGTAAAGCGTCGGAGGTTTTTTCAATTCCCGTCAGAAAATATCCGAAGAAAAGCGTTAAAATGCTCTATTTTTAACCCCAAAAAAGATTTGCGCTCTTACGAACCCTGAATTCTTTCCCTTGTGCGAAAAATGCCGCCACTTTATGCCAAAAGATTCATTTTTCGCACCAAAAACTCGCTAAAAGCGGTTAAAACAGCTTCTTTTATACAAATTTCTCGAAAAATCGCGAATGGTGGGGGGGGTGGCGAAAATTTTTCTCGGGGCTTGAAACCCCTCCAAATCTTCCCCTCACATTATGTATGCTCGTACGTATGTACAATGTCAAGTCATCCACCTGCCACTTTTATAATAAATTTAGATTAGACATGTACATACACGCAGATAAGTAGGGGGATTGGCATTCCCCACTTGGAGCTGGTCGTCCGCCATCCTCCAAAGTGGGAACAATTTTGACCCCATTCGATTTTTGAAATTTTAGGAAAAAAACATGCGGTTTTCGGCCATTTTTTTATCCGTTTTTTGTTTCTATTTTCGCCCGAAAATCGGATTTCATTTACCACCCTCTCCTTAAGATGGCCGAGGACCATTCCCTCAAAGTTTTGAGCCCTTACGTGTCTAATGGGAACGCGCGTAAAAGAAAGTGAAATGATACGATGGATCATTTCTGCTTAAACCCGTGATTTTATGTTACACCTAAGTATTCAATTGCTCTTCGGTTGACCCTCGCGAGGCTTCCGGCCTTTATTACCGAGTTAGAAAAGATCTACATTCACTTTACGTTTACATTACTTTACTTTACATTTACTTTACATTTACATTTACATTACTCCAAATGTGGACATGATGCGCCCAGTTTGTGTGTATGTCGTTGCTGACCCGCTTTTCCACGTCGAGCGCTCGTTTTTTATGTTTGCCCTCATTGAAAGCATTTTCGCCTTCGTTATCAGGCACGTATCTCTGGGGGGAATGGGGTTTGGACCCCCATAAATTCAGAAAAATCGCTAAAATAGGACTTTTTAATTGTTATTTTGTGCTATTTTTGACCTTTTTGGAGCTTAGTCCCCCAAAAATTGGTGTTGCCCCCCCCAAAAATAGGACGGCCAGCTACGTGTCTGTTCGTTATGGGCATACGTACGCACGCCATAGGAATTCTAAGGGCAGCTGCAACGGGAATTTTTTCCTACGGTGTCTTTTCTGGGCTTAAAAATGGTGTACACGCGTAAAAAAGTCATTTTTTGGGTTTCTGACGATGCTGTTCCTTTTTATAACATAAAAACATTAGAAAATTTCGAAAAAAGTGAAAAAACTGGGGGTAAATTGAGCAAAATATAGTCAAAGGATGAGTGTATGGCGCGAAAATTTCGACATTTTTGAGCCAAAACATCACCTAAAGCGCTTAAAACTACTTTTCTGCGAATGTCAACGCGAATTCTGGGGGCCTGGGGGTGAAAAATTATGTGGGGAGTGAAAATTTTTCCGGAGGGGGGACCGGGGGTCGAAATCCCTCCAA
Organism: Mermis nigrescens; assembly: GCA_036768485.1. Lineage (NCBI taxonomy): Eukaryota > Metazoa > Nematoda > Enoplea > Mermithida > Mermithidae > Mermis > Mermis nigrescens. Next base: position 3,834,660 of record JAVLUZ010000157.1, on the reverse strand, counting down.
GATCTCCAATGCCGATTACTCTAATTAATAAGAATTTGGTGTAACTAGTGAACTAGTGTACAGCTGGAAATTTCGGGTGGGGGTCCACGGCCATTTTTGTAAATGACTTCTTATTTTAGGCAAAAAACAACTGAAAATGGCCCAAAAATTCGATTTTTCCCAGAAATCGGTGGAGGGGTCAAAAATTTTCCGGTTTTGCGGGATGAGGGGACAGCTGACTTTGGCTGCGGGATTCCTCCCCATCCCCCCTGTTGCACGTGTGGGTGCACGCTAAATTTTCCCTAGTAGTCAGAATCAGGTACGAAAATTCGTATTACCGCGCAAAAATGCGTTTTCTGCTATCCTTTTTCATTCCAAATTATTTGGCGCAGGATTTTTCCGAAAATTGCGAAATTTTCGACAATTTCATGTGAGAATGTGCCTGAATATCTTCAACTTAATTTGTAAAATTTCTGAAATATCTAAATTTTGTTTCATCGATATAAAATAAGATAGAAGATAATTTGTTCTTAAACCCGTAGGTTAATGTTATGTCTATGTTTTCAATTCGTCGTCGGTTTACTCGTTCGAAGCTCCGGGCCTTTATCTTCACAGCAAATGCATTTCTTACTTTTATAATTAAATGTATAGGAATGCAATCACTGCTTTTGTACAGATAGATCATTGCTTGCCTACGTTTGTACTTTGAGTTGTCGGGTTTTATACATGCCTTTTTGTAGTTATTTTCGTCCTTATCGTGAGCATATAATGGCTGCGATCTAGCCTTTGCGGTGTTCTAATCCTTCCATCGTAATTTTTAAATCTATAGTGACATACATATATACATGCACATGGGGGCTGAGGGGTATTACCCCTCCCCTGAAGGGTCAGCCGGCCAGGTACTGTCCGGTGATTTTGAGCTGGTGGAACGTTTTTTTGCATCATTTTTTTGAGGTCAACAGTGGTGAAAACGCCAGAACATTTTTCGGCGCTTCGCGCCGAGATCAGTGCTTCTAATTACTTTTTACTCAAAAAGCGTCCGAAAGTGATAAATTTTTGCATTTTTAGTATTAAAAGTTATATAATGCAGTCAAAATAGACTAAAAATGCTTTTAAAATGCGATGTTACTACGAAAAAAGGCTTTATAAACAACGTTTTCTTATTTATTGTTTTGGATTTTAGGGATTTTACCCCCCCCTCCCCCACTGCCGAATCTGACCGATACTCTCCGGCGATTTAGAGCTGCTGGAGCGGTTTTTTGCATTATTTTTGAGGTCAAAAGGATTAAAAGTAGTACTTTTATGTACTTTTCACCCAGAAAGCGCCAAAAATTGATCAATCTGTATTTTTTAGTGCTAAAAGTTTTAAAATGCAGTCATAATGGCTAAAAATGCTTTAAAATACGAAATTACAACGAAAAGACGATTTATAGGTTGTTTTGACCATTTCGGTCGTTGAAACAGCAAAAAAATCATGAACGTTAAGTTTACTCTTCTGAGATTTTACCCCCCCCCCCCCCGCTGCCGACCCAAACCCTGTGCACCTATGACCCCCCCGCCGGATTGTCCATGCTGTGCACCTGCAGTTGTAGATATTTTATTGGGTCAGTAGTAGTCATTTTAGGGGGTTTAACCTCTCTATAGCACGTACTTACTGTGCTTTTTCCTGGAATTCCTATTCTAATTTTAGCTCGGCGACTCAGAGCAAATGGAAGAAGTGGGCGAAGAGAATAAGAGTCTGATTTGGACATTGATGAAGCAAGTTAGTATGAAAGAAAAAAATTCTGAGAGAATACACAGTCGAACTCGGCTACAAGACACCCCGGATATAAGACTTTTCGCCTTATAAGACACAAGAACCTCTGATCCCAGTCGTCCATAATGCATTAACTCGCCTATTAGGCACTCGGCTATTAGACTATAAGACGCAGCTGACTTGTTCCCATTGCATATAATTAATAAATATAAAGCAAGGTCTATAAGACGCGACCGCTTGTAGTTATCGATAAATGGTTGTGGACAAAGCCAAAATTATGTACAGTTTTTTCTGCAAATAACGTTACATTTCAAAGAAAAGTGTAATGTAATGTAATGTTTATTTTCGTAGAAATATAAGTCATGCGAAAAGTAGTAAAAAAACGATAACAACGATAAAAATAGGAGGAAAACGCATTAATATTATGTTCTACAGGAGGTCACTTGGGCAGTGATGCGATTTTAATTGGCCCCCGGCAAAAAGCTCTTAGTTTGGCTTTTTCTAATTTATTAATAGAAGAGTTTAAAGAGTCTGAGCATCTAGTTTCGTGAGGTAATAAATTCCACCAATTGCATACTCGGCTACCAAACGAAGTTTCCATAATTTCAGTTCTGGAGTAGTTGATAAACAGGATATTTTTATCAATCTTAAAGCGGTCCTTTGAAAGTTCAAAAATTTCAGAAATTTTCCTCTTTTCCATGTTCTTTTACATATTTGAAAGTTTCATTCAGATCGATTTTGATTTTACCTTCTGGCGAATCCAGGGTGAGCCGGGCTGACCTTTTACTTATAATTCAATGCTCTATCCCTCAAAACGCGACGGGTAAAATATATCCGAACACTTTCTAACATAGTAATGTCCTTAAGAAAATAAGGCGACCAAATAATAGGGCAATATTCAAGCATTGATCAAATTTATGTAGCTTTTATAGGCTAAAAGTGGATTTCCGGGTTTTTCTAATTGAAACACTTTAAAATGCGTAACATGAAAATGCGTAACATGAAAAATCGTTAAAACAAGCCTTGATGACAGATTATTTCCAATAAACTCCTCAGTACCTTTTTCTTCGAGTAAACAATCACTTTGCTTACAAGACACACTCGGCTAAAAGACGCATTTAAACTCGGCCCCGTGGGCAGGATTGGATTTAGGGGGAGGGGCGGCCGCCTGCCCCTTGGCCCAAAATAGTGCGCAAAATTAAGGATTTTTGAGCGATTTTTAGTGATTTTCTGGTTAAAACGGCTAATTTTTCCGCCCAAGTCAGGGTTCCGCCCCCCTTAGGGGTACCTCCCCCCCCCCTTAGGAAAATCTTGGATCCGCCACTACCCGAGGGGTGTCTTATATCCGAGTCCGACAGTATTTGTTTTCAAGATCGCTATTCATGTGTGCAGACGTGCGTACACACGTCAAATGCGAACGGTTATTGTAAGACGGTGTCTAATATTTTGTGCTTCGATTTTGGATCTTAATTCAAGAATTCTTATTTAAATTTAAGATCTTGAAAGTGGAGCGATTATTAAAATAAAATTTGAAATATCCGATTCAGTCTTTATTTCGAATCTGTGCGAGGCAAGGTTAAAATGTTTTATAAATTGTAAAACGACTAATTCGCAACACTCGATCTGCCTTCTCGAAAGCTAGTTTACACCGTGTTTCATTGAAGCGGGCGGAAATCAATCGATCGATCGATTTGTGAACTATTCGATTGATTAATTAATTTCTTAATAAATTAATTAATTAAGTAATTTATCGATCATTCGGCCAATGTATGAACAATTAGTCGTCCAGTTGATCAGAAAGTCAGTCAGTCAGTCGGCCGATCGACCGACCATTCAATCAATTGAAGCAATAAATTAGCAAGCTAATTAGTCGGGCAGCTAATTAATTTTTAATGAATCAACAAGTTAATCAGTCAGACAGTTTTTTAATTTGATATCACAATTTTTCGTTGATTTTTGAGGGCGAAAACAAGATTGCCTCGTTATTTTTTCTGCTTCCCGTCGTTGTTACTCGTCCGCTTTACACAAATTTCTATTTTGCTCTTGCGTACACTGTGTATAGTGTAAAGTTTAAAAATTACCATCCATACGGAATTTTTTATATCGCGCAAGTGCGACCGGGCATGGATTTGTCCAAAGTTGTCCTGCCTACGTTTATATTGGAGCCAAGATCGTTTTTGGAAAAATTGGCCGATTATTATTATCACGCGGATTTATTGACTAGGCGAGTTGATTGTTTACACTTTTTCGATTTTTTTAATTTTTGTGTAAACTGCGATTTTCTAAAAATAAATTAAGCATCCAGTTTGTTTTTTTCTTTCAAAGCTGTTTTTGTTTATTTATTTAGCAATGATCGTTATCAATGATTTTTAAAGTTTGATACGATGATTTGGTGTTGAAGTATAAATTAATTCTTTCAATTAATTTCCTTAATATGCATTAATATGCACTTAATATTTATATAATCAAGCGTCTTTGAGTCTATATTGATTGTGCTGCAGCTCTTCATTATTTAAGTAGGTGTTTGATTTTATGAATTTGACTTCGCGTTTCCGTCGTTAATTTAGAAGACTAATATTTCAAAGTGATGCCTAAACTTATTCAAATTAAATTTTAATTAAAATGTAATTGATTACATTATCTTTTGATCATCAGAGGCAATGAATCAAAAATCAATAGCTCTAAATGACCAGAATACATTATGTAGGCTGGGTGTACAAAAATAAGGTAGGTTTAAAATTTAAAATTAAAAATTATTTGAATTTTTTAAATTTGGACGAACTTTTGATCATTCTCAAAAATTGTAAATTTAAAAGTATTTGAAGCTGAAAAGCATAATGTAAAGGATAGGAGGCTTTTTTAAAATTTTAATTATTGATCTGCATTTTAGAATCAACTAAGGTATGAAGCAAACTATAGATTTGTAGGAGACACTACGCTGTGCAAAGTTCTTTAAACGTAATCAAAGTATTTAAATGCAAGTAGTTTGAAACGAGTATAAGATTGAGGAAACTTTTTAATATGTTTTTTGGGGGTTCGGGGAAACTAGCCCCCTTAGATTGAGCAAAACGGGATAAAAATCGAAAATTTCCCGCAAAATTGCTTGAAATTTAGCAAATTGCGGGTCACTGTAGTTTTTAGGCCAGTTTAGCATTTATATTAGTTTTTAGGCCATTTTGATTCAAAAAAATCACTTTTGACTGGCCTTTCCAGATCGCCATGCTATGCGTCTATGCATCATTACGACGATTATATGTTTGCACAGTTATCAAACATCATGAAATTAATTATTATGCTGTTTTTATGCTCGCACCTATTTGCAAGTGCTGAGATATCAAATTGTTGAGGAGCTGACTGAGCGATTTAAAAAAAATTGGTAGAAATTTCTACAGAATTTTAAAAATGGAGGATTGCTTTTCTTTATGCAACTTTTAAGTAAAATTTTAAGAATCAAAATTCTGGGGGGTTTGGGGAAAACTTCAAATTTTCTCTCTCACAGCAAAGAACTTGAGGGGCAAATTAAGATGATTAATTAAAAAATTAAACATTTTATATTTTGAACTTCATTCAATATGAAGCCTTTTCCTTAAAAATTGTAATTTTTCAAACTCGCGTAATACTCTGGTAAAATAGTATTCATTTTGAGGACAACCGAGCACTTTTATCCATTGTTATGAAAAAATGGCGATTAAGTGTACTTTTAAAACTAAGGCAAAAATATACCATTCAAGCCGTGCTATATCCAAAGCTGCGTTATGGGGAGCGCAAACCTATGTATGACAAGTCTAGTCTCATCAGGGAGGAATGCAAGCTGAATGCAGTGTTTTTTTTGTACAAAGTCTGTTTGTACATGTACAAAGATGGTCCCTAAAAGTTTTTGTACATTTTGTACACACAAATTTTTTGGTACTATAAAGTGGTACAGTAGCGGTTTTAGTGCGGCAAAAACAGTTTTTTTCGACCTTTGGTAGTGTATTTTAGGTAATTTCTGGCTTTCTGAGGGCTAAAATCATTAATAATCGTCTCAAAACGGCGCGAAGCGCCGAATTTGACATTTTTCCTTTCAAAATGCAATTTCTGACATTATAAAGATATATAGAACACACAATAATTCACTCCGGCACGTAGCGCCGGAAATTTTTGCGAATTTTAAACCTTTTTTGCCGTTTTCATCTTCCCAAAAATCTTTGTACATGTACAAAGACGGTCCCCAAAAGTCTTTGTACATCGGGAAAAATCTTTGCCGAATACAAAAAAAAACGCTGGCTGGATGGCGATTATATGTAGCTCAAATATTTTAAAATACTACAAATATTGAATTGAAAATGATTCGCGAAAATGTCAGACCCTCTAAAATTCATTAAAAAACGATAGTTTGAAACCGAGTTATGATATGCTGAGGTAAATGAGAAATTAATGTGTAATCAAGTGAGAAAACGTGAAATTAGTGTGAATAAATAAACATGAAAGAGAAAACAAAAAAGGGAATAACTCAGAGAACAAGTGACTAACAAAAATATAATCAAGTCTAATAATAATCGGTCATGTGCACTGTATGGTACATTTGCTGCCGAGCTCATTCTAGCTTCATTTGATTACTTTTCTATATTGCAACACAGCACGCACTCTCCAAAAAAAACTAAATAGAATAATAATTCAGCGGGTCCGGCCTCTAAAAACCGGGCCCGGGCCCGAGGCCTGGACGTTTAAAGACCGGCTGGGCTCAGGTACCCGGTCGGCCCCTGCTCCCCCATCCCCACGTGCATGTCTGGTCTTCTGTCTTGCTAAATTGTCCTGGTCTCTTATATCTTTTATTCAATTAGTTAAATAGGAAATTATAAAGAAATACTTCATTTTTCATATGATCCGTACACTTTTTGCAACCAAAACGTCATTAATTTACTTGTCCTTTTGTCCACAATGATTTGGTGCGATTTCATTTGATAATTGAAAAATAATAACTTAAAATATATTCAAAATAAATGTAAACATAGTGTACGCTTCAACGAACAGTAGCACACATGCACACTGGGGGGTATGGGGGCATCCCCCCATCAGGACTTTTGGAAGGCATATCCCCTCAGGCCGTTTTGGGATCAATCCTGTTGCTCGAACCATGAAAAGCGCTAAATGACGTCTAAACAGTATAGTTTCACGTACTAATTTTTCGAGCAGCAGACGACTGTATTCGGACAATTTTCTTCCATTATTTTGTATATTTTTAATGTTGCGTGTTATTTAATCGCCTTTGTCATTATTGTTTTCATGTAAATTTGACCATACATATTCATGAAAAATGAAATAAGACGAATTAATTATCAAAATTTGACAAAATTTGGCATTAAATATGTAAAAATACTCATTCAAATCCCTCCCCAGGAAACCCGGTTTACCCTTCCCCACCCTCCCAGAACTTTTGACCTTGTGCATGTTTGAACATTAGAGATAAGCGAACGATTAATTTATAATAAATAAGTAAATATGTAATTAAAATTTGTTTGTTTACACCGGTCACAGATAATTTAACTGAGCGTAAATGAATCGATAAGTAAATTCATAAATAATAAATAAGTAATTAAATGAATAAGGGAGTACGAAATTCAAAAATAAGGAATTACCTCGGCCAGGAAGGCAATTTTGACATTGAAATTGATAAAATATTTTAATAAAATTTATCTAAAAAATGTTAATATAATTGAATTTATCTATAGTCACTTGAAAGATTTTGAATAATGTTGCCTCTAATGAAGTTTTCACTCTTGTATGTATTTTTCAATACATATTTTAACTTTTTTTAATATTTTTTACCTTTGTTATTTATTTTAACTTTTTATTTCCAGTTACCTATATGGCCTTTTCCTAACTAATAAAACTTTTTTCACATTTAAGCGCTATAAATGAAGACGACCCGTTTAAACGTATGAAAGCTGTTGTCAAATTTTATTTATCGGGATTTTATAAAAAGCCGAAAGTGAGGCATTATTATTATACGTATAGATGTAACGGCTTGAAAAGTTTCGGTAGGGATCCCGTCCCTGTCATTTTTAGGGCGGGGAGAGGGGTGAATAACCTCGAATTTTTTCCAAAAACGGTCAAAAACTTCAAAATAAAAATGGGAAGTCAAAAAAATTTTTTGGACGGACGATCCTATACCGGTTTCGTGTACGATTATGCGTACCTACGTATATATGTTTAAAGTGTATTTATGAACTGTGATAAATATAGACGTTAATTTTTTAGAGACATCGTAGATCTATTTCAAATTATTATTACAACTTGTATTTGTCGTTTAAAATCATAAAGCTATGCAATAAATCGCAATTAGGCCGACTTTACACATTACATTCTGTAAATGACGTTTCATATTAAATAATAATAATAATAATAATAGTAAAATTTAATAATAAAATTTTAACATTTTATAAACATTTTAACTTAACATTTCACTCATTTTACATTACTTATCTATATCTGCGTGCGGTTTAAACCGCTTATATGCTTTTTTAGGCCTAGCTTATAGAGCGTTTCATATGGGCTTTCTTTCGAAGCGTGATTTAAATCTAAACAACTACTTATAGAATGTAAAAACCGCTTTACGTTAGCCTTGTGTATTCGACATTTTGACCGAAATGGTCAGTTTAAAGTCAAAAAAACTTAACATCTGGTTTGTACTGTATGTTTAAACTTCTTTAGAAAGCTTCAAATATCAAAATTGGCAATAAATAATATATCAACGCTTCTGGCATTAATCCTGACATTCTGATGATTTATTCTCGATTTAGAAAATAATTCAAATTCTGGCTCGGCTAAAGGCTAGTTAAGTTTTACAAATTTTAGATAGGTACGCGTTTCGTTCTAGCAAGGTTTAAGCTCTGCTCTGAACTGATTCTAGTGTTTGGTTTGGGTTCGCCCGAAGCCTAATCAGATGCTAATATTGATTTAAGAAGCATTAAGGTTGACCCGAGAAAGCTTAAAATCTTAAAATAAATGAATAAGCTGCCTTGAATCTACATATATGTACATATGAATGTATGCAGGCCAGTATCCAGGATTTTATTCGGTAAGGGGGGCTGAAAATTTTTGTGGCCAGATGTCTCGTGAACCATTAGGAGATTGGCGAAAATAAAGGCAGTTTTGAGCGCATCTCGATGAGCTCTAAGAAGAATTTCGAAAAAGTTTCTAAAATTTTTTTCATTTTCTTTTAAATATTGATTGATATACAGCAAATTTATCATTTAAGCTGATTTCTCATTACTGAATCGACGCATTATTCCTTATCTCTTGCCTTTGTATTTAATCATTGTGCTTTACAGAGAAAACGAGGTATGTACATGTAATGAATTATTCGGCGCGAAACGCAGTAAAAATTAACATGGTCTGCATGTTAAGCTCAAATTTGAGCGGGATAGAAGACAGAAACATATGTAAACAATAAATACGGCGCGAAGCGCCGGAAAATTTTCACGTTTTTCATGTCATAACTCAATTTTGAGTTGTTTTGAGTGGGCTAGAAGGCAAAAACTGTAGCTTAACAATGATCTGGCGCAAACCGCCGGAAAAAAATTGGCATGCTCTCTATGTCCTACTGAAATTTGAGCGATTTTTAGCGGTTTAGAAGAAAAAACTGAGTCAGTCGCGAACGTGATGTGATGTTTGCTCGGCGAAAAGTTTTTTAGTTGCCGAAAAGTTCTTTGCTTATGCTTAACGGAGCACGTTGAAAAGATAGGCGCTATGCGCCCACGGTTACGTTACCTGGTTGACACTTACTAATGTTACACTAAAAGTCCGATTACTGATGCACCAGAAATGTCGATAGCAATAGGATAAAAAAACAATGTATCTAAAATCCAACATGAAAAAACCAGTTGTATTTCAAGCTGCTTAGAACGATTTTGCTATTAAAGTACTAATTAGAAAGTATTTAAAACTATTTTAATGGTAATTTTAATGGTAAATAGATCTGTACATATTATACACAGCACTCACACACACACACACACTAAACATATGACGTACACACGCATACCTATACCTATAAAGTATAACATACATTAAGGCCCGGTCCCGGCCTCTTAAGTCCGGTTCCGGCCAAATTTTGGGCTCGGTCTATACGGTAAAGAGACGAACGTTTCAAAATTATGAAAACTTTGCCAAATTTAATGGCATTTTTACAAATTTCGCGATTCTGCAGGGCGGATAAATGTTTTACGAGGAAGTAATCCCTCCCTATCCGAAACCCTCCCAATCTCGCGTACCGTAATAGCTCCTCTTTTTTTGGTCAGGATTGGCAAAAAACATCTGAAAATAGATGTAGTGTAAGTTTTTGCCTAAGTGTCTTACTGTGCTTGAAAAATTCAAATTTGGTTGGAAATAAGATATTGGCAGACTGTGAATGGAGATCCTCCCTCAACATTAAATATTTTAATTTAATTTAAATTAATTTTATTAAATTAATATTCCCATTACATACACGTATGCAATAAATCTAAAGCACACCGATGTCCGCGTTATAATGCACATTTAATGAGATCGATTGTGATTTTTTTAAAATTTAATCGGAGATTTTTCTAATTAAGACTACTTATTATATATTTTTTGAGTTTTACCTTTTTAATGTTTAATTTTTGATTTTTAAGCTCTTAAACTTTTTAACGTTTTTAATTTTGACGATTTTTGACACAAAATTTCGATTCAGGGTTTAAAAAAACCATATAATCCGGTTTTGGGCGAAAAATTTCGATGCTTTTGGCAACATACGGCGGACGATAGTCGCACTTTCTACGTCTCGGAACAAGTATCGCATCATCCTCCCGTTTCGGCTTTCTTCGTCAGTAATCGAAAAGCCGGTTACAATGTCGCCGGCTCTATTTTGGCCCGGTCGAAATTTTACGGTAGGTACTTACCAAATATGTCTGCCCAACCTTCATTATCAAACAATTTTTATTGTTTGTTAGATTTTTTACGTTCATTACACGTACCTTGGCCTTTCCTTAATTTACCATTGGTTTTGCTCAATTTCCAGGATAATTTTTGAAGTATTCCATGGCTTTAGCCGTTTATTATCATACGAAGGAACAGCATAGTGCTTCTTGGCTATAGCTACAGTATACAGCTTCATTGCTTTAATAGAGTGTGCAGCGATTTTGGGCTCTTTTTGCACAGAACATCATTGCATCGATAGTTTGAGTGTAAAGAACATTTGTTGTAGTTTCTTTGCGCCGTAAGATGCAACCTTTTGCTATCGACCACTTGTATCCATGTGTAGATGCGCAGCATGGCCGATCTGCGGTATCCAAAAATTTTTGGGCCTGAATGAACTCAAAAACTGGTTTGAATGCAAAAATAGCGTCAAACCTGCGTTATTCCACAGTTTATGGTCACTTTCGAGCATACGTGTGTAAGTTTTTTGATTTCACCCCTTTTTAGCCTTCATTAGGCCTCATTTTTCGCAGGAAATTTCCCTTTTTCCTATTCTGAGAGACCAGATCTACTGAACTCCCCCACCTGCATGTCTGGTTGTATCTTCAACAATATTTATGTAAGTGTAAAAGGTGTATACTAATCACCTGACACAATTTAAGCCTGAAAATTCGGCTTACGTTACATACACTGTAATGAATATATTCGAAGGGTTCTTTTTAAACTTTTGCTGTTGTTTTCACCTCTTTACACTATTTTAATGCGTAGTTTTGGCCAGGCCCCTATCCAGCATTTTGTTTCGAGGTAGGCTATATTGATCTGCAACGCCGAAATCGCTACATTGAGCTGAGCATCAAGAATGTTTCTTTACACCAATGCTTCCCTTTACACTCATTACACTTATGCAGTACTTACGTACCTATAATTTATGGTCATGTACGCGAGGTTTCGATCGTCGGCGACACTGGCTACACTAAAATTACGCTATTGAGAACCAATTCCCAAAATTACACTATAAGCATCGTAAATGTCCCTTTACAGTACACTGATGTACATACATGCAACTGCTCGAAAATCCAGATGGGGGTCCCGGCCAATTTTAGGGGGGGGTTAAATGACCTCCAATTTTTGACCAAAAACGGTCAATTTACACCTAAAAATGGCCGAGAAATTTGACGTTTTCTAAAAATCGAGGGGGTAAAAAATTTTCTGGCTTTGGGAGGATAAGGGCGTCCGATTTCGGGTGAGGGATCCATCTTCCCCCTCCCTATCCTCTTACATGCGTGCTCATGTACATATCTTTTTACACTTATGCAAAAATTGTGATAACGCGCATGTATGTCAGGCGATGCTTTGTCGGCCGTCTTCGTTATTGGTCAGCTTAGCTGCCACCAGAATTGTAATTAGGTATTCAAAGTATCTCTTTACACTTACGCAATAAGCGTGGTAATACGGCAGGCGACGCATTGCCGTCCATATTGTCTATTGGTATGTAAACGCCGAAATGAGGTTATTAGGCGTCAAAAATGTCACTTTACACTCGTGCGCCTCTTAACACTTGCGATAATTACGCTTATTCGGCAGGCAATTCGTTGTCGGCCATATTGGTCGGCAGCGCCAAAATAACGCTGTTGACCCGGGGCGAGACTTACGTCGCCACTCTGCCGTACGCCCACTGCAAGGGCCTAATTTTGGGCACTCTGAGTATGGAGTTGGGTGGCACGATTTCTATAGCGTGCGATCGCACGTCGTACGCGACCGAAATCGACTTTAAACTTCGCCCTTTTTTGAGCGGCGCCGATTCGATGAACGCCTGCTCGGGCAAAATAAAATTGGGCAAAGAGACGTTGGCCGATTTATCGGGTCATTGGGATTCGGCCATTTATTTGACCAATCGCGAATCGGGGGTGAGCCATTGCGGTTATACTATAACAAACGGTGAAAGTAGCCTAGATATAGTTAACGAGAGAATGGGGATCTTCCCCTACCCCCACCCCTCCGCCCTCGTCAATTTTTATCGTCCCTACATTCACTCCCCGCCGCCCCAATCTGATATTTTTTACTTCGAAGGGCTTCGGTTTTTGGCAAAATAAGTTTTTTGGCCATTTTTCAGGCGGTTTTTATACAATTTTTGGCCAAAAATCCAAGGCCATCTACTTACCAAACCTATTTAAAGTGGCTGGTGTTTTCACCTATCCCGAAGGATTTTCTCCCTCTTCAGAAAATTTTTTACTTGCCCCCACAGAATTGGCGATTTTCCGGAAATTCGAAGAAAAGGTGCTGCTTCAAGCGTTTTTAGCTATGCGTTTTCTCACACGTATCAAATTTTTGGCGCTTCTCCGTATATTTATTTTTTCGCTCTAATCTGTACGATTTGATCTAATTTTTGTGACATTTTTCGAAATTTTATTTATATGTTTTCTTATGCCCAGAAAGATAAGAAACGCCGTAAATTATGTTTTTTTGACTTCTATCCATTGTTTTTGAGCCGAAAAATGTAGTTTAGAAAAAATTTTCAGTTCCATTAGAATTTTCATGATGTGCATTGTCGGCTTGTTGCTCCCCTCTTGTAATTTGGAGCTGCAGGTGTCTGATTCGAGCCATTTAGAGTGCCGACCATACATGGGCAGCAAGAAAATTTTGGGGGAATCAATCTCCAAAAATTGCCATTAATAGCCAAAAATATTACTCAAAAAATTCTAGGGTCTACAGAAATCTGCATTGGTTTTTCAACTTCTGCGGGGGATGTACATATACCCCGAGACCCCCACGCTTATGTATGGTGCCGATTAGACTACCCGATCGAAAACTTCAAGCCTCTATAAGGCCAGATCAGAAAAATTTTTTGAACCCGTCGAATGAAGCTTATTGCAACATGATCTATCCAGAATTGCAGACAGATGTTTAATCCGCTCGGAGGCATTTACCTAACTTTATATTTCATCACTTTACTAGTATTATATAGTTATTTATTACTAACAAAGAAAAATGCTCCGATGGAACAAGAAAAGGTCGAATATAATTGGGATTATGGATTATTAAGGATATAAAAGAAGGGGACTAGAAAAAGCTTCTATGCCTACAGAAGTCAAAAATAAAAACATGCTGAGCTTTGGCATCCAAGCAAACAAAAATTACAAAATATGCTAGAAATCACACTTTTTCTAAGCGACGCAAAAATCTAAGTATGTTTTAATCTAAAGAATGAAAATAAGCGCGGTTAGCTCAAAGCCAACAGCCTTATGTACCAAAGCATTTAATGATGAACTTTCCCATTGCTGAGCGGCAAAACTGCATCAGACTTCTTATGTACATTTACAAACCAATTTGTGTGGATTAAATTTAGTGAAAGCCCTTCTAAGTCGTAAATTAAACAAAGTTAAGTGCTCCTAATATTTTTTCAGCTGTTGAAATCGGATAATAAATTTAATGTGTGACATGCTAAGTTAGTAATAATGAAATACTAATAACTTAATAATACATTTGCTAAAAGCATTTCACTTTGTTTTCTATCGGCCACATCATGTCCCGACCCATATCGGGAAAAGTTTACAGGCAAAAACCTGACAAAAGCGTCTTTTTTCACCCCAATTTTGGAACTTTACACCTCCAAAAATAAATCAGCATTGAGGGTAAAGAAACGCGACCAAGTGCGATGTGTAACCATCGACATGTACCCTATTTTAAAGTAGTTCACACCACGGTTTTTTTGTATTCGGCAAAGATTTTCCCGATGTGCAAAGACTTTTCGGGACTGTCTCTGTGCATGTACAAAGACTTTTTGGACCATCAAAATTCGCTATTTGTTATAACGTTACGCCAAAACTTTACACGCTCATCACAAACCCAATGTTGAGTGTAAACAAAGGAAGCGCATAGTCTTTTTTTATTATCTACTTTTAAAAAAAGTGCCTCTCAGATATGTCGTTAGAGCAGTAGGAGGGGAGTAGACACATTTTGGGGTACTCAACATACCTGCACAGCATAGGAATCCTAGGGGGAGTGAAATCATAAAGTGCCTTTTTGTCTTCAAAAATGGTATTTACGCGTCAAAAACATCGTTAGCGTTTCTGATAAAAGCATTAAAAAAATCTCAAAAAATTAAAAAAAGTCGGAACAATTTGGACAAAATATATTCAGAGCATCAGGATAATGGCGCGAGCGCCGAAAATCTGGCACTTTTGAGCAAATATTTAGCTAAAAACGCTTAAAAGCATATTTTCTACAAATTTCTAGGAAATTTTTTGGAACTTTCAAAAAATCGCCTGGAAAGGGGGTGAAAAAATTTTTGCCGGGTTGAAAATTTTTCTGGGGGAGGGTGGGTGAAACCCCCGCAAGATCATGTGTGGTACCCAAGTTACCCACGTATATTATAGGTATGCGCTAACGCGCTATACCTATGATTTATATTATTATTATTTTGCCAATAATTATAAAAAAGCGCTTTTAAATGGCATAGAAACGCAAGCTTTTGTCCAAAATTCGGAGATTCGGAATGGCGGCGGAGGAGACGTTTTTTAACGCATTTCACACGGGCTTTTCTGATCATTTTTCGCATTCTACTAGCGAAACAAGGCCGCATTGTGAATTTACTGATTCCGACCCAGGGAGACAACCCCCCATCAATTTTGGACCTTGAGAGCATACATGTAATGGCTCTAAATTTTGGGTGGTGGTTTCCGGTCGTTTTTAGAGGGACCGATTGATTTTTGGCCAAAAACAGCAAGAAAGCACCTATGTAGGTAAGAATGACGGAAAACGCAAATTTTTTCCAAAAATCGGATAGGGCTCAAAAATTTTCTGAATTGAGGGAAATCTGGAGGCATACATGATCTTAGGGGATTAGGGGGTGTTCTCCCCTAGAAACATTTCGCCTTCTAGCCCCCACCCCCTCGGAAACTCGCGATTTTTCAAAAGTTTCCGGAACACTCGTAGATAAGGTGCCATTTGGAGCCTTTTTAGCCATCTGTTTGCTCAAAAAAGTGTCGAATTTTCGGCGCTTCGCGCCATATACTCCTTTTGGACTACATGCTGTTCAATTTAATCGATTTTTTCAGTTGTTATGTTCAGCAAAGATTGAGCGTCTTAAGGAACACCGAAAATCGGTGTTTTTTAAACGTATTCACCGTTTTTGAGCCCAGAAAGGCACTTTAAAATTTCAACTACTCGGCATAGAATTGCCATGCTGTTGAGGGACGACCAGCTTTGAATGGTGGGGGGATCCCTCATCCCTTCTGTTACTTGTCTGCTTGGGAGACTAAGATTTGAGCTAAAAGTTGGACGGACGGGGCTATGTTTTATATGTATAAAAAGTTTTTTTGCAAAAAATCATGACACAACAACTGAACGGCTCTTTATTTCGAAAGTGGGTTCTCGGTCATTTCAAAGGAGAGGGAGGACGTAAATGGTAAATATAATCAATTTTTCGCTCAAAATTGCAAAAAACACGTAAAAATGGTCAAACGTTGCAGTTTTTGACAGAAATCGAGGGACGGGTCAAAATTTTCTGACTATGGTGGATAGTGGAGGACATACATGATTTTGAGGATTTCACTCACCCCTTCCCGCTCAGAAAAATTATCATTCCTTGCATAAATTTTCACACCCCTCTCCCAGAAAATTGGCGATTTTTCGAAAGTTCCGAAAAATTTCCTAAAAAGTTGTAGATTTGATGCTTTTTTAAGTGTTTTTCAGCTGTCTATGTGGAGGACCGGATTATAATTGAGGTATTCCTATTCTCCAGTTAAATGTATGCCGCTAGGTAATGAGGAAATGTAAAAGTGTTATTGAAAAGAAGTTTAGCGGTCGCATTATTTATTATTTTATTTTATTCTGGCATGTTTAGAGTTTTAGCTGATTTTTTTAAATTTATTTTAATTTATAATTTTATTTTCTACTCTCCTATAATTAATTATTCATTTATTTTATTATCGCTCCGCTGGTCCTAAGTTTTCCGGATCGAAACGGTTGGCCTTTGATCTGAAGTATTACAAAACAATGTTGCCTGAATCTTATCAGAAAGATTTAATGAAGAAATAAATAAATCTATGAATAAATAAATAAAGAAATAAATAAATAAATATGTGAATATATAATAAATAAATAAATAAATAAATAAATAAATAAATAAATAAATAAATAAATAAATAAATAAATAAATAAATAAATACATAAAGTGCATTCTTGACAAAAGTTATTTTTTCAAAAAGTTTTTTCCGATTTGACCGAAATAAATTTTAATTTTATTTTTTTAAATATAATTTTCTATACGTCTATTGATTTTATCCTAATTTCTACTCAACCGATTCTTTTATCAAAGAAAAACACAATTTCTTTGTAAATATATAGGAGACTGAGACATTTTGGCAGCCGACGCCGGAAATAATCGCTCGTCGTTTAAAACGTTTCGAAATACCAATCAAAGATCAAGAAGAACACGAATCTCAGAGGTAAATTACTCGAGGCGCAAATTTGAATAATTCAAAAAATTATGCATTTTAATTATGCAACGATTTTGAAAAATTGATAAATTTCTATGAAAAAAATACCAAAAATGAGGAAAAAAATCAAAAAATCTGACCAGTTTTTAATGAATATTTTTTATAACAAAACTTAATATTTATTTTTTAATTTATCTAACGGTTTTTTTAAGATATTGATAAAATAATAAATCAATTTCATGCTATGTTAATAATTCATCTCCGTCTACGAAATTTTAATAATGCAACGGTTGTAAAAAACTGATAAATTTCTATGAAAAAATGCCAAAAAATGCTGAAAATCAATTTTTAATGAAAATTCGATTACGTAAGCTAATGTTTATGTCTTAATTTATTTTGGCGGTCATGTAAACTTTTGATAATGATATCACAAATTTCTATGCAAACTAATCCCGCTTAATGTACGAAATAAAAGATTTTTTAGTGACCTTTGACCTGCGTTTCGAAGAGATATCGACTTCGCACTCTTAATACTTGTCCAGTGGTCAGAAGCACGGCCAGCCATGTTGTTAGCTTTTTCTGGGAGTCAGGCGGGATGAATGGCCTATAACATTACGCAAATAATGTACACTGTCCTTTAAAACGCAGTGTAAAGTGGTTTAAACAATATTTTATCCGCTGACCGTTTTGCTCTAATTTTAAGCACTCTAATTAATCCGCATTTAATCTCGATTTTGCTCAATTTTTCTTCGTAGAATTGCATATTTCCCCTCAAATTGTTATAATTTTTTACCGTTTTATCTCGATTTTCACTTCTTTTTCTAATTTTTCGGCAGATTGTGGTCAAAGGTCACTGAAGCCATTAAAAATAACGACCAGATGGCTGCGACGGACGAAAAAACGGTCATCGAACAAGCGCAGCGTCAAAGGGTCAAAGAGCGATTGACCAGCGGTGACCACTACAAGCCGAATTTTTTTGAACTGGACCACAACACCGGCTGCTGGCTCTATAAGCACGCTGAGTACGTCGTAAAAACTACCTTAATTCTTTATATACATATCTAACATAGGCATAGGATACGCCACCATACATGCAACGGCTCGTAATTGGGGGGGGGTACCGGCCAGTTGGGGAGCCAAAAAAGGCCAAAAAATTCGATTTTTTCCGAAAATAGGGGGAATCAGAAATTTTCTTGCTTTGGGAGGGGGGGTACGACCGACTTTGGGTGGGGATCCCTATCCCCAGTCTCACATTTATGTATGCCACAGTGGGACATACTGTAGCATAGATGCACGTGGTCAAAATTGCTGTATTAGCTAAACGTGTGCTGCACGTGCGTCACGCATATTTATCTAATAACGACCAATTTCTAATCAATTTTTTATCCACTTATCTATTACTTCCTCGATTAATTTACGTAGGTACATATTTATTTATGTGCCGAAAAGCGTGATTATTTTTCGTTTAGTACACAAAACGTCATTTTGTTGCTTATTGATTAAAAATATTAATTAAGAATTAAAAATTAATTAAAAATTATAAATTAATTTTTAATTAATCAATAATTAAAAAATATTAATTTAAAACTAATTATTAATTAAAAATTAAAAATTAATTGAACTGATTAATTAAAAACACAATCTTGTCACTTATTACATAATTGCATGACTAATAAATATTTTTTTAAATAAATTAGCATGTCAGTACAAATATACGTGCATTAATGTAACGGATGCATGAATACTAAAATGAATAAATGAATAATTGCACGAATTCTGAAGTAATAGATTAATAAATTAATTAATTAATAAATTAATAAATTAATTATTCAATGAATTAATTATTTAATTAAGTAATTATAATTAATTGAATAATTTTAGCTATCGACCCTGGGATCGTCTGAATGACTTGCAGCAGTACGAACGAAATTTTATCATTAAAACCCGGGTTCATCATAGGACTCCACTGGTCAGAACAGCCAGCGTTAGTTTATCGGAAATAACCGTAGGCCCCGGTGACCAGTCTACGGCACCAACGGAAGTTTCTTCAGATGAAGAGACGGGTGATTCGCTATTGATTTTCGGTTTATTGATTTTTCCGTTTTTTTATTTATTTATTGATGTTTTTTATTTTTATTTATTTATTGATTTTTCCATTTTTATTTATTTATTGATTTTTTACAATTTTTATCTATTTATTGATTTTTTCCATTCTTATCAATTTATTGATTTTTGTAATTCATTGATTTCTATTTTGAGCTGTGGATTTTCAGCCCTTTTTTCAATTCTTCCATCATTATAATTACCTCTTCTGATCAGCTTTTCACTGTTTTTTATGGCAGGTTTACCATTTTTTGCCCCTTAATAATTTTTTTAACCGTTTTGCTACAATAATTGCTATTTTTGATCATTTTTACCATTTTTTGCAAATGATTTTTGGATTTTCTTTTATATTGCGCGAACCGCTTCGGAAACTTTACCCGTTATTTGTTTCTTCGTTCATTATGATATTTTTTGCTGCAATATTTATTTTTATTGATTGATTTGTCAGTTTACATTTAATTTTTGTTTTTCTTTAAATTTTTTCCCTTCTTCAATTCTCAATTGAGTAAAATTGAATAGTAATTAACAATCGGCTTGATATGGATCCGATATGGCGAATCGGCGAATAAAACTACCCAAAATCAGGTTCTGGGTTCAACCGGATTCTGGCGTTATTTTTCCGACAAAATACGGAAGTTTTGAGTTTAAAATTTCAACTTTTTAATTTCATAAGCTTAATTTGTGTTTTTAAATTTTTTCTAATTTTGTATTTTTCTTTACGTTTTATGCGAGCGAACCTTCGATCATTTATGAAAATAAACGGGTCATATTCATAGGCGGGCCGCAACCAAAATTCTGGGGGGGGGTATTTTGTATTTTTTTATTTTATTTTTTAAAAATTTTTTATGGTTTGCACTATCTATTGGCATCAAAAAATTGCGAAATATTTCAAAAAGGCAATTTTTAGGGGTATATAGGTTACTGGGAAGGGGTATTAGGCCTTCTGGGGAGGGGAGAAACCCCTTCAAACCCCCCTACGCCCACGTGTGGTTATACCGAGAGAAAACTCAAGATTCGAAAAGTCAAGTAAAGTACAGATGCAAAACTTATTGAAAAGGAGCGAAATTTTAAATTAGAGTATAACACATTTGTTGTAAAAAAATGTAAAGTAAAATGTAAAGCAAAGTGTGAAATTTTTATCAAATTTAATGCTTACTTCAATTTATAATTCAATTCGCGCAATATTTTTATAGCGAATTCGATAACTTGATCGTTTTAGTAATCAAAATTATATAATTTTTCATTCTTCTATGAATTTCTGCGAGTATGTCGACGTAAAAAAATTTGAACTTGCCAACGAAATCAATGAAAATACGGCTGTGTAAACTAATGCAATAAAATTTTTAGTTTACACTGTCAAATTTATCGATTTAAAATGAATTTTGATAAAATTGTAAGAAATTACAAAAATTGACATAGTTTGTCAATTTTCAGGATTTTTCATTTTTTTCTACAACTTATTCCTCACGTATTATCCTAAAAGAGCTTAAAATTGATCTGGAATAGTGAATTACTGTTTGCATTTTACTCTCTTCAAAAATCTTATGCCTTTTTAGAGTATAATGGCTTGAATTGACCAGAAAAATATTTTTTATGCCTTCAAGTGTTTGACATCTTTATATTTTGGCCTGATGCTGATACTCGTTTTTATTTTCTGAATTATTAATTTAAAAAATTGATTGAAAAAATTTAAAAAATTAAAAAATAAACCAAGTTAAGTAAAAAATCAATCAAATTAATTTTTAAAAATACGATCACTGTTTTCTTAATCTTTATTAACCTGCAGTAATCAATTTCCCGCGCGATTTTCAATTTTGTAGATTTTTAACCCGTTTTTTTAAAAGAGTTCTCGCGTGTTCTAGAATTTACATATCAATAATTTCAAAAATTTTATTCAAATTTATTCGTCCATAGTTTGCCGCTTTATTTATTTTAATTTTTTTAAAATTTCATTCATTCTTTTATCTATTGTTTACTTGACCATTCGTAGTAGCAATAGTGCGACCGCAATTCATATTCTAAATGAATTTTTAATTTCATTTTTTGCGCGAAAATTTCCGATCGAATAAATTTTTAAAATTTTAAATTTTTAGTGAAAATAATTTTATTTCGAATTTAAATCAATTATAATAAAAAACTGCAAGATATGTCGAAAGGGGAACGAATCGACCGCAGAACTGAACGAGCATCCGACATTTAAACTAGTTAGTAGTGATTGAGAGACAAAAATTCAGTGACCTTTGAAAATTTTATCTTTGTTTGCCTACCTATGTAGATTAGTATAGCGTGTAAAAAATTGTAGCGTACGAATCGCTGGCGACTTGCCGAAATTGTTTTAAACAAATACATCCTATCTATCTAATGCAACTGGTCCCAAAATTCTAGCTATGTTGGCATTGAGTGAAGGTTGTGATCCAGATCGTGTTCTCTGGGCGGGGATTTGACCCCCCTCTCCCTCCGGAATGGCTGCGACCCCCTCCCCATAATTATCGATTTTTTGTGAAAGTTCGTAAAGAGTGTGCTTTCTTAGGCGTTTTTAGCCCATTTCTGGCCTGAACATCTCAAATTTTTGGCGCTTTGCGCTATACGCATTTTTTGACCATGTTTTGTTCAATTTACTCAATTTTTCGATTTTTTCCAAATTATTTTACGTTTTTATGTTCTAAAAAGGACGAGCATTGTCTGAAACGTCAAAAAAACTGTTTTTGACGTGTACCCATTGTTTTTAGCCCAAAAAGGCACTTTTTAAAAAATTTTCGGGCCTTACCCTCCAGAATTTATATGCTGTACATGTATGGTTGTGACGTGTAATATGTGGGCCTTTTTTGGGCCACACTGTACATGTTGTTGTTTATACATGATCTTAAGGGTTCAGGAGGTTTCTTTCACCCCTTCCCCTTCCCCAGAAAGTTTTTTATACCCCAGTAAATTTTTTGTCTCTCTTCAGACTTCACTATTTTTCAAAAAAATTCCAAGAAAATTGTGTCTGTTTTAAACGCTTCAGGCTATCTGCTTGCTCAAGATTGACAAATTTTCGGCGCTTGCTCTTTTTAACCACGTTTTCTCCGATTTTTTCGAAAATTTCTCAAATATTTTTTCATTCTAGAAGGATGAAGCATAGTCAGGACGTGAAAAAATGATGTTTTTGACGCGTATCCACCATACGTGGGCAGCAAGAAATTTCTGGGTGGGGGGCGCAAAGATTTTTCAAGGTCAAAAAATGGCCTTAAAAATGGTGGTATGGTGATAAAAATACCATTTTCGACGTTTCTCGTCAAGCACTATCGATTGGCATCAAAAAATTGCAAAAAAAACGAAAAAAATTTTCAAAAAATTGAATTCTGGGGGGGGGTATTTTTGATTTCTGGGGGGTATTTTGGTTTCTGGGTGGTGCATACCCCCAGGCCCCCACGCCCAGGTGTGGTATCCACGGTTTTTGAGCCCAAAAAAGGCACTTTAAAAAATTTTACGCTTTCGCCCCTCAGAATTCTTATCATGTGCATGTCTCTTATTTGAAATTCAAAAACTCCATAGCGACAAGCTAAAAATAGTCCGTTGCGCGCTTTGCTAACAATAATGCTAATTGTTGCGCGGTTATCAAATCTTATCGTTTGCGATTGCGCCTTACACCTTCGATTGACAGATTTTAATAGCATGTAATCGGTTTTTTTGCGATCCGTCCTTTCTGAAGAAATTAATGAGGCAAATGTGACGTTTTTTACTTATCACATATTATTTCGTCGATCGCAATCGTTTTATCCTTTTTTTCTTTGCATTCTGCGCACTATCATCATCTACACGCGTTGTGGCTCAATATTTTTGGGAGGGTGATAATCGGCCATTTCTAGGGGATGATATATCAATGGCCTCGATTTTTCGGCCAAAATAAAAAAAAACACCAAAAAGTGATCTAAAAATGCAACTTTTTGCCAGAAAAGAGAATGGGGTAAAAATCTCACCCTTTTGGGGCTGCGCATACATGTAACAGGGAGGGCATGCAGAGATCTTCTCCCAAAGTTGGTCCAACCCGTTTCCTCCAGAGTCGGAAAATTTTTGAACCCCTCCAACGATTTTTTGGCGAAAAAGTGCCTTTTTTGGCCATTTTTAGGTATTTTTGTGCTATTTTTGATCAAAAATTGGAGTCACTTTAGCCCTCCCTCCACCCCTGCTGATGGCTGGGGCGGGGACCCCCACCTTGAATTTTGAGCCGTTACATGTATAGGGGCTGGGGTTGCGACCACACTTTGGCGTGGGAGAGGAGCCTGGGGGACCACTACAATCTGCAGGACCAAAAATCGATAGAACCTCAGAATTGCATTTTTGGCGATTCGGCCCCATTGGATCTGTCAGAATTTGGTTGCTGCCCTTATTCATTAGCGAGCGGCTTTGGGCGGGAATCTCCCTATCCCCCTGTTCCATCTTTAAGATTATCGATTTTTCGCTCAAATACGACATATTCATATTCATATTTACGTACGATTTTCGGATTTTTTTGACGAATTTACAGGCCACAATGCTAAAATCGGGATACTTGGCTCATCAATGGTTTATCAATTACCCTATTTTTTATGAATTTTAAGACCACAGTCCCAAAATCCAGTTTTTTACCTTCAATCAAAGTTTTATCGAATTTCTAAATGAATTTCAGCTAGCAATATCACTGAAATTTTTAGGCTTCTTAATTTGAATATTATCGATTTTTGACTGATCTTCGAGGCCACATCTCCTAAATTGACTTAAACCTATTGGTCCTGATAACATCGATAATTTACTTGATGGATTATTAAGCCACGTTTCGCAAATCGATTTGGAAGGTTTTCACCACACGTGGCGTGGGCGTGGGGGGGGTGGTGGCACCCCCCAGAAGTTGAAATACCCCCTAGAAATCAAAATACGCCCTCCAGAATTCAAATTTTGAAATTTTTTTTGCTTTCTTGGCGATTTTTTGATGCCATTGGATAGTGCTCGATGAGAAACGTCGAAAAATGATGTTTTTTAGCCTTACGACCACTTTTAAGACCATTTTTTGACCTTTGAAAATTTTTTCACCCCCCCCCAGAATTTCGGTGCTGCCCACCTATGGTTTTCACCCGTTTAAAAGTGCTTGCATGTCTATAATGAATTGATTTGGTTCAGAGCCAATCTGGTCCACTTTCCAGACGATTTTGCACAACTTTAAAATAGAAAATGGCTTATCTTGCGGCGTATTCTTTAGGTTTTGCCATTAAAATTTGAAAAAAAACACTTCTTGGGCTATTATTCAATTTTTAACGTTAACGCCGTGACTCTCGGACGTTGGCTTGAAAAAATTCAAAAATACGGCCGTAAATTTGTATGTTCTGTCCTAAATTTGTTGGTTCTGATAAAATTAATCAAAGAACGACAAACTATATCATAAAAAGTCATAAAAACATTGAATTGAGAAAAATTCGAGAAACAAAAAACTTGAAATTTTAAAAAAATGAGAAAATAGAAGACTGGGTAAATTAAAAATGCGAAATTTTAGAATTATAAAAAAAGATTGGGAATGGGGTCGAATTAAAAAATTAGTTGAGTTAAAATTATAAAGACTCAAACATTTAAAAACAAATTATAAAATTTTTAGAAGCTTCGTCATATAAATAGTACGCAATTTTTCTCGCATGAATATAACAGTAGGCCGCTGTATAATAAGCTCTTATATTTTCGATCGATATTTATTCAAATGTATACAATAGCAATCTGATGTCTACTGACTGACGCTATGAACACGTTTTATGCTCAAATATAATAAATCAGCCTGTTGTGGGCGACTTCGCTCTATGAATGTGCCATTTTTATAGTACGTATATATCGCCCTGTGCTGTACTGTGGCAGAATTATGAGTAACTTTATAAGTAGCATTTCAGAATAGGTATATACCGTTTAGTTTACTACTCTTCTTTGATTGTCCTTTTTTATTAATACCTTTATTTTATTTTTTTAACATTAATTTTAATGTTAATTAATTTTGACATTCTTTTTTATTCTTTATTATTTATTGATTTCAATGTATTAATATTCTTCCAATATTCTTATTCTAATAACTTTCTTCCTCCGCTTTAAATATTATTCTTTTTAAAATTCTGTTTCTTTTTTATATTATTAACAAATTCAAAGTCTTCATCGATTTCGTTTTTTAAGCAAGAACCTCTTTTTTTACTGAGATTTCGATGAGTGTAAGTTCGTGCCTTATTCAAAGTGTTTACTCAGCAGAAATCTACATCTTCACGTATGTTCCAAATAGATTCGAGTAAATGCTCAACATTTTGCGAGTGTTTTATCGGTCTTTCTAATAAAATTATTCATTTACGAAATGCGCTCGTTTCTTTTAATTCTTTATTCGACATATTTACAATTTCTGCATTATTTTGGCCTTATATTTTGACTCGCGTCACGTGAATTAGTGATAAATCGAGATGAAAAATTATTGATTATCGCACGATATATTATTAATCCCTTTGCGATTTCCTTTTATTACGATTACGCGTTAATAATCTGACAGACATCAATTTCAGACGTCGACATTTTCTCCTTTTTACATTCCTTTTCGTAGGACCGTTGCTTTTCTAGGCTTTATTGATTTCTCTCCTAGATATAAATTATAACGTGTTTTATAGCAAAAATGATTGATTGCTTCCTCAAATTGCAAATTTTTCGCGTCGTTAAATATGCAATCATAAAGCAACTTTCGAACCAACTCGGAAATTAAAAAATTACTTGTTTTTTAGAGTCTCGTATTTTGCAGCTTGAGCCCGTCCACTAATTTTGTGTTAATAGTTACGTATGACTTCTATCGTAATTGTGCGTTTTTAAAAAATTCAATTTCTTGCTCAATTCCCCAAAAAATGACATTTTTAGTCCTGCTGATAAAATCTATCATTTTTTGTTGCTACCTTTTAATTTTTACCTGATTCGATACTGTTCTCGATGAATTCTTTCATAAATTATTATTATCTCTTAATGTAGCTTCGCTTTGTTTTATTCGATTTGCGACACTTTTAAATGCGTTCCAACGTTTCATTCAGTATTAATCGTTTATATCTATTTTGCTCTCAATTAATTCTTGTATCGTTCAAGTATAAATAGTTTCTAATGTGAGACTTGATATTTTGACATCCCTTTATTAAAATATTTTTTTTTAAATTTTAAGTCGATCAGTTATTTTGGTTGAATTTTTAATCAATAACCTAGTGGGTTTGACTTAAATCAAAATTTAAATTCAAATTTTTTTAAAATTAAATTTCAATTTTAGATGCAAAATTTTTCAATTTTTGATTTTGATTTGATAATGTTTTTCAATCAGAACGAAATTGGTGGCTCTTTTTCTGAAAATCGGAACTTTTAACGTTAAAATTCTCACATTTTTGACTTTTTCCCGTAAAATATTTTGAACAATGTCGCTTATTATGAAGTACTTGATATATAGGAAGTTTTTATTCACAAAAATGTCACCCGTGCTCTTTGCCAGTCTAATTCTCTAATTCGCATCTCTTTTTGCACATGTAAATTCCACTGTCGTCATTTCATGCAATCCAATGGAATCCAGATTAATCACTTAATTAGAAGTCATAGACATAAGAGTAACTGATTTCCATTTCTATTATTTAGTATTATGGTTTAAACTAGTTGCATTCTTCCGTTTTCTAGAATGCAAATTGATAAATTCGCATATTAGTCTAGAAATCCGATTGTGACGATTTCGTATTTTTCAGGTTTATTTACATCACGTAGGTATGTATGTTGCTAGTTAGTGCAAGTCTTATCGATTTACTAAGCCCTTTATACCATGGGTGCGCAAGGTCAAGGTCGGCAGGGGAAGAGGTAAAATATCAGAAATCCAAAACAGCAAACTTAACGTTCACGAAGTATTTTGTTGATTAAACGACCGAAACGTTCAAAATAGCTTATAAAACGTCTTTTCGTGGTAATTTCGCATTTTTAGTCCTTTTTGACTGCATTATATCACTCTTGACACTAGAAAAATACAGAAATTTACCAATTTTTGGCGCTTTTTGGGCAAAAAAGTACAGAAGCAAACCTGGGCGAGGGGGGTTGGGGGTATGCACCCCTCAGAAACAAATACCCCCCAGAAATCAAAATACCCCCAGAATTCAATTTTTGAATTTTTTTCTTTTTTCGCAATTTTTTGATGCCAATGGATAGTGCTTGATGAGAAACGTCGAAAAATTGTGTTTTTATCACCATACCACCATTTTAAGGCCATTTTTTGACCTTCAAAAAATCTTGCACCCCCAGAAATTTCTTGCTGCCCACGTATGCATAAAAGTACTGAATAATTTTGACCTTTTTCTGCTTTTAGCCTCAAAAATGATGCCAAAAACGTTCCGTCAGCTCATAATCGCTGGACAGTATATACCTGTCTGGCAACCCTTTAGCGGGGGTAATACCCCCATCACACCTTGCCTATGCGCATGTTTGCCTTATGCTAACTTTACACTATTTTTTCTTTTTTATCAAAAAGCGCCGACCGCTCAGTCTGGTCGTACTTTTAGTAAAATGCCAGTTTTTTTCATTAAAACCATACGTGGGCAGCAAGAAAATTCTGGGGGTGCAAGATTTTACAAAGGTCAAAAAATGGCCTTAAAAATGGTGGTATGACGTAAAAAAACACCATTTTTCGACGTTTCTCATCAAGCTTTATTTATTGGCATCAAAAAATTGAAAAAAACGAAAAAATTTTTAAACATTAAATTCTGTGGGGGTATTTTGATTTCTGGGGGTTATTTTGGTTTCTCGGGGTGGGGGTGCATACCCCACGCCCAGGTGTGATTCAAACCCGTTTTTGATTCGCTAGAATCGATTTAAAACAAATTAAAATTAATATATTCAGAAAATTTTAGAAGTATTCGAAAAGTTGAAAAGATTTTGCGCTTTACAGCGTCGAAAGTGCTCAATTTGCATAAAATGAAAAAAGTGCGCGTCGCCGTCGATTCGCCGTCGTTGATTCGGAAGCAGGCGGACGAATTTTTCAAGCCGTTCAAAGATGAAATGGCCGCCTTGAGGGCCAAGGTAGATTCGCTGTCCCAAAAAATCGATCGATCGACGGCGGCCATGAGTCAGTCGACCGAAAGTCTGCGCACCCAATTGTTCATTTTTTTGGCCCTGTTAGTCGCTTTTCAAGCCGTTTTGGGGCTATTTTTCGGTTCTAAATTTTCGGCCGCTAAAAATAGCAACAACGCCTAGTAGATTTTTCTATTCATTATTTATTTCACTGTTGTATTACTTAATTATCCGTTTCCGTTCGTGTTGTTTACACTTTATATACTTTTTCCGATCCGTATCGCTGCTTACACCGCACTAACGATTTCCGTTGATTACTCGAACAGAATTTTGGTAAAGATAGCAATGTCCAGAGTCCTGGACATCCGATCCTGTCTTGGCTTTACACCGTTGCATTACTTCTTACACCGGTAAAATATCCGCATTCAAAAATTGTCTACCTATTCCTTACTATTGCATTATACCTTTACATAGTGAGGATTGTCTAGTTACTTTACACCATCGCATTACACCTTTACATCGTTGCTAAAATGTCCGTATTACAAAATTTCACTTTGCATAACTGCGCTCTTTAGCTCTTTTCTTTATATTGCCGCTTTACACTATTTTTATTACAAATCCGTTTTAACTTGCTCTTGACCGTCAGTACCCGCACGTTGGCGTGGAGGTTGAGTTTGCAACCCCGCCCCCAGAAGTTGAGAAACCCCCTCCCCGCCTCCCAGATTACTGTTGACCCCAGAATTCTATTTTTAGTAATATATTTTTTTGCGTAAGCGTCGAAAATTTCACACAGTTTAGCTAAAATGGCTTAAAACGCTTCAAACAGCACCTCTTCTACGACTTTTTTTCTGAAAAATCACAAATTCCGGAGGCAGGGGCGTACGCAGGATTTTTTAGGAGGGGGCTGGGCGGTCCGGAATTAGTGACCCTATATCTTGGGATATGTTCGTCGGGGCACAAACTGAACTGCATTTTCTGACGTTTCCGAACATGCTCTATCCATTAAGCTCATTCGAAAGAATTTTATCTTTTCTCAATATCTATGCTATGGAAAATGATATTTTACCCACCTTTGAATCAAACTTATGGAAAATAATTATCCTACGGCGGCCAAAAATTTTGAGATTTTCCGATGAAAAGAAGCCAATTTTCTATATTTTTCATGCATTATCTTACCTTTCCAGAATTATTTTTGGGCTAACAGGAGCTGTCGCCCCCCGCCCACACCTGGGCGGAGAGGGGGTTGGGTATGCACACCCCCCGAGAAACCGAAATAACCCCAGAATTCAATTTTTGAAATTTTTCGCAATTTTTTGATGCTAATGGATAGAGCTCGATGAGAAACTTTGAAAAAGGGTGTTTTTTCGCCATACCACCATTTTTAAGGTCATTTTTGTACACATGCATGAATCGTTTCTGAATTCGAGCCTGAACGAATTCGGTAAGATCACTAAATTATGGATCAAGTGTCAAATTTTCAGCGCTTTGCGCCACTTACTCATTTTTGACTATGTTTTGTTCAAATCACTCGAATTTTTCCAAAATTATTCAATTTTATTTTGAACGAGCGCCATCTCGAATGTAAAAAATAGGGCTTTTGTATCAATGATTTTTTGAGAGCTAAAATATACATTTTAACAATTTTTCGACGCTGACCACTTAGAATTCTCTTGCTGTACATTAAAGATCTGGTGGACCCCCAAAGACTCCCACAATTGAATTTTTGACTCTACTCTTGGTTTTGACTCTACTCTTGGCAATTTTGCCCCATCGGAGCCCCCCGCCGCCACCCCTCCCCGCATAGGTGCAAAATGGTCAAAATAGCCCATAAAACGTTTTTTCGTCGTAATTTTTTGGCGCTTTTTGGGTAAAAAGTACATAAAAGCACTAATCTGCCGCTAAGCGCGCGAATAATTTTGACATTACCGCTTTTGACCTCAAAAATGATGCAAGAAAACGTTCCGTAAGCTCTAACTCGCCGCACAGTGTCTGTCCGACTGACCCTTCAGCAACGGGTTGGGAGGGGGTGATACCCCCTTCACCCTCCCTCTATGTGCATATATGCCCCCCGCCGCTCCAAGAATTTGGCTGCTGCCCACCTGCGCCTAAATTTGTATTGATAACTTTTATTCCGCTTAAGTTGTCGCTTATTCTATGTACCAAGAGAAATGGGGTATAACCCACTCAAAGTTGGAGGCCCCTTCATCCTCCTTCAAAGCCAGAAAATTATTGACCCCGCCCACTTCCGATTTTCGAAAAGAAAATTTGATTTTTTTGTCGGTTTCTAGCTGTTTTTTCAGCCATTTTTGGCCAAAATGTGGAGGTCATCACCGTAAATGAGCAGCACCAAAATTATGGGGGAAGGGGTGCAAAAGGTAAAAAATGGTCTTATAAATGGTCCCAGAAATCAAAATACTCCCCCAGAAAATTTTTTTGCTTTTTCAGCAATTTTTTGATGCCATTGGATAGTGCTTGATGAGAAACGTCGAAAAATGGTGTTTTTTCGCCATACCACCACTTTTAAGACCATTTTTGACCTTTAAAAATTTTTTCACCCCCTCCAGAAATTTTTTCACCCCCACCCCCAGAATTTTGGTACTGCCCACCTATGGTCGCATGGTGAAAAAACACCATTTTTCAACGTTTCCCATCGAGCACTATCCATTGGCATCAAAAAATTGCGACAAAAACAAATTCAATAAAATTGAATTTGGGGGAGTATTCCACCTTCTGGGGGATGCATACCCCTTAAACCCCCCTACACGCCCACGTGTGGTCATCGCTACCCCTCCCCTCTTTTGAAAATGATCGGGATCATAGGTGAGCGGCACCGAAATTCTGGGGGTTGCAAGATTTTTCAACGTTTCTCATCGAGCACTGTCCATTGGCATCAAAAAATTGCGATAAAAACGAAAAATTTCAAAAATTGAATTCTGTGGGGGTGGGCTATTTTGGTCTTTCGGGATGTGCATACATTCTCCCCACGCCCAGGTGTGATCGGGACCCCCACCCGAATTCGGAGCCATGTACGCAGTTGTGCCTTTACGTATAATTGTAGTCCCACATTGTATCTTGTTTGATATCATTAACTGCGATCTATCCGAATTTTCTGTGATAGCTAATTCGTGCACATACTATTCATGCCTAAGGCATTATTTGGTGTTACTGTACCGATAACTTGTCATCCTTTTCGTTTGCACTGCTACGAGTAGATTGTCGTTCATTAATAGAAGTCTCAAATTGTGGATCAAATAAACACGTGTTTCATAGACAAACAAACAAACAGGCGAACAGATAAATGAAGCTGTACGCTGCCAGGCGCAAGGGAGTCCACCAGGGTCTGGCTGGACCATAATTTTTTACCGTCGTCAACAGACAAACAAAATAAGAAATTGCCAAATTTTTGCAGAAGCGTTTCCTCGCATTTTTCATAAAATCAAGTATGTACGTAGCTTTGGGCTTTTTACGAAAAATAGAGCACAATTTATTGTATTAAACGATATTTTTCGGCTAATTCAAACTCTGAAAGTTAGGGTACGTCTGTAAAGAGAAATAGCAGTAGTACTGATCACAAGTGGGCAGCAACAAAATTCTGGGGGCGCAAGGGTAAAAAATGGTAGTATGCATACGTGGGCAGCAAGAAAATTCTGGGGGGGTGCAAGATTTTTTGAAGGTCAAAAAATGGCCTTAAAAATGGTGATATGGCGATAAAAACACCATATTTCGACGTTTCTCATCAAGCGCTATTAATTGGCATCAAAAAATTGCGAAAAAAACGAAAAAAATTTTCAAAAAATTGAATTCTCGGGGGGGGTGCATACCCCCAAACCCCCACGCCCAGATGTGGTGGTATGGCGAAAATACAATTTTTCAACGCTTCTATTCGAGCACTATCCATTGGCATCAGAAGCTTACGAAAATTTTTTTTCAAAAATCGAATTCTTGGAGGTATTCGGCCTTCTGAGAGGTGCATACCCCACACGTGGGCGTGGGGGTATGAACCCCCCAGAAGTTAAAATACCCTCCAAAATTCAATTTTTGAAATTTTTTCAGCTTTGTTAGCGATTTTTTGATGCCATTGGGTGGTGCTCGATCAGAAACGTCGAAAAATGGTGTTTTTCACCATACGACCACTTTTAAGACCATTTTTTACCTTTGAAAATTTTTACCCTCCATCCTCCCCAGAATTTCGGTGCTGTCCACCTATGTCATACTCCCCTGGCCCCATGTGGTAACTGATTCTCGCGCGAAGCATTCTACGGAGATTACCCCGTTGTTCCGTCGAACCTATTGGAAAAACGTGTTTGCAAAAGTGTAAACAAAAAATGATAGGAGGTATAGCTCGATGAAACTACAATTTATTGCCCTATGCTTATTTTCCTCAAAAAGTTTGCCGTTTCACCATGTTCCAAGCACACGTGTCGAATATCCTCAGAATTCAATTTTTGAAATTTTGTTTTTTCCGCAATTTTTGATGCCAATGGATAGTACTCGATGAGAAAAGTTGAAAAATGGTGTTTTTTCGCCATACCACCTTTTTAAGACCATATTTCGACCTTTGAGAAAGGCATCCCCTCCAGGATTTCAATGCTGCCCACCTAAGGTTCCAAGTCATAGTTGTGTTGTGGCCAAAATATTTTCAACTGTTCCTAAGTGTCGCAGAGGTGCTAATACACAATTTGAAATGGATACTTTGAAGTTAAACCCGTGAGGTTAATGTTATATTGTTACTCAATTATATTGAATATTAGCGCAGAAAACTGAACAAGAGCCCGAGTAGCCGCTTACTGCAACGCGCGCGACACAGAGCGGAAGATCTGGGAAACCGCTTGCTCACGTAACGGAGGGATTGAGGTGCCCCGTTTACATAATGGACCAGTCTAAATTACAAGAATCGAAATCAACGACCAAATTTACTGGATTAAAACGAAAGCACAATAAACGGACCCGATAAATCAAAGAGTTGAGAATATAAGCATAAAACGAGTTACAGCGAAACACCTACAGTAATGATAGCGAGCATACATGCACGATATGGGAATTTGGGAGGGAATTGAACCAAAATTTTTTAAAGCGCCTTTTTATGTTAAAAAGCCAAAAATATTAATTTTTTAAAACACTATCGAAAAACAGCAAATCAAAAATATAACAAAAATTCGTCAAAACACCATTTTTCAACGTTTCCGACAATGTTCTTTCTGAAGTTGGGAAAATATTGAAATTGTCAAAAAAATCAGCAAATTTAAGAAAACGTAGATAGTCAAAAAATGAGTAAGTGATTCGAACCGCTAAAATTTCAAGTCTTTCGAGTAGACTGATAGCTGAAAACGCACAAAATTGCATCTTTTCAATAAATTTTTTGAAAAATCCTGATTGAGGGGTGGAACGGATTTCCTGGGGGATTAAAAGTATTCTGGAGATGAAACACCCCCTTGACTCCCAAGACCTCAAGTGGTCGCGAGATCGAGCAAATTACAATTTAAAAGGCTGATCCGTATCAGAATTCTAGGTTAAGCGAGAAACGGAGCCAGTTTAAAGCTCTTTACGCTACTATATATTTCGAAACGAAACGTAGCAGCCCGTAAGAATTACGTTTGACCCGTGCCATAAGTACCCTTAGGCGGTTTGTAGTTTTGGGGCAGGAAGGAGTACTGTAGGCCGGTGAAGGCGTATCTCCTAGCGCCTATATTTTTCATCGTATTGTCCAGCCTACACCCCTGGCGCCTCAATTCGTCCAGCGTGCTTTGATAGAGGTCAAAGGTCAGGTTGTGATGCTCGACCAAAAAATCGACTTGATTCAAAGTCACCCCCATCGCCGTTCTGTCTTTTCCGCTTTTGCAACACAAAATCAACGAACCGTTCATCGATTCGTTCAATCGCCTCGAGATTGTAAACAAGTCGACGTTTTTCGATTTTCCGGCCGACAAATGAGATTTGAACGATTCCAAATTGACGAGAATGTTCCCTTTAACAGGAATTAAATTTTTAGGCCCTTTAAACCGGTAGAGAACCCGAATTTTAGGCGAAAATAAGACGAAAAATCGACTAATTTTATTCGTTTAACCAGATTATTTTCAAAGGTCAAAAAATGGCCTTAAAAATGGTGGTAAGGCGATAAAAACACCATTTCTCGACGTTTCTCATCAAGCACTATCCATTGGCATCAAAAAATTGCGAAAAAAACGAAAAAAATTTCAAAAATTGAATTCTGGGGGTATTTAGATTTCTGGGGGCATTTTGGTTTCTGAAGGGTGCATACCCCCTAAACCCCCCCTCCCCACACCCGGATGTGGTGGTATGGCGAAAAAAACACCATTTTTCAACGTTTCTCATCGAGCACTAAACTGAATTCTGCGGGGGGAGTATATTGGTTTCTGGGGGGTGCATACCCCCAAAACCCCCCACGCCCAAGTATGGTTTTGAACGCGGAGAAAGTTCAACCCCCTCCCTCCCAGAATTCGTGATTTTCTAAGTTTCCGAAAAATTCGTAGAAAAGCTGCCGTTTACACCATTTTCGGACGCCAAAAAAGTCACTTTAAAATTTCACCTCCCCCTCTAAGAATTCGCATGCTGTGCATTCCTGGTTTACATTATTTAATTTTACACGATAAATGCATCCAGGAGATGGGAAAATTAGCTGATTTTTAACATATACTTAACAACCAAGCATTGGCGTAGAGTTAGAGGGGAGGGGTCTGACACTGGTTGAGTGGACCCCAGAAATCCAAACGACCTCCTACAAATCGAAAGACATCAGAATTAGATTTAATAACTTTGTTTCGCGATCTTCTGATGCCATTGGATAAGAGCTAGGTGAGAAACGCCGAAAAACTAAAAATTATGTTTTTGCCCCAAAACGTACCATCAATTTTTATAATTTTTTGAAATATAAAATTTTTGAACCCCAGACCCCAGAATCTAGATTCTGCCTGCCCATGATGGTTTACACCATAGGTTTTTCAAAGGTCAAAAAATGGCCTTAAAAATGGTGGTATAGCAAAAAACAACATTTTTCAACGTTTCTCATCGAGCACTATCCATCGGCGTCGTAAAATTGCGAAAAAAATTCAAAAATTGAACTCTGGGGGGTATTTTGGTTCCTATGGGGGTGCATACCCCCAAACACCCCACGCCCAGGTACGGTTTACACCTAGGAGCTTCACGCCACAAATGCGTCGGGCTGCTAAATTTTGTCCACCGTATGAAAACTTTACGCTATTACATTCTAGCACAGGCGACTTGGCGATTTATTTTGTCAATCTATTTTTATCCAAAAGCATGGTCAATCGTAAAAAAATTGAACCTATTTCTCGACTCAAAATTTAAACAATAAGCTTTTTCGCAATTCATTGTTTAACGTGAACCAAGGGCGCAAATTTGGGGGTTCACAAATTTTCAAAGGTATAAAGAAGTGCCCAAATATAATGGTACAGTGGAAAAAACACCTTTTTCGGAGTTTTTCGTGGCGATATCTATTAAGTGGCATAGAAAAATCGCAAAAAATTGAAAAAGATTCTGAAAATTTTCTTCTGCGGACATCGGTTGAATTCTAGGGCGGCGGTCTCCGGATTCTGGGGTCCAGTCCATACATACATAGGCGGGCGGCGACCGATATTCTGAGGGGTCCGTTGACGCCAAATTCCCAAAAAAGCACAAAAAATTCAATTCTAGAGTCTATCGATTGAGGTTCAGTCAGATTCTAGGGGGTCTAAACTACATATAAACGTGGGGATGTAGTCACCCCCAGAATCCGGCGGATCTCCCAAATGATCCCCAGAATAAAATTTTTATGCCATTTTTTGGATATTTGACCCCATGCCCTTGCATAGTTTCCCAGGTCGAAAGTTCAAGGGTGAAATCTCAAAACTTGGGACCACTGAATTTAGAGTTCAAGCCTTTTTTGCAGGTCAAATAAGAAAAACGGTTAAAACATCATAATAAAATGTTTTAATGTGGAAAACAGCATTATTTAGTACTTTGTATCCAAATCTGACTCATTTAGTCACTTTCGAAAGTAAAAAATATGAGAATTAATCGAAAATTTTGACTTTTCAGATCATTTTAACTTTACTCTAGACATTTTATTGGTAAACAAAACCGAAATGTACTAGTGGCGCTGAGCGCCGAAGAAACTTTAACATCTTTGCTACTTTCGTTCCTAAAATTCATGCAGAAAATGTCTGATATGTAATTCAAAATCGTCTGACAGTGACTTGAGTCTTAGATCCTAAGGTAGGGGTAATACCCATACCTGGGCGTAAGGAAGGTTTGGGGGTATGCGACCCCCAGAAACCAAAATACCCCCAGAATTCAATGTTTGAAATTTTTTTCGTTTTTTCTCGCAATTTTTTGATGCCAATGGATAGTGCACAATGAAAAACGTTGAAAAATGGAGTTTTTTCGCCATACCACCATTTTTAAAGGCCATTTTTGACCTCTGAAAAAATCTTGCACTTCCCCCAGAACTTTGATGCCGCCCAACTATGGTAATACCCCCTCACTCCTATGAGAATGTGTTTGCCCGTGTACGTGCTAGTGCTCGCCATGAAAGTTGACGCACCATCATCGTAAAATTAATCGTAGATGGTGCGTCGCGAGCGCCGCGATTTGTCCATTATTCTCTATCAACTTCTTCTTTTTTATTACGACATATTACCCTGTACCATGCCGCTAATGCGGCGACGCAGACGGAGCAATTTAGCTATTAATAGCATCAGCAAAAAGGAAGCACGTGGAATTCACGTGCGCTACGAAATATAACGCTGTGCCATGCCGCTAATGCGGCGATGCGGACGGAGCAATTTAGCTATTAATAGCATCAGCAAAAAGGAAGCGCGTGGAATTCACGTGCGCACTTCCTTTCTTTTTCTGATGCCATTAATAGGTAAATTCGTTGTCGCATTAGCGGCTTGATATAGGATAATATGCTGTGATAAAAAACAAGTTGATAGAGAATAATTGACAAAACGCAGCGCTCGCGACGCATCATCTAACATTTATCTGATAATGATGGTCATAAGGGGGCGTGGGAGGCTTTTGGGGGAATGCACCCCCCAGAAACCAAAATACCCCCTCCAGAATTCAATTTTTGAAATTTTTTTGCTTTTTTCGCAATTTTTTGATGCCAATGGATAGTGCTCGATGAGAAACGTTGAAAAATTGTGTTTTTTCACCATACCACCACACGTGGGCGTGGGGAGTTAGGGGGTATGCATCCACAGATGGCTGAATACTCCCCCATAAATCAAAATACAGTGCTCGCCATGAAACATGACGCACTATAATCATGAGATTTATATTAGATGATGCATCGCAAGCGCCGCGTTTCGTCTATATTGCGCTATCATTTCTTTTTTATTATTATAGGATATTTATCTGTATCATGCCGTTAATCTGACGATGCGGACAGTGCAAATTAGCTATTAATAGCGCCAACAAGAGGAAAGCGCGCACGTGAATGCCGTTTTATATTCAGGCACGTGTGCGCTTCTGGCATTCACATGCGCGCTTCCTTCTTCTTGGCGCTATTAATACATAGCTAAATTGCGCCGTCTGCATCGCCAAATTAACGGCATGATACAGATAAATATCCTATAATAATAAAAAAGAGATAATAGAGCATTAGAGACGAAACGCGGCGCTCGCGACGCATCATCTAATATAAATCTGACGATTATAGTGCGTCATGTTTCATGGCGAGCACTGTACCTTCCCCAGAATTCAATTTTTAATAATCTTTTCGTTTTTTTCGCAATTTTTTGATGCCAATGGATAATACTCGAGGAAAAAACGTTGAAAATAATGTTTTTTCGCCATACCACCATTTCAAGACCATTTTTTTACCTTTGAAAGATCTTGCAACCTCTGGAACTTTGGTGCTGCCCACCTATGCATACCACCATTTTTAAGGCACATATTTTGACCTTTGAAAAAATCGTGCACTCCCCAGAACTTGGTGCCGCCCACCTTTGATGATGGCGCGTCAACTTTCATAACGAACACTGTATGGTCCAAACCAACAGCCCCAGGCGCCCATGTGTGGTTCAGTTGGACACCCAACTCTATATGTAATCCCCTACATACGTTATACATAAAATTTTATCGCAGTACTATGAGCCTTTGTTAGCTTATGGCACGATTTAGCTGCATTGATATTCAAGTTGTCGACTTTTTCGTTTTCGCTGCGAGACCAAATTTCGTAATATTTCGCATAATCGCCGTAAGCCTTTTGATTAATGCCGTGTTCCAGATCCAAATTGCCGATGGTTCGGGCCAAACTTTCTTCATAATTAATGCCCATCGTAACGAGTATGACTTGCACGCCGAACCAATCACCTGTCGTTTAAAGTATAATCTAGCCTCGCTTTGTAAAGCAGGCGTACTCTAGGTTTCGTTTATAATGAAATAAAAAGAATATAAAATCATAAGAAATTAAGTTTAAAAAATTACAAAAAATAAAAAATAAAAAAGTAAAACGTCATACTTACAGAGTGTAAAAGAATACACTAATTTATAATTAAATAATTTAATAGATAAAATAAAATAAATAAACTAATAAATTATGTGATTGAATCAAATGCTCGCATATACGAATCGTGTATTACACGATATGTAGAATTAGAAATAAGTCCGATGCTTTTATATATTTATATACCTACATTTTTCAAAATAATATATTATAAAAGATTTTGTTTGAATTTTTTTCATATAACTTTTAATCTTTTCATCTTTAATTTTGTCTGCAAAGTTGAAAAAAGGAGTTATAAAGGTGTAAGCTGTGAAGTAAAATGGAAAGCAGGAAAGGAGCATGGTAGTTCAAAATCAAAATTAATTCAATAGTTCTAAACCATGTAAACTATCATACACGATCATTAGGGAAACGGGGGACAGGAGCTCTTTAACCAATTCAGAAATGATTTTGCCCTCCCAGAATCCGCGATTTTGCAAAGACTCGAAAAAAATTGCAGAAAAGGTGCTGTTTTATGCGTTTTTAGTTATCGCTTTCATCAAAACTGTCAAACTTTCGATTCAATCATTTTTTGACTATATTTTGATCATTTTCGGATTTTTCGATTTTTTTCGAAATTTTTTTATGTTTTATGCTCTAGAAAGATAGTGCATCATAAGAAACGCTATGAAAGAATCATTTCGATGCGCATCCATTATTTTTGGGCCCGAGCAAATACACTTTTAAATGTCACTGCTCCAGAATTCCCATGCTGTGCATCTCTGATTGCAGCCATTTTGCGAGGGATCAGTAGCCACTCAGGGGGGTCAAACTCCCGCTCCCGAGCCCTTCCCCCCAAGAAAACGCATGCACACGCTCTGTACTCACGGTTCTCGCTAAGGAATTTAAACTATTATCAGTCCATAATGATCGTTTCGCTCAAGTTAGAATGGGGGAAGGGATGCAATATTTTTGAAAGGTCGAAAAGTGGACTTGAAAATCGTGGTACGGCGAAAAACAGCATTTTTTGACGTTTCTCATCAGGCTCTATCCATTAGCATAAAAAAATTACGGAAAAAAACAAAAAAAAATTCGAAAATTGAATTCTGGGGGTTTTCGGTCTTCTGAGGGGTGCAACCCCAACACCAACGCCCATGAGTGGTCGTATGTTGTGCATTGCTGTAAAAAAAGACAGCGTCCTAGGCTATAGCATAGACAAAGTAATCCTTCTCAAAACTTGGTATTCAAATTTAGTGGCACGAAATAAGCATTTCTCGCCATGAAAAATGAACAATTGACAGTCCTTAACGTCGTCTTCAGGATTTACTGCCTACGTTTTAGCGCTGGAAGTCGCCGTATGTCTTGCACGGCTGTCCTAAATCATATGATGACGTCCTATGTTATAACTTACACCATAGGATATTCAATCGTTAAGAAGCCTTGCAGAAATGTCAATTGTTCATATTTCGTGGCGAGAAATGTACCTACCATACATGCATTGTATGTAGGGGGCTGAGGGTGGAGGGTATTACAGCCAGCTGAAGAGTCAGCCAGACAGGTACTGTCCGGCAATTCAGAGCTGACAGAACGTTTTTTGCATCATTTTTAGATCAAAAGCAATGAAAAGTCAAAATCGGGTTAATACTTTTTTTATGTACTTTTTTAACCAAAAAGAGCCGCAAATTGATCAACTTTTGTATTTTTCAGTGTTAAAAGTGATATCACGCAGTTAAAATGGACTAACAATGCTTTAAAAACGCAAAATTATCAATAAAAGACGTTTTATAGGCTATTTGGACCATTTTGGTCGTTTAAACAACAAAAAAATTCGTGAAGGTAAAATTTACTGTTTTAATTTTCTTAGATTCCCCCCTGCCGACCCTGACCTTGCGCACCTATGGTACCTACCACTCATGATAATGAGGGGTTTGTGGGGATTCACCCCTCCCCCCGCCTATTTGCGATTTCTCAGAAGTTTCCAAAAATTTCCTTGAAAATTCATAGAAAAGGTGCTTTTTAAGCGTTTTTAGCTATCTATTTGCTCCAAAGTGTCAAATTCTCGGCTGTTCGGGTCATATATTCAGACATATTTTGCTCATATTTTGTTCAATTTATTCGACTTCTTGGATTTGTTCGAACCTTGTTTATATTTTTATGCACTAGAATGATAGAGCATCGTCAGAAACGCCGAAAAACGATGTTTGTAAAGCGCACCCGCCATTTTTGGACCCAAAAAAGACACTTTGAAATTTCAGCCCCCCTCAGAATTCCCGTGCTGTGCACATATGGTACCTACGCACTAGATTGCACTTTAAAATCCCGAGTCTGTTACATATATACATACAGTTATCGTCACAAAATCTGAACAACAAAGAACTGATTCAGTTTATTTCAGAACGCTTTTCCACGACCTAATCGCCGGAGACCTAAACAGTATCCTGACATGCTGTACTATAAGAAAACGCGACACAAACAGCGCAAAGCGCTGGTTATTTTTAAGAAAACGCGACCTAAACGCTCAGGTCGGACTTTATACGACTTAGCGCGCGTAGAGCATTTTAATAATAATTATTCTCGTGCAATTCATGAGCATGATATTGTGTACATAATGCGCCGACGCGTGCTATATATAGGTGGGCGGCACCAAAGTTCTGGGAGGGTGCCAAGATTTTTTCAAAGGTCAAAAAATGGCCTAAAAAATGGTGGTATGGCGAAAAACACCATTTTTCAAGGTTTCTCATCGAGCACTATCTATTGGCATCAAAAAATTGCGAAAAAAAAACAAAAAAATCAAAAATTAAAGTCTGGTGGGGTATTTTGGTTTCTGGGATGTGCATACCCCCAAACCCGCTGTCCCCCACGCCCAGGTATGGTGCTATCATCACGCGTCTATTTTAGAACGCGCGATTAGTCTTAAACGATCTAACCTAAGCGTTTAGGTCGCGTTTTCTTAAACTAAAGCATGTCAGGATACTCGTTAGGTTTCCGACGATTAGGACGTGAAAAATCTTCCTAATTAAACTCAATCGGTTATTTATTGTTCAAATTTCGTGGCGAGCACTGCATATGGTCCATTATTCAATAGATCCGATTTACTGAAATAATAACGCGCGAGTTTGTTTATTTTTCCCCGATTTTTCAGTATTTAGAGCGACATGTCCATTCCAAATTGATTGTAAGCGGGCGGGGCTCATTTAGCTGTGTAATCCACAATGTAAGGGATGCAATACTTAAAGAAGAATTACCGCTTTTCCAGGCACTCACCGATAGAAGGACTAGTTCGAATTAACTGAAAGTGGGCGGGGCTTAGTTTCCAAGGCGTCCAATAGGCGACGAGGAATCGGCAGAGAAATCCTAAGCTCGTCCGCGCCTTTTCCTTCGACCAATGGCTGACAAACGTTTCGTACATTGGCGAACGATTTAACCAATCGGAATCGACACGTGGACAGCATACGCAATGCCTCGGCCAGATCTTCGATCATACCTGAAAATTTTTAAGTTTTTAAAATTATTTTTAAAATTTTATTCTGGGTTCCAACGACACGTGGGCGTCGGGGGTCTGGACTCTGGACCCCCCAGAATCTGGCGGACCCCGAAAAAATTGAATTTTCGGTGCTATTTCTGGCAATTTCGCCCATCGGACCTCGAACCCCCAGAATTTGGCTGCTGCCCATGTATGATTCTAACCAAAAATATACGGCATGGAAATTCTAGGTGGGCTGAAATTTTAAAGCGCTTGTTCTGGACTCAAAAATGGTGGATAGGCGTCAAAAGCATCGTTTTTCGGCGTTTCTGACGATAATCTGCCCAAAATATA
Source organism: Mermis nigrescens (assembly GCA_036768485.1). Taxonomy (NCBI): domain Eukaryota; kingdom Metazoa; phylum Nematoda; class Enoplea; order Mermithida; family Mermithidae; genus Mermis; species Mermis nigrescens. The sequence continues at coordinate 3,792,157 of JAVLUZ010000157.1, read as the reverse complement.
GTCAAAAAATCATTAAATAGCGCGGAGCGCCGAAAATTTGACACTTTTGAGTAAATGAATAGCTAGAAACGCTAAAAACAGCTATCTCCTACTAATTTTTTGATAGTCATAGAAATTTCGAAAAATCGCGAATTCTGGGGGAGGATTGACAACTTTTCCAGGGAAGACGGTAAAGCCCCCCCCTTATAAGACCATGTATGTATGGTTCCAAATTCCAACCAATCTTGAAGCTAAATTTAGTAAAGTTTTATTCTGTTTTTCTGAATATTTTGTTTATATCGGTTAAAAAGAAAGTGCCCTAAAAAGCCCCAAAAACCATGTTTGAAAAAGAATTTTTCTTCACCCCATGCTTTCTAAATTTCTTTTTGAATTCCCCTGCTTTTCAATCACGTATCTTTGCTTTGAACGCCCTAAATTCTCCCTTGTGTACATATAGAATTAAATTTTTGCCCTTAATTGCGATTCCTGACCTCTAACATCTCCAAAATGGATTGCTGACCATATGTGGGCGGCACCAAAGCTCTGGGGGTGCAAGATTTTTTCAAAGGTCAAAAAATGGCCCTAAAATGGTGGTATGGCGAAAAAACACCCGTTTTCCACGTTTCTCATCGAGCACTATCCATTGGCATCAAAAAATTGCGAAAAAAAACAGAAAAAAATTCAAAAATTGATTTCTGGGGGGGTATTTTGGTTTCTGCTGGAGGTGCTTTATACCTTCCCCAAGCCCCCAACGCCCGGGTTGGTGCTGACTATATTTGTCGCCGATTGAAGCCTATCAAGTAAGATTTTCAGATCTGACCAAATTTTCGGATCTGGAAGAGGTCCAAACAATATAAAGGTCAAAAAGTGCCGAAAATCTACGATAGCGATAAGGGCATAATTTTATTCAACGTTTTCAATCGATACTTATCCATTAGCATTAAAAAGCAAAAAAACAAAACATAACTTCAATTTTGCGGTGTTTCTCGATTATTTAATTAAGAGGCAGAATAAAGAAGGATTTTCAAATGCTGATAATTAAGATGTATAAAAATTAATTTGAGACAAACTTCAAAAAATTGTCAAAACAATTAGAACTCATTTAAAAATTATAAAATCTAAAAATTATTCAATGAAACTTATTAAAATTAATTTTTCAACTTAGAGAATTACATCTTGATTAAGTAAAATTTAGTTTATTAAAATTAAAACTCAAAAACTAATCAAAACTAATTGAAAGTGAGATCAATTAGCATTAAATAATTAAATAGAGCGCGAGTCCGAATTCCACCAATTCATACGCTACATAGGTGGGCAGCACCAAAATTCTGGGACACTATGTGCAAGATTTTATAAAGGTCAAAAAATGGTCATACAAATGGTGGTATGGCTAAAAAACTTACTTTCTCAACGTTTCTCATCGAGCACTATCCATTGGCATCAAAAAAATCGCGAAAAAACAGAAACAAATTAAAAATTGAATTCTGGGCGGGTATTTTTGTTTAGAGGAGGGTATATTCGGCCTTCTGGGGGCGGTGCATATCCCCCACCACAGGTGGGCGGCACCAAAGTTCTGAAAGATGGGTGCAAGATTTTTTCAAAGGTCAAAAAATGGCTTTAAAAATGGTGATATAGCGAAAAAACACCATTTTTCAACGTTCCTCATCGAGCACTATCCATTGGCATCAAAAAATACGAAAAAAACAAAAAAAATTCAAAAATTGAATGCTGTGGGTGGTATTTTGGTTTCTGGGGGGTGCATACCCCCGAATCCCCCACGCTCACGTGTGACTTCTACTCGCGTTTATGCAGTCAAATAGTGCATTTTTTCAGCCCGGACTCTTTAAGGCAAGGCCGGACACTTTAAGGAACCTCAATGTGTCCGGCCAGACATTTAAAGGCATGGACACTTTAACGTGCAACACCGGCCTTATATTTGTTAAAGCTAGATGTTTCTACATTTTGTAAGATAAAAGTCGGAAAATGAAGTTATTTCCTTCTCGGGCGTTTTACCAATTTACGGCCCTGTCCAACGTTTAAACGCTAAAATGGTTAGAATTTAAATTTAAAACTAATTTTATTCGAAATTAATTTAAATTCAAATTATTTCTATTCTTGAACTGAGGAACAATATTAGCTAAAAGATAAGAATACCAGCAGAAAGCATAAAATATCTGGACTACGAAACTGTAGCAACCTAGTTCCTCTCTGATGACCTCGCCTGTTTATATTTTTCACGTTTTTTTGTGTATTTATTCTGTATAACTCCTGCTTACTTCTCTCGTTTCACTTGAACTCTTGCGCCTCGTAAAACCCGTATATAATTTCTCATAATATAATTTTGAGTGCTTTTTATGTACGTGTGTATATACTGTTTCTCGAGTCTTTTTGTTTCTTTTATACTAACAGCATGCCTAATTTATTTACCTTTTATTTATTTATTTATTTATTTATTTATTTATTTATTTATTTGTTTATTCATTTATTATTTTTCATATTGATGACTTTCTGTTATTATTTGCATAATAATTTGAGGTGAATGAAAATACACGGGTTTTGATATTTTACCTAATTTTAAATACATGCATCGTTAGAAAATTTAGGGTAGAAAAAAGATAAAGAATAACAGAGACGTTTTAGTTTATAGCGATGCTGACGTAAGCATGCTAATTGAAAATACTGGGATACTGTGAGCACGTGAATTGGAAACATTGGTGATTCAGATTACGGATAAATTATATTTTAATCAAAAATAAACAGATTAAATAAATTACATATGCAAATGAAATAAATTAATGATTAAAATCAGACTACGTAATTGACTAATTATTGGAATTTATTAAACTGTAGCATACAAGAGCGTGGGGGTGAGGGGGTATTACTCCCCTAAGCTCTGAAAAACTGATAGCCACATATATAGCCATTTTGGCCAAAAAAGCATTACCATATAGCCTTTTTTGGGCTAAAAAATGAGCTGTAACGCCTTTTTGGGCTAAAAAACTAGCTATATAGCCTTTTTTGGACTCAAAAACATACATGCACAGCATGGGAATTCTGGTAAGGGGGGTTAGGAGGAAGGTGAGATAATGAAGTGTTTTTTCGGGTCCAAAAATGGTAGGTACGCGTCAAAAACATCGTTTTTCAGCGTCACTGATGATTCTTCATCTTTCTAAAGCATAAAAACATGAAAAATTTCGGAAAAAAAATCAAAAAAAGCGGAACAAATTGAACAAAATATAGTCAAAAAATGAGTATAATGGCGCGAAGCGCCAAAAATGTGGCACTTTTGAGCAAATAGATAGCTAAAAACGCATGAAAAGCATCTTTTCTACAAATTTTTTTTCAAATTTTTGGGAACTTTCAAAAAATCGCTAATTGCAGGGGGGTGAAAATTTTTCTAGGGAAGGGTTGAAAACCCTTCCCAAATCTTCACCCCCCAGATCATGTATGCTCAGAAACATACGGTGTCAGCTCAGGAATGCTATATAGTCGTCTTTTCTGAGCTTACAAAGGATATATAGCCATTTCTCGACTCCGACTCCAAAAAAGGCTAAATATCTACATATTTTTAGTTCAAAAAGGGTATATAGCTATGTTTGTGGGTCCAGAAATGCTATGTAGCTAATTTTCTGAGCCCAAAAGGCCATACAGTTAATTATTTGAGCTCAAAAAAGCTATAGAACCGTTTTAACTAAGCATATAGCTATCTCGCAATGTTAGGTCTTCACCCCCACTGAAAGTTTGACCTTGGGCACTATGTATGTACTCTAGTGTAAAATAAAGCGTACGACTGCTTTTTAAACATAATATGTACAAAACAATTCGAATTTCGTTAATTAGTAATCAATAATTGATAACCGATCGTTTTTTTGGTAATCGATGATAATTGGTAATTAATAATTAATAATTAGTAGTAATTAATTATTAATAATAATCGGTAATCGATGGATAAATTACTTTAGTTTTCGCTCAAAAATGGCAAAAAGCGCTTGATGTAAAAATTGCTTAAAAAGGAAATTTAGCCCGTAAGTCAGGGAAGGACAGTGTAAACTTATCGGAATTAATAGGGGACCGACTTTGAATCAAGCAAGGTATCGCCCAAGACCCAACTGGTAAATGCATCGTAATATTTGCTAGAGATTAGCACACTGTAAAAGTTCGCTCGGCGTAACTTTACATCAAACTTAATACATACCTAACTATAAATCGAATGGAGTATGGGTCAATAACGTTCGCAGGAACTAGTTTACACTCCACAAACGTCATAGTGTAAAGTGCACACTTTACACCGTCAGATAAATTAAAATCATTTTTCGCATAAAACCAGCGTGTTTAAGGTTCAATAGTAATTGCTGTAACATACGTGTCTATGGGTTAGAATTATGAACAGGCATTCAAGACAACGTCTCTAAAATCCGGGGTAGTCAAGGGCGATAGGATAAGCAATAGACATTTTCGGCCGAACATGAAGTATAAAAAAGCTAAAAATGGCCAAAAAACGTATTTTTTTGTAAAAAATCGAGAGGGTTTTTTTTGGAAAATTTTTCAAAACAAATTTCAAAATCCGTTCTTTTCGAATCACCCAAGATCTAGGGGGATGACCTACTTCGGGGGGGGTCCACCACCACTCCCTGTCGCACGTATTTAGACGAACGTTTACCCTTTTCGTCCTGATAACATGACAAGAATGAGTGAACGGTTAGCAGGGCACCCGAGTCGTACCACTGTGTAAAGCAATCAAATATTTTTTCCAGGCGGTTTACACTACAAGAATCTACCGCCGCGTCATTCCACAGTTTATGCAACAAAGCCGAACATACTGTAGTCAAAGCCTGGCTCAATATCGCATTTTTCCGATAAATTAAGTCGTAGTAAAGCGTAATGACGTCATCGGCGTTCAACAAGTGTAAAAAACGAAACGAGTAGCAATCCCGAACAAGGACCAACAATTTTTCCATACGATTCAATACGTTGAACGTTGACTGGTGTAAACTGGACTTGTAAACGTCCGCATTTTCGATCGAAGCCGCTTTGCAACTTTATCGGAATATACGAGTCGGTGTAAAGTAGTGTAAACTAAAATTCTTTATTTAATTATTTATTTAATCATTTTTGTATTAATTAATTACTTGATCATTTATTTATTTATTTATTTATTTATTTATTTATTAAACGTATTTACACTTATGTACGTATAATTACCGAATAAATACTATTTTTCAAAAATAGAAGAACAAATGGAAGATAGAAGCGATTTCGCAAAAATATTGCTTCTGAATTCAAATATTACACTTCTGACGACTAATTTATCATTAAGTTATGGACAATTTACATTTATCTTGCTTCGAATCGTAAAAATGACGACTTTAAATCAATGCTGCTTTACACTGTAGGAAAGCGAACAGTAAACAATGAAAACCGGATTTAAACACTCAGCTTATATGATAACATTTCGGTCATTAAAATCTTGAGGAGCTTGCTTTTCTCATTCAAACTCGTTCTAATTAATAAGGCTTGGTGCTCGGCAATCACTTTCAATGAGCTTTAGTTTACACTGCATTACTCTACGTGTAGAAAACCATTAAAATAGGCCTTAAACGCATGTTTTTGCCCAAAAGTCGGAATAGGCGCAAAAAACATAAGTTTTTTCGGGAAATAAAAGAAGGAGCATGACCGTGATAGACCTCAAATACGAAAGATTCATAAAAATAGGGAAAATAAACATTTTGAAATTGAATTTAAATTTGCATAAACATAATTCAAAAGATAAAAAAATCAAACGAAAAATATAAAATGAAAAAGATAAAAATTGAAGAAAATAGATTTGAAAAATAGATAAAGGTTGTTCACTGCCCTGCAGAAGCTGGGTTAAAAGTTCGGCATTTGGTGCAAAACTTTTAAGGTTAAAAACGAGTCAAAAAATGGACAACACAAGAGCCTAAAAAGACATAATTTTTCCATATTTTCATCAAAATTTATCCATTGTACAAAAAAGTCCAGAAAAATAGCCTAAAAGCGCATGTTTTGCCAAAAACTATGGAAATCGAAAAAGTCAATGTATAAGAGCGAATATCGCTTCGAATTTCAGTGACCGAGTGAGAAAAAAGATCATTTCCGTCTTTTTGGCTTCAGCTTATTCCAATATTTTCATTTCATTTTAATACCATTTACAAAATTATTTTTAATTTTTTTCCAAATTAATCCAATTATTTCAATTTTTCTTTTTCTATTTACTTTCTAATTTGCAATCTTTTATTCCGAAAAAGCTGATATTTTCTACACTAACCCGATTTTGAACGAAACTTTAATTTCCGGATGTTTTTTATGTCTCTTCTCGTCTATTTTCGATTTTTTCAGATCAAAGCAAAGGTGGGCATTTAATTACAAATCGAAATAATTGAATTTTCGGAGGAAAAATTAAAAATTTCAATATTTTGCCGAAATGATTTTTATTAAGTCGTTTCAGGCACGTTGTCCATATTTTTTAATTATTATTAAAAAATATAAATGGTATGTACAAATATATTTTTTTCTAAATTTATTTCTTAATTATTTTTTTTAAGTTTATTTATATCATTTCTTAATTGTTATTATGCACGTTGTAGCCATTAAATTTCAAAGATAAGATTGAAATCCAGCGAATTTCGAAATAATTTGCATAATTAAACTATGGAATAAAAGAAATCATTTACAGTATAAATATTTCGCGAAAAAGGTTGAAAAATAAATGTGAAATTTTCAATGAAAAACTTAAGAAATGATCACAAAGTACATACATAAATAAAAAATACATGGTAAATGTAAAAAAATGAGTAATAAAATTTTACAAAACGAAATACGCGCAAGAAATTGCAGAAAAACAATAAAAAACAAAATGTTAAAAAATAAAAGATAAAATATAAGAAAATGCAAAGTATGAACATAATATAATTAAAAATAAAAAGAGGCAAATCCAATTAAAATTAAATATGGCAAAAAACAGAAAAAATAATCGAAAGATTCAAATTAGAATCTTCGAAAAGGCAAAAATGAAAAAAATTGAGCGAAAAATTCTAAAACGCAAAAGGCGAATAAAAAGTCAGAAAAAAATATAAAAATTATAAAGATAAAATATAAGCACGCATAAAATAAAAGAATACATAAATAGACAAATAATAATAAAAATAACAAATTTAAAAATACTATACAAAAAATGGTTCAGGAAATCCACAAAACAAAAATGCAGTACGTACGTCTTCATTTTTCGTTATTTTGTCTCCCTCTCGTGGTGTTTTATCAATATAACATAATTATTCAAAAAAAGTCAAAAAGTCGAATATTCTGATATGTTTAAAAAGCATATAGATAAAAAATAAACAAACAGAATAACAAGCATATGTAAATGGAAGGAATATGCATATAAGTCCACAAAAATACTATAAAATAAATATATAAAAATACTAAATATATAAAAAATACAATAAAATACTACATACACAAAAATACTATATGGCGATATAATAATTAACCGAATATTGTTAATGATATTATTAAATAACAATAATAAGGAAAATAATATTATTAATATCAACATTAATATCAATAATACACAATTATAGGACGTAAGAAACTAAAGACTTATTCCGTAAAGACAAAACACCTGAATAATTTATCATAAAATTATAAAATAATTATAGAATAATAAAGAATGCGTTATTTTTTATTCAATTTACCATTCATTTTATTTATTATGCGAGTATTTTAGTTTTAACTCTGGTTTTTATGCGATTTTTTTTAATACTTTGATTTTAATAATTATCGAAATGCTTTTTTAATTTCGTAATTTACATTTTTTGCACTTTTTACTTTTATATTATTTTTTTAAAAAGATATTCAATCTTTCGGCAACTGAAGCTTCCTCTCCTTAGACAAAAACTTGAAAAAACGTCAAAATTGGAAAACCGTTCTAGAAAAAGTGGAACAGAAGTAAATGAGAAAAAAAGCCAAAAATGTATCGAAAATCGTATTACGCTTACGAGCGAGATAATAGATAATTATTAATCTTAATTATAATAAGATTAAGAGTAGACTATATTAGGAGTAAACTAAATATGAACTTTCGTGAAATAAAAGGTTAAGAAATAAAGTATTTGCTGTTTTTTATTCTTAAATTTATTTTCGTCGCTTTTTATATATTTATTCATTTCCTATTAATTTTACAGGTTTTCTTTAATTTATCAATTTCTTTATTCTATTTTTTATTTATTTGTGAAATGTTTTCACTTATTTAAATTGTCGTACTTTGTGGCCGAATATATATATATATATATATATATATATATATATATATATATATATATATATATAAAATTTATTTATGTATTTATTTATTTCCTAATAACTTTACAGTTTTTTCAAATTTATTTATTTCTTTATTCTATTTTTTTATGTATTTGTGATGTTTTTACTTGATTAAATTGTCTTACTTTGTGGCCGAATCGTTATTTAATTCGTTCGAATTGGTGTAGACGTTTTTTGATTCGATAAAAAGTACCAAATTTTGCGTTTTCGTCGAAAGACACGCAAATTCGGCGTCCAAATCATTAAAATTAGATTCTAAGCATTCGATCGGCGAATCTACTACATTTTCCAAATTTATAACAAAAATTGACTCCGATTCACACAATTTTCTGAGCTGTTTTCTAACCTCGTCGATGTTCGAAGCGAAATTAATGAATTGATCTGCGAATGAATTGAATGGAAGAATTATAAGGAATAATTAGTTATAAATAAATTACAATAATATCATAATTTGATTATAATTCATTTCTATATATTAAATTCTAAAAAGCAATCATTTAATAATAAACACGTTGCATTTATGATAAATAATACATTTTTAATGAAACGAAAAATGGTAAAAAGTACATAAATAATAAAAAATATAATTATTGTAAAATTAAGAAATTGAGTTTTTATTTATTAGGTACTGAAAAATGAAACTTAAAATTATTGAAAAATTGAACAAATAGTACACTTTTTACATTTTTAATATATTTCTATTAATTTTTACATTTTTTTACTTTCCTTAAAATTTTTCCAACTTTTTTATACTGTAAAGAAATGATCATGATCATTTTCGTAACATTTTTACGTCAAAAGCAAGTAAAAATTTCAAAATTTTTCGGATTAATGCTTTTATGCGCTTTTTACTCAAAAAGCGCCCGAAATTAATCATTTTTGTATTTTTCGGTTTTAATAGCGATAAAAAGCAGCCAAAATGGACTAAAAATGCAGTATTACCATAAAAAGCATTTTAGAGGCTATTTTGACCATTTTCGTTGTCTAAATAGCAAAAAAAGTAAACACTTAATCAACTGTTCAGCATTTCTTAAATTTTAACCCCCTCCCCTCCCCTGCCGGCCTTGTGCACATACATGATCTTACGGTGATGGGGGGGGAGTTTCACCCCTACCCAGAAAATTTTTCACCCGCTCCCCCAGAATTCGCGGATTTTCAAAAGTGTCCGAAATTCTCCTGAAAATTCGAAGAAAAACATGCTTTTTTAAGCGTTTTTAGTTTTGCTCAAAACTGTTCATTTTTAAGCGTTTTTAGTTTTGCTTCTTTTTGATGTTTTGTCGAAATTTTTCGTGTTATTATGCTCTAGAAAGATAGAGCATCGTCAGAAACGACGCGTAACCACGATTTTTAGGCACAAAAAGGCACTTAAAACCCCCCTGAATTCCCATGCTGTGCATGTCTGCTTGAGCGTCTATGCTTTCCATATATAGACGTCTATGCTTTCCATATATAGAAGCCATGCAACAACTAGAAAATGAACCAAAAAAGGCATGTTTCTGCCCAAAATATAGGAGGCGAAAAATTTTGATTTTGGGGGGATGAGGCGCGACCATACGTGGGCAGCAAGAAAATTCTAGGAGGGGTGCAAGATTTTCCAAAGGTCAAAAAATGACCCTAAAAATGGTGGAATGGCGAAAAAACATCATTTTTTAAGACGTTTCTCATCGAGCACTATCCATTGGCATCAAAGAATTGCGAAAAAAACACAAAAAAATTCAAAAATTGAATTCCAAGGGGGAGATATTTTGGTTTATGGTGGGGGGTTATTTCAATTTCTGGAGGGTGAATACCCCCAAACCCCCCACGCCCAGGTATGGGCGCGACCCTCACATCTGATCTGTTTCAAATCAAACAGTGAACTAACCGGTGCTCATCTCGATCCAAGCTTTAGAATTGAACGTAGTCTTTAGCTGCTTCAATTGGTGACCCGTTTCAGCTACAGTATGACAAAATAACGTAACTCGGGACCATTCCACCAGATCAAGCGCGTTGGGCAGTCCCCGGGAGCTGATCCGCTGGGCAATTTTTCCGCCCATGCGTTTGCAACCCCCGAGGGCGTATCCCTGGTCGAACGCCGTAAAAGCCCCGCAAGTTACGTAATCGACATAGCGACGAGATTCGGTTGACTGGGCTAACGAAGGAGCAGGCGGGTGTTAGTGTAAATGCGTGAAACGGGGTGGGGGGTCCCCGCCATACACGAAACAGGGGGATGGGGGATACCCCATCCAAAGTTGGTCGTCCCCTTCCCCTGAAGTCAGAAAATTTCTAACCCCCTCTCGTTGCCAATTTTTGTAAAAAAAATGGAATTTTTTGCCCATTTTTAGGTGTGTTTTGACCGTTTTGGCCAAAACTTGGAGGTCGCATACCCCCAACCCTCCCCACCTGTACAAATGGCTGGGGATCCCCTAACCAACCAAGATTTTGAGAGCCAGTTTCAGTATATATGTCTTGAGCCTCGATGCTCACTTGGTATCGCTTCTACCTTCAGATCGCATCACACCTGTCTGTTTTTAGCTTGCGTGTAACAGGAGGAGGGGTTTGGGGGGAACCCCACCCAAAGTTGATCGCCCCCCCCCTATGATCAAAAAATTTTTGCCTCCCCCGCCAATTTCTGGCCGAAAACTTGCGTTTTTAACCATCTTTACGTGCGCTTTATGGCCTTATGTGCTCTTTTGCCACTTTTGGCCGAAAATCGGATATCATTAACACCCCCTTCACTGAAAATGGTTGGAGATCCCAAACCACACACCCGAAAATTCGAGCCGCTACATACGTGGTCTCAGCCTAAATTTTCTGCGATCGATAGAAATTCTTTTAAAGCGTAAATATGTAGCGTTGCAGAATTTAGCACTGCTCCAGGCTGTTTGTAGCCAAAATTTTAGATTTGTTATCACCATTCGACATTTTATTCTCAACACAGATTACGTTTACTGTAAAATTTATAGCGTTGGGCAACTACAATCATTTACTCAAGTTTGTACGCAGATATGTAACAGGGTGGGAAGGGGGGATCCCGCACCATGCATGCACAGCATGGGAATTCTTTTTGGGGGGTGGGGGAAGTAGTGAATTATAGAGTGCCTTTTTGTGCCCAAAAATGGTAGGTACGCATCAGTAACATCGGTTTTAAGCATTTTTGACGATGCTCATCTCTAAAGAGCATAAAAATATAAAAAAATTTCGAAAATTATCAAAATAGTCTAACAAACTGAACAAAATATAGACAAAACATTAGTATAATGGTGCGAAGCGCCGAAAATTTCGGCACTTTTGAGCAAATAGATGGCTAAAAACGCTTAAAAAAGCACCTTTTCAACAAACTTTCAGAAAATTCTTGGTAACTTACGGAAAACTGCCAATTCCGGGCGGGGGGGGGAATTTTCGCGAGGATAAATATCTCTCTGGGAGGTTGAACCCCCCAAACCCTCCCCCAAGATCATGTATGCCCCCACTTAAAGTTGGTCGTCCCCCATCCCGCTTCAAAGTCAGATTATTATTGGACCCCTCCCCACACCAATTCTTGGAAAAACTTGCGATTTTTCGCCGTTTTTAGGTGTTTTGACCCTTTTTGGCCAAAAATGGAGGTCAATAACCCCCCCCCCCAAATGAGCGGGAACCCGTCCCAAGATTTTGAGTCGTCACCATACATGATCTTGGGGGAGGGTTGGGGGGTTTTCAGCCCCCGCAGAACCATTTTTCACCCCCGCAAAAAAATTTTTCACCCCCGCAAAAAAATTGTTCACCCTCCCCCAGAATTGGCGATTTTTCAAAAGTTTCCTAAAGTTACCTGGAAATTGGTAGAAAAAGTGTCTTTTTAAGGGTTTTTGGCTATCTATTTGCTCAAAATCGCCAGATTTTCGGCGCTTCGCGCCTATATTCATGTTTTAACCGATATATTGGTCAATTTATTCGACTTTTTTCGAAATTTTTTTCATGATTTTATGCTCTAGAAGGATAGAGTATCGTCAGAAACGCCAAAAAACGATGTTTTTTAACGCGTGCCGGCCATTTTGGGCCCAAAAAGGCACTTTAGGTTTTCACCCCCCAGAATTCCCATACTGTGCATGTATGGTCGTTACATGTATGTTTGCACGACTTACTGTAGGATATCTCCGCTTTCTAATAGTATATACAAATTCTCGCACAAATATGGCCGGTAAATTCGATAAAAGATCACATGAGTATAAAATTTGGTGAATGATGAATTAAAAAAGAAAAGGCTGATATTACTTTTTAGCAGAAAAGCCTATCAGCGGCACACTAAGTTTATTTCTATTCTATAAACCATTACTAAGCCGTAAAAAAGGACAAATAAGAATTAAATTCAAAAAGGTTATAAAAGAAAATTAGAACAAACAAATGTAAAGAAATTGGCCAACATTTTTTAAGCAGATTGAACAAACAAATTTTTATCTATCTATCTAGTACAACAGACATGTATTCAAAAAAGAGGTGTTTCGAATATCCCCCATCTCCCTCAAAATCAGAAAATTTTTGACCCTCCGACTTTGGGCGAAAAGTCGCGTTTTTGGCCATTTCTAGATGCTTTTTTTGACATTTTTGGATAAGAATCGAAGGTCACTTACCCCCCCCCACCTTGACCGGGAAATCCACCAAGAATTTGCATGGCTGGCAACACGTTTCAAAATGCTTTATTCACATTAGCCGAAATTTCGACTCTTTAACACGAAATGTTGTAAATGGTTGCAGAAAAATTTTGGCAGGTAAGATAGTGCGCGGAAAAATGGAAAAATTGCATGTCTTACCGTGAAATCTTCAAATTTTCGACGCTTCGAGCCGTATAATCCATAATTTTGGCTCAAGCGCGACCAAAAAAACGACACCTTTTGTGACTGGAAAAACATTTTCCGAGAAATTCGAATCTTATGAGCTTGATGTCGAAAACGTTAAAAAATCCGGTTTTTGCGAGTTATCCCGACAAATTTTCCGAGTTATGTACCAATTTATGTTGGATCCGTCCATACATGTAGGGGTTCGAAATTTTGGGTGATGATTTTCAGCTATTTTTTGAAGAAGGCGGTAAAAAATCCGATTTTTCCCGCAAATCAGGGGTCAAAAATGTTCTGGCTTTGGAGGATTAGGGGACGAACAACTTTGGGTGGGGGACATGCATGATCTTGGGAGGGGTGGATTTAGGGGTCTAACCCCCAGAAAATTTTTCACCCCACCCCCTCAAAGTTCGCGATTTTTCAAAAGTTTCTAAAATTTTCCTGAAAATTTGCAGAAAAGGTGCTTTTTAAGCGTTTTTAGCTACCTATGTGCTCAAAAGTGTCAAATTTTCGGCGCTTCGCGCCATATACTCGAATTTTATGTATAATTTGTTCAATTCTTTCGACTTTTTTGATTTTTTTCGAAATTTTATTGCGTTTTGATGCTCTGGAAGGATAGAACATCGTCAGAAACGCCGAAAAACTATGCTTTTGACGCGTACCCAGGATTTTTAGGCCTAAAAACGGCACTTTATAATTTCACTCCCCCTAGAATTCCCATTCTATGCATGTCTGGTAGGGGATCCCCTAATCCCCTGTAGATGTCAGGGTCCGCCCCCCTCCCCCTTGGCCGAATTCCGTATGCGGGCCTGTGCACAGACGTATACATTGTATATCTGGAAATGTTCGTACGACGGTGACCATAGAATTTGACTGCGAATGAAAAACATAAATCTTACGGGATTTTAACACACAGAATCGCTGGATATGCAAATTGCACGGAACGAAACCGTACTCTTTTTTGTCCTTCAACACGCTAGCTTTAAAACTGGGCCCCGCGTAAGTGTCCAAAAAAATTTCGGCCGTTTCGTAAATTTTTAGAATTTCCTCCAAACGCGATAAATGAGCGTTTTTAGTTAAATCGTATTTTTTGGATCGCTGAGGCAAGGCCCGCAGCGTACTCCTCAGCAGTTCAGCTAACGAATAAACATTTCCGCGCAATATACGCAAGACTTGCAGCGGAAAGCGAAAGGCGATCTTTAAAAAAAAGAAAAGTTGGGAGGAAAATACTTATATAACTGAAAATCAAGCAATTAAATACAATTGTAATTGAACTAGCAAGTAAAAATGATTTGATGGAAGAAAAAAAGGACGAATATACTTGGATTTAAGCATTATTTTAGACATAAAAGGAGGGACTAGGATTTTTCTTTTTGTATGTTTCATCGGCAGAAACCCATAACTTGTGTATACTTCTCTAAATATGAGTGAAGAGTCCCAGTTAGCCGAACGTAAGGTTAAAGTAACCAGGAACCGTCCTTGTACATGCACAATGAGACCTTGTACAAAAGCAATTGCCACAATTTACTATATGACCATTCCTGAATTACCTTCCCCCTGAACATATCTGCCTTGCCAACGTATGTCATTATTTATCCAGTAATCGACTTCACGAGCTCTAAGTGCATAGCCATACGTAAATAAGATGCTTGTCTAACCTTTGGTTCGAGAAGAAAATCTTGGCACGTAACCGTTTGATCATAGACGTCAAATTTTATCGTTTTAACCAATGGATTATCATATAAGGCATCTATGTCCGAAAGGAAGCAATCAGAATCGCTAAAATCTTCAAACCGATGGGCATCAAAACTCATTGCTTATAGCGAGCGATTGATAGAAAAAATAATGTTTGAGGGTGCGCTAGAGCAATTATAATTCTAATTTTTTAATAAGCCTCTGATCACACATGCACATAGGGGGTGAGGGGGGTATTACCCCCCTGAGGGGTCAGCTAGACCGGTACTGTCCGGCGATTTTGAGCAAACAGGTCTTGTTCTGCATCATTTTTGACATCAAAATCAGTGAAAATGTCAAAATTTTTCCGGTACTCAAAAAGCGCCCAAAATTGATAAATTTTTGCATTTTTTTAGTGTTAAAAGTGATATAATGCAGTCAAAATGGACTAAAAATGCTTTTTAAAATGTGTGATTAACATGAAAACACGTTTTATAGGCTATTTTGACCATTTCGATCATTAAAACAGTAAAAAAATCGTGAACGTTAAATTTACTGTTTTTAGATTTTTGGCATTTCACCCCCCTGCCGACCCTGACCTTGTGCACCTAAGCCTCTGATAAATTCAGGCAGGACTGTTTATGAAGGTGTTTTAAATGAAACTGGTCACCTGAGAAAAGCAGCACTTGTGCAGTTTAGGAGGTATAAAAAACTTTTTCAAATTTTTTCGAAATTTGATGGAATATGGTCAAGCAATGCATAAACCAAATAATCATCTTATTTTCGTGAGATAAATTGGGTTAAACTTGTATACATCATTTAGCCGTAGAGAGGCGGACGGACTCTTAGTGAGCGCTATTTAAAGATAAATAGCTGGAAACTTGTCCTATCCATCGAGTTGATTATCTTCCGACCTATTGTATGTACTTTGTATAAAAACAAGTAGATAAACGGGCGTGGATGGGTGGGTGTGATAACCTATGAAAGTAAAAGCCAGCATGTTGCGAGCTAAGTGAAAAAATTGAACATCGGCGAAGGAGAGTTAAAAATCTTCGAAGCCCTGCTCTGTTTGTACAAAGTAGATAAGGGCCAATTTCTTTATAAACAGGCGAACCACGATTGTTATACAGCAGAAAACAGCGCTAAATTAATTTCCAGCTGACCAGACGGTCGGATTTTCACTGGTCTTTGGCGAGATGGTTGTCAACCAAACCTGGGCGGGGCGTGGGGGTTTGGGGGTATGCAAACCCCCCCCCCCGCAGAAAACGAAATACCCCCAGAAATCAAAATACCCCCCCCCAGATTTCAAAATTTAAATTTTTTTTCATTTTTTCCGCAATTTTTTGATGCCAATGGATAGTGCTCGATGAGAAACGTTGAAAAATGGTGTTTTTCGCCATACCACCACTTTTAAGGCCATTTTTTGACCTTTGAAAAATCTTTGCACCCCCCCCCGCAGAATCTTTGGTGCCGCCCAAATATGTTGACAAACTGCCAGGCTTGGCAAAAACCCAAATTTGAAAATTTTAGAATTTGGGTTTTTGGGTTTTTGGTGGGATTTTTGTGGGTTTTACGGGTTTTCGGTAGGTTTTTAGTAGGTTTTTGATACTTACAATAAGCGTAGAACGAGTCAATTTCTAAAAAAGCTAATTGGGAACAACACATCGGGCAAAACATGTAATAATCTCAATGACATTTAGTAAAATAATAAGTAAATAATAAAATAATAAAATAAATAAATAATAAAATAATAAATTCAGCATGATTAGGTGTAAAATAATAAGCTCAGACTAAAAATCAAGTCAATCTACACGGTAAACTAGTGTATTATTATGATACGGCGACATTGGAGGCGCAAAGCTAATTTTTAATTTTGAAGTAAAAAATATAATATTGGTAAATACATACCTATTTATTTAGTAGGCGCGCAGCACCATGAACCCAAATTTTTTCATATTTAATTTTAAATTGAAAAAACATTGGCAAATAGTCCCTACGAGATTACCCGTTGCTTGCCAACATTGCCGTGTAGCACAAAATTAAACGGCAATGTTGCCGAATAAAATCCACGGCCCAAAACTTTGGAATTCCCTAGTCAAATAGTCACATGGCAAAAATTTCTGTAGCAGCACCGGTAGGTTGCACTGGCGTAGCCAGGGGGTAGGGGAATTCCCTTGAAGGAAAATTTTGACATGTTCAAGATTTGAGCATAATAGTTGCATGATGCTGTTCTACTACGTTAAATTAAGAAATTCGGCGCTTCGCACCGATTTCTTCTATATTTTGGCAGTTTCTATAGTCTTATTGCAGGTAAAAGTCAAAAAATTAGCGCTTCGCGCGTTTTTAGCATTTTTGCGTCAAAAACGTGAAAAAATTTCAAATAATCTTTGTTGTTGCCTAAATAGTGCAGGACGATGTGAAAACTCTATTTAACAGGTTATTTAACGGCCCCCGCCCGTTTGTTGGCTTTTTCAGACGAAGAAGAAGAAAGAAGAAATGGATACGAAAATCACTCAAACACAAATATTACATGTGGCGAAAACTACAAAAAAACATAAATCTATTGCCAACACACTTAATTATCGCACTGCTTCTCATAAATATACTGCTGCTGTTCATAAAGAAATTGAACTTTATGAAGAAAATCTCATTAAAAATGGTAATTTGAAACAATTTTATTCCTATGTAAAGAGTAAAACTAAAACAATTAAGTCTGTTCCGCCTCTAAGAGATAGTAATAATATTCTTCAATTTGATTCCTATGCAAAAGCGGAATTACTTAATAAACATTTTTGCTCAGTTTTCACTATTGATAATGGTTTTTGTCCTGACACTATTGATATTAATGTATCTAGCAAATTAAATTTGACTTTTATCGATTATATTAATGATGAATCAGTTTTAAAATCTATTCAAGAAATTGAAATCGTCTTTTTCAGTTGGACCTGACAATCTTCCACCAATTTTGTTTAAAAAAACTGGCTTATTCTCTAGTGAATCCATTAAAAAAGATATTTTCAATATCTCTTTTAACTTCTAAGTCACCTAAAATCTGGAAACATGCTCTTGTAGTATATAACCATTTTAAAAAAATGACTCCGCTTCACCTGATAACTATAGACCTGTTTCACTTATATATACTTGTGTTTCATGCCGATTATTGGAGAATATAATTAAAGATAAAATCATGACGTATATCTTGCATTACAATCTCTTATCAAAATACCAATTTGGCTTTTTACCGAAAAAATCATGTGAATCACAGCTACTTTGTTACACTGATTATATTATCAAAAATTTAGATAATAAAGATACAATCGATTCTATTTATTTGGACTTTCAAAAAGCTTTTGATTCCGTTTCGAGTTCTAAGTTGATTTTTAAATTATTTAAGTATGGACTGTGTGATAATCTCATAAAATGGATTCATGATTTTTTGACTAATCGTACTCAGAGTGTTAAGCTTGATAATACAGTCTCACTACCGGGAAATGTACTTAGTGGTGTTCCACAGGGAGTGTCCTGGGACCTGTTTTATTCTTACTTTACATTAATGATATTACAAACCTTTGCATTAGTGAAAAAACAAAAATTATGCTTTTCGCGGATGATATTAAAATATATGCTAAATCAGTGGATTTTTTCTTTTACAAAAACTTCTTATTGATATTATCAAATGGTCTAAGTTATGGCAATTACCCCTATCAGTATCTAAATGTCAAGTCCTTTACTTTGGTCATAATAATCCTCGCTTTGATTATTTTATTAATGATAAAAAACTTCTTCCTACTAATATTGGGTTTCGGGATTTAGGTATTACTTTAAATGAAACTTTGAATTTTTCTCCTCATATAAAAAATACAGTCCAAAACGCTTATTTTCGATTATCACTTATTTTTCGATCATTTCAGATTAAGAATACAGAAGCATTGATTTTAGCTTTCAAGCAATTTATTCGCCCCCTTTTAGAATTTAATACAGTTATTTGGAATCCATATAAGAAATGTGATACAAAAAAGATAGAAAAAGTTCAAAAATATTTTACCAAACGTATTCTTAAATTTAGTGATATACCATATGAACGTCGCCTTCAGATTTTAGAATTAGACTCTCTGGAATTTCGTAGAGTTGTTTTTGACTTATCCATGATATATAAAATTTTCAATGGATATATACAAATTGATCCTGATGATTTTTTCACAATTACACAGTCATCTAAAACTCGAGCTGTTAATAGTTTAAAACTTAAAAGTGAAAAATTTCGTTTAGATGTTAAAAAATACTCTTTTCCAAATAGAGTCCTATATCTATGGAATTCTCTCCCAGATGCGATTATTTGTTCTTCTTCGGCAAATATCTTTCAGACCAGGGTTAAAGATTACCTCAAATCAAAAATTGTTGCTCCAACCAGTATGCTTTAATGTATCATGGAGCTATTGCAGCCAGTGAAACTGGCGGTGATTTTTTTATTCTTCGTATTTTGCCGTGTTTATGTGTATTTTACCTGTTTCATTGACTTTGCAATAAATTTGTATTGGAGTAACTTAAGAATATGATACTTTTAGAATACTGACAAATAAACTTCAGAAGAGCGGATTTTTTTTGCTCAGTACTTAGAACATGTTGGAAGAAAGCGCGGAAAAAAATTTTCATCCGTCTATGATCAATATTACAAAAGCTATAGGTTTCTTTAATTAGCCTCTTCTCGACCTTAATACGCATCTTCTCGACCTAAGTATTTGAAGATTCAAACAGCTAAATGCAGAATCACATGTACATACCCAATTTACGTCGACCTAAGCATTTATGCATCGACCTAAGCATCTATACATCGACCTAAGCATCTATACATCGATCTGAGCATCTATACATCGACCTAAGCATCAATACATCGACCTGAGCGGGAACGACCTCGACCTAAGCAGCTTGAAACACCTTTTCATATATACTAAGCCTAAGCCTGGGTATAATAGAAGGAAAAACTTAGATTTTCGTATATCTTATCGAGTAAAACCGAAAAAAACATGCAAAAAAATATGAAAATTTTTTTAGTATTTTAAAATTTCAAACAGCTTTCCCTGGTCTTTTTTCTCGTTCATTGCTATGCTTCCTTCCGTAATTTCAGCCCATATTATTTATTTCTGACAAATTTGTTAGTCCTTGGATCGAACCATTTAATGGTCCCACCCAACACTCAAATCGAGAGTTGCCGGCATAAGTGTACCCGGGACCCGTACTTTCTACACTGCACTATAGGTATATACCCGGGCGGGACCCGTACTTTCTACACTGCACTATAGGTATATAGTATATATAGTACCCGTCATCCGTACTTTCTTTACTGCACTGTAAGTATATAGTACCCGTGACCCGTGCTTTCTACAGTATGACCCGTACTTTCTACACTGCGTGACCCGTATAGGAAATCAACAGGGTTATTTTTCGCAAATACAAGCTAACAAATTAGTGTGCGCCAAGTCAAATGATCTGACTGATAAAAATATGTTTTGCTGCAGTTGTGTGTATTTTTTATGGTCATCTCTTTTATTTTTTATTGCGTTGTTTGTTTGACAGAGATAGCCTATGAGTCATATACAATTAGCAGCCAAAGGTTACTTACAGAAACTAGAAGCAGCCAAACGCGTATACCTATCATGCAGCGTAGAAAGTATGGGTCACGGGTACTATATCCTTATAGTGCAGTGTAGAAAGTACGGGTCCCGGGTACTACACTTATGCCGAGTTGCCTGCAACTTTGCAAATTTGGCTCAGATTTTCACCAAATTTTTTTTTCGCGCTTCAATTTATCATGTTCTATCATTTTGGCGAAAAAATTTTGGCATTCCGTATTCGTTTTGCACCTTTTCCGAAAGTACCATATTCTTAAGTTTAGCCATTTGTATTGTATTGTATTAAGAAAGAAATTTTATCACTAATAAACCAAACTGATAAAATACAGAATGACATGTTACATAATAGATAAAAACAAATTAGTAACGGGACATGCGAGTCAATGGAATGACTATTTTTACGCGCCCCCCACAAGATGTCTAGATAAATCAAAGTTTACTAACCTGGATTTATATATGTTTAGGTTAGGGGCAGGAGGATCGTTCCAAACTGCGATATATTTGTAAAGAAATCAAACTTTTCTAAATTAGAATGTACAACAGGTGTAACTAATTTAAATCTATTAATGCCATTATGATTGAATACAAAAAAAATTTTTAGGATTTACCCTCTGGCGAAAATTCTGGCTACGCCTATGGTAAGTTGTAGCTAGAAAGAAGGACGATTAAGTTTGTGTACCAAAAACCCAAAATTTCGGAATTTTAGCACCCCCAAAAATTCAAAAAACCGGCTATTGCACACCACGCAACCAGCTGTACTGTACGTACGCGGACTATCATTTTATAGAAAATGCTACAGTAATTACACTCTTTTGGCAATTATGAGCTGCTCTTCAACCTAAAAACTATCAAAAAACAACCAATTTTTCAAAAACTACCATTAAAAACTACCAAAAGTAAAAACTACAAAAAACATACCAGAGGCCTTAAAAAACTACCAAAATGGTAGGAAAACTACCAACCTGGCAACACTGACTCGTTTGATTTGAAAGAACCAAGTTTTGCTCTGCTACAGTAAATTTCTGTGTCTATATATGGGACGTGTTAAACGGTCTAGGACGTTTGGGCGCGGCCGCTTTGGCGCGGCCATTTTGGCGAGGCCCTTTTGGCGTAGCCGTTTTGGCGCAGGACTGCTTTGGCGCGGCCGTTTTGACGCGGCCATTTTGGCGCGGCCATTTTGGCGCATCCGTTCTGGCGCAAGGACGTTTTGGCGCAGCCGTTTTGGCGCAGTCATTTTGCCGCAACTGTTTTTGTGTAATTTGATGACTAAATTCAAATGTCTGATTAAGACAAAAATGGACAGCTTTCTAAAGGCCCTGCTATACTTACCGCCGCACGGCGCCGCGTTGACAAAATGTGCTGCTATACTACCAAACGCGGCGCCGCGTGGCACCGAGCGGCACTGCGCGGCACCGCGTGGAAGTATAGCAGCACATGGCCCCGCGGCGCCGCGCGGCCATGCGGTGGGACGCGGCGGCCTATGAGGGAAAGCTTGATTTTAGCATTTTTTATGATGTGCTGATGTTTATGCATACGTGAAAGCGTGAAAATTGAATATATAATCGATTTTTAAGATGTCTGTGTGCAAAAATGTGTGTCTCTATGCCTTTCAAAACTTGTTTTCATGATGCTGAAACCGAAAATGAGTACAGTTTTTAATGTGCACAATCGTTGACCTATACCCTTCACTTGTTTTCTTGACACAGAATACAGTATACAGTTTACACATGTTTTACTTTTTTGCTGTTTTACTGCAGTTACAACATCAATAAATTGTTTTCTGCCGCGCGGCGCCGCGTGGAAGTATAGCAGCACAACCCATGTCACGCGACGCCACGCGGCGCCATCGCCGCGTTAGAAGTATAGCAGCTACTTCGCAACGCGGCGCCACGCGGTGAGGTATAGCAGGGCCTTAAGGCGTTTTCTACAGACCAGCTCATTTTTGCATCGTGGGAATGGTGAAAATTGTGGGGTCTCTTTTTATACGCGAACTCTTTTAAAGATAAAAATAAATAGAAAAATTGATAAACAAGTCAAAAACAATACTTTCCGATGATTGTAATTAGACGCTGGCTAGCGTTAAAAACGGAAAATTGATAGAAATTGGAATTCGACTCATTTCAATTTTGATGTGACAAAAATGGGATTCTGTATTCTGCAAAATGTTCTTTGGATTTTTCTGGTGCGAAAAGCCCCTATGTAGCTTATATGTGATTCGCATGTTTCGTGACTCGGAAACTTAAGTTTTGAAAAGAAAAGCTCTTTTCAACGTTTGTTCGTGGTGCATTGGAGAGAAGCGTAAAACTTCCTGCAAATTCTCTGTTATAATTCCATTCCCCTCACTCATCGCTGATTTATTTTCTACATACGCTCATACATCTATAGTCTGTTCCATACCAAACGGCCCGTTTTCGCTAATGTCTTATTACTGTATCATTTTTTCACAGCACAAATGGCTTCATCAATTATGCTCTCGTAGCGGCTGGTTGCTTTAAACTCTTCTTGCTGATGTTTAATGTGCTTTGCTTAACATACGGCACATCAAAAGAACTGCCACAACATCCTAAAGCATGAAATATTCTGTTACAGTGATAAATTGTAAAGCGAAAATGGGCCGTTTGGAATGGAACAGACTATAGTCTTGCAGTTCACTTTGAAAAAATTCCGCAGAAACTTCTTTGAATACCGAACATGAGCTGCTTATTTTGCATGCTTCTAATATTCAATCGTGTACAGCTTGGGAATCTGAGGAGTCAGGCCCAAAAAGGTTTTGAAAAAGTGACTTTTTAGGGCTAAAAAATTATGGGTAACGTCGAAAATCACTTTCTTCAAGGCTGATGAACTTGGCATAACACCTTGAACGCTTTCAGGTAAACCAGTGATACTTTCATTGATGATTCTCGCTGTTTCCTCAACGGTATCCGTTGATCGTCATTTGTGTCAAACGCTTTTGAACCTCAATAGTTGCCGCCGATGAATCGTGATTATGATCACCGATTGGATGGACCACATTGCCCTCTAATGTGTGAATTCGCGCTTTGCAAACGTTCTTTAATTCGCAGCGCCAAAACTTTGTAATTCCTTCAGAAGAAAAACTGTCAAAAGTGTATGTACATAAACCCACTATCTGCAATTTTTCCGCGTTCCCTTTTAGACAATATGCCATTTTGAGCTGCGTCAGCCATAGAAGACTCTTTATAACAGACTAGTACACTCGGAAATCGCTAGCATCAAATGGTTATGAATTATTTTCATTATTGCTCCATTTTCGTCACATTGGGAAAGTGTAGCGTCCATTCTCACGCAATAACGACATTTCTCATTATGTATTCATTTTTAAATTTTTTTGTTACCCGGTCTTGCAGCTTACATTGCCTCCAGCGACTAACCCTCACATACCTATAAGTGCATATACCTATATGTTATCTAACATGAACGCTGCGCATATACATACCTACATGTACATTCATGCATATGGCTAGATATCAGCGCATGCATAGCACAAAACGTAACCTACTTACATTTCTATTAGCAAAAGTTAAGTACAAACTTGTACCTATCTATGTATGTACATACATACATACATATCTTACACCGAAATGATTTTACACTGTTTATGCACGTGGTGTGTATGCAATGTACGCGTCTGTCCTCTTGCGCCAAAATGGCCGCGCCAAAATGGCTGCGCCAAAACGTCCCCTACATGAGGAGGATACTGTTGCGCCTAAATGGCCGCGCCAAAACGGCCGCGCCAAAGCAGGCCTGCGCAATGTCCTTGCGCCAAAACGGCTGCGCCAAAATGGCCGCGCCAAAATGGCTGCGCCAAAACGTCCCTACATGAGGAGGATACTGTTGCGCCTAAATGGCCGCGCCAAAACGGCCGCGCCAAAATGAGCCGCGCCAAAATGGCTGCGCCAAAACGTCCCTACATGAGGAGGATACTGTTGCGCTTAAAGTGGCCGCGCCAAAACGGCCGCGCCAAAGCAGGCCTGCGCAATGTCCTTTGCGCCAAAACGGCTGCGCCAAAACGGCCGCGCCAAAATGGCCGCGCCAAAGCGGCCGCGCCCAAGCGTCCCATTCCGCGTGTTAAATACATGCTCATCAAAACAGCGCATTTGAAATCACGGATTCTACACTAACGCCTCATAGTCCATTTTGCGTGATGAGCAAATGTCTTATTACTTGTAATGCCCGATTTCTCCGTTGCGCGACGGAGTACGAACTGATCCGAGTCGTCTGTCGAGCAGCGGGCAAATTTGAGTTACAGTAATAAGCACATACGATTACCGATCGTTTTCATGCGCTAGGTCAGAAAAACAGCCTATAGAAGTGATTTAGTTATGTACGTAGCAGCATGTTCTGAAGTTACTGAGAGTAAACAACTTTGCAGTACATTGTTGTCAACACTGACTCAAAAATTGAAATTCGTGCATATAGTTCCGTAAAACAGACTGTAGATTATATAAGTATGTTAAAAAAATTTTTACTTCTTTTGTAGTTAATGTTTCCTTGCCGAACGGCAAAGCTGCTTTTCTTAGACTGATTATTCATTTTGCAGCCTTCCGTTGTGGTTTCGTTTTTCGTTCTGATGGATCACCTTCCGTTCTGATGGATCACATACACGACACGTTGTTTTCACTCTTAACTATATAAATTATTATTCCTATGCTTATACTTCTGCATAAAGTGCGTAAATTATAACGAACTTGTGCTTGTTAGACTCAACATTCTATGAACTTTCTGATGATTTCTTATTTGTTATATTAAATAAAATAGAAAACAACTCAATTTACACGTAGAAAACTGGGAGGAATTTGTGAAAGTCAAAAACCATCGAAGATTTCTACCTCAAATTAGAGGTTTTGAGATTGCAGAAAGAACTACATACTGTTATTACCAAAACTTATATTTTTTGGATAGCACTCTTCAAAACGCAACTATTTTGCTAGATTCCACGCACATATCTTAAAAACTTGTAAAGTTATCAACGTTTGAAGACCCAAATTTGCACATTTTTAGGGTATCCTGTAGAAATCTGGTTTTTAAAACATTACTTTAGAATGTTATAACAAAATTAGTTGGTTTATAGCAAAATAGTTAGATAGTTTGTGCTCTTTCATCTGAACTATCGCTCAGCATCCATATTCTCTTGGTTCAGGTTGCAATCTCATTACAAAATTCAGGAAATTTTCAACTTGCGAATCAGAAATCAATCTTTATTGCGCAGTGAAAACGACGTGACGAGCGTGCTGGAATCCCGAAATTCATGAGTTCAAAAATTTCCTTCACGTTTTCACGACTTATGACACAATTTCTGAGAAATTCGACCTCCGAAAGAGCATGTCAAAAATTAATGGTAGGTTCCACAAAAACATATATAATACACTTTTACGCGCTGAGAACGAATCTGATGTTTATTTTGATCAAATAATTAAATTTATGGAGCTATAGTAAACCAAAGTTTAGGTTTTTGTTATTTTTAAAAATTTTTACATGCTGTCACTTTTTTGTTTGCTGATCCTTTAATTTATAATCTATATTTAATGAAACTTTGCTAAATTAAAGATCATCCGATTCGCTATAAAAATCTGCTAAATTAATTGACAATTAAATGACGCTTTGGTTTACACAAACGTGTAAACATGATTTTTTAGACAAAAAAATTGAAATATAGTTACCTACTAAAACTCTTCTATGTATCTTTAAGTGCGGTGCACATAAACACTCATCGAGCTCAGGCGCTGCTATTCTTTGTAGCCTCCCGTACCTGTCAGCTCGTTTTTGCTGTTTCGGATGCATCTTTCCCGTCGGCTCGTTTTCGCTGTTCGGATGGGCTACTCGTATAGCTTTCCCAACTGCTTGTTTTTGCAGTTCGGATGGACTATTTTATAGTTTTCGCCTTGCGCTTGAACCCGTCGAAATGATGTTTTATATCCGGATTGAATAGCGCCACTTTTTGATTAATTGAGCACTGGCTCGGCTTGCTAAAG
This sequence comes from Mermis nigrescens, assembly GCA_036768485.1. Lineage (NCBI taxonomy): Eukaryota > Metazoa > Nematoda > Enoplea > Mermithida > Mermithidae > Mermis > Mermis nigrescens. Next base: position 3,765,754 of record JAVLUZ010000157.1, on the reverse strand, counting down.
CAACCCGAACACTGGCCAGCACACCTGGTCGTAGGTGGGGATTGGGTAGGGTATGCACCACCTCCGAGAAATCAAATACCTCCGGGCGTCGGGGTACGCGGGATTTGGGGTTCGAAAATTTTTCGGGGTACTGCACCCCTCCCGCCCGAGAAACCAACATACCCCCCACCAGTAATCACAATACTCCCGCAATTCAATTTTTGAAATTTTTTTTCGTTTTTTTTCGCAATTTTTTTGATGCCAACAATGGATAGTGCTTGATGAAAAACGTCGAAAAATTGTGTTTTTTACGCCATACCACCATTTTTAAGGCCATTTTTGACCTTCGAAAAATGTTGCACCCTCCCCCAGAATTTTCTTGTTGCCCACGTATACGTGCCAGTGGCGGGTCTTCGGACCTGTCAAGTTTTCATGACCTTTAATTACATATCTCACCCATGAGCGGGAAACGAAAGAAATTTTACTCGCAGGTACCCTATTGCATACCCCGTCCCGTCAATATTTCTAAGAAAATTAGAAAGTTAGGTAGACAAGCTACATATTTGAACAAGCGTTACAGTATACTGACCTTAAAAATAGCGATTTGGAAAACTTGTCATTTTCTATGCGGAACAAAAGACAATAAGAAGCATTTCAGAGTTCTCAAAAACAAATGCTTAGGACGCATTCTTATCTACTAAGCATATTTTCATCCTAACTAAATGCTAAAGCGGACAAAACTACCGTACCTGGAGATTTGAATTTTTGTCAGTTTTCACACGGTGTCACTTTTTTGGCTGATGATCCTCCGATTTGTAAACCATGCTAATAATGAAAGTTTAAGGATATAAAAAGACAATTTTTCTATAAAAACTTGCTAAAATAATTAACATTGTTTCAAAATTTCTATTTACAAAAAATGTAAATGTAATATTTTAGACGAAAAAAATTGAAAATTCGCCATAAAACCCTTTCATCTTACCCAATTTGAGCGAGAACAAGAGATTTTTTATGTGCAGATGCCTCTGCATATTCAGTCAATGTGGAAAAAAATTAGAAAAAGTTAGATGGACAGGCTATTTGAACAAGCGTCACAGTATACTCAAATTTAAAAGTGATTTTGAAATTTTTTTATGTAGAACAACAACAAAAGGCAATTCAAAGCATTTCAGATTTCTCAAAAATAAATGCTTATGTTATTTTGCGACCAGGGGCATCGCAAAATTTTTTTAGGAGGATCTGATGCCGAGGCTGGAGCTAGTCTGTTTTACACAAGCTTGGGCACAAATTTAAGAAACTATGTCCGACATTAAGCCGACAGATTGCGATTATAGCATTGATTTGATATATAATTATCGTAATCCTTCGGCTCACTTTTTTGAAAAATTCTTAAAATTTATGCACAATTTTATGTGAAACAGACTATAGATAAAAATGCCCCGTACAAACAATTTTTGTCACTTTTTTTGGTTTATGAATACTGTTGGATACCAAATCCACCAAAATATAGGCTGTACCCACACCTGGGCGTGGGGGTTGGGGGGGGAGGTTATGCAACCCCCGAGAAACCAAAATACTCCCCCCCAGAAATCAAAATACCCCACTACCCCGAATTCAATTTTTAAAATTTTTTTTCTGATTTTCTCGCAATTTTTTGATGCCAATGGATAGTACTCGATGAGAAACGTCGAAAAATGGTGTTTTTTCGTTATACTACCATTTTTAAGGCAATTTTTTGACCTTTGAAAAATCTTGCAGCCCTCCCCCAGAATTTTCTTGCTGCCCACGTATGGCTATACCCTCCCACATAACAGATGTGGGCACAATGTCTGAATTTTATTGGATTGGACAATATAACGGCGCAATCAAAGCATAATAAATCGGACGATAACATAGTAGGCGTTTCACGGGGGAGAGAGCGAGATTAATAATGCAGTCTAATAAATTGTGCTGTTAAATTAGCATAATAACTCAAGTCGTCGCTGCTATTATCAAAAAAGTTATATGCGATTCCCCAATATTGAACGCGTCGGCCGATTTGGTGTTCGAAGACGAAGCCGAGCACGTAATTTGAATCTACAAGTTAAAAATTATTGTAATGTGGTTTACACTTACAAAAAAGTCGAGCAAAAAATTTTTATTTAGGGAACAAAAAACCAAAAAAAATAAACAAACAGAACAACAAACAAACAGACCACAAGCAAACGAATAAGAAACAACAAACAAAACAATAAAAAACTAACTACACGGCCGTGTTTCGCTCCTATGAGACGGGCCATTACGAACGGTTGCTGATATTTCGGCGCGTTGTAATACGGGTAATAGCAGTATGGAATACCCCTTTGAGGATAAATTTCGATGCGGTCAAAATTTTCGTCGTCACTGCCCGTCTCAAAATTATAGCATTCATTTAAATTGAAGTCAAATTTATTGGAAATTTAAAAGTTTGAAACTTATTTGAAATTTTGAATTTGAATTTCCAAATTTTAAATGTTTTTTCTTTGATTTTTAAATTTTTAAATTAAACGACTTTGAAAAAAATAAAAATTTGCCGCTGGACTCGGTAAAATAACTATGTACGAACTACATATTTTTCGTATGCTCCGGGGGGCCTGTGGTTCTAGGACACACAACTCCAAAAGCTAAGAATTTCCGCAGACCGCCACAATTCCCAGTTTTTAATATTTTTATTTTTTCGCGATTTTTTTCATGCTGGTTATAAATATTTTGTCACTGCCATCAATTGGCTAATTTGCATAATTTGAAATTTTTGAACCCCAGACTCTTGAATTGAGGCCCTGTACCTGTATCGTCCAAACACCCTCATGGGAAAAAATTATTATGATAACAATAAGGCTAAATTAAGGCCTAAACGATAAACTCACAACTTTTCTGCAAAGTATCCGATTTCAACCAGATATTGTCAGCTAAACTTTAACAATCAGGCGCATAGCTGTAGGGGGAGGATAGGGGAGACCATACATTGACAGCACCGGAATTCTGGGAGTCAGTCAGGATGGGTCAAATCGACAAAAATGCTACAAAAAATAGAATTCTGAGGGGTCTAGAGTAATCTGTGGGGGGTTTTCAACTTCTGGGGTGGTATAAACATAGGTGGGCAGCACCGAAATTCTGGGGGAAAGGGGTGAAAAAATTTTCAAAGGTCAATAAATGGTCTTAAAAGTGGTCGTATGGCGAAAAAAACACCATTTTTCGACGTTTCTCATCGAGCACTATCCAATGGCATCAAAAAGTCGCTAAAAAAGCAAAAAAAAATTCAAAATTTGAATTCTGGGAGGGTATTTTGATTTCTGGGGGGCGGGTATTTCAACTTCTGGGGGTTGCATACCCCCCAAACCCCTAACGTCCATGTGTGGGTATAACCCCTCACGCCCATCAGTGGGAGGGGTATCCCCCAAAAATTTTGAAAGCACAAGCATTTTCCACAAGGTTCTTTCAAAGAAAAAAATTGAAACTTTTTGAAGCACGCGTTAAAGATCGCGAGAGGAGATTTTAGCACACTTTTTGAGCTAATAAGGCTAAAATTTTCGGGCGCTTCGCGTCAAATTTATTGTTTTTGTTTAAGTTTTGTGTTCCAAGCAGCACGAGTTTGAGTAAAACCATGAATATGTCAAAATATTCTGACGGCCCACGCATAATTATTTTATTTTTCGTATTGCTTCGCATTGCAATGTACCAGAATTGAGTATAAAACAAGTTTAACAATTTTTTAGCTGATCGAGCTTGAATGTGACGATGAGAAATCGTTTGTTGGCCATCTTATGCGATGTAAAGTTTTTAAATTGTTTAATATTTTTTTAAATACGTAGAGCTCGCTGGAAATGGTCACAAACACCATTATTTTGACTAATCTACAAGTAGTTGTTGAGATATCCGACTTCGAAATTTTAGTCCTCCTTCCCTAAATTCAGAAGGCCTGCTACCAGTGGCGGATCTAGGATTTTCCTAAGGGGGCGGTATCCCAACTTTTCCAAAAACAGTCAAAAATAGGTCCGAAAATTTGCCCTTAATGCGCAAAATAGCATTTTTTCGGTGTTTTACATTGTATACTTTTACATAAAATCAGTTTTGACGCAATATTTTTCGAAACATTTTAGAATTGTAGACAATTTTGTGCGGAAAATCATTAAATTTCTTTGACTTTTACAAAAATCTGGCGCGTAGCACCGGAAAATCTTGCAAATTAAGGCGGATAGACGTCTAGAAGCATGATTTACTGCTTGATTTCCTGTTTTTATAGCATTTGATGCGAAACATCGAAATTTTCGATTGAACATAGAAGAAAACTATGCAAAAATAGAACAGAAAATGGCTTCCAGGTCGCCAAGAAAGATAAGAAATGTCATTAATAGATATCATCTGGCGCGTAGCGCCGGAAAAATTTGAGAAATTATAGTCACTGACGGCCAAAAATCATTGCAAATTGAATATCCATTCTTTATTTCGCCAAATATTTCTGGCCAATGGGGGGGCGGCCCCCCGCCCCACCCCTTAAATCCGCGCCTGCCAGCTACGTTCCAGTTAACAATTATAATTTTTATGATCATCTCGACGCGAAAAATTCTGTGGCTAATTTCTCCAGACCAGGCCAATCCCAACATATTTCAGCGTAACCAGGACGAGAGTTCATAATATGCCACCATACGTGGGTAGCAGCCGAATTCTGCGGTGTGGCTGGTGTTAAACTGGCGAAAATCCCCACAGAAAAATATGCCAAAAATGCGATTTCGGGAGGGCTATCGATTTCGGGGGCTGCCGGAATGTCGGGAGGGGGTAGGCCTAGACCCCAACCCCTTCCCCCTCCCCAGCATATGTGCGAATGCCTCCCCCACCCGGGATCAGACTTCTGGGTGAGGGAGGGTCAACCCGAAAATTTTTAAGAAGCGTGTTCTTCGGGCTATAAACGATAGGTTATGCGTCGGAAACGCGGCTTTTTTTATGTTTGACGGATGCATAGAGAAATCGAAATTTATATAGAAAAATTTAAGTAAATTGAGCAGAATATAGTCAAAAATGAGTGACACTTTGCGCCAAAAGTTATAAACGTTTTAAACAGGAATCTTTACATGATTTTCTCCGGAAAAGGAATACCAAAGCATCGACTCATTCATCGACAAATGGTCGACAATCCTTCTATTCGGTATTAGTGGGAAGATTTTTCCAAAAATTCAAAACAACGCTCTAATCAATTGCCGAGGAGTTGAAGCGGCAAATTGTTCTTAAAGCAAATTTTGTAGAGGGCAGTTTAAAGTTTCGAAGGACTGAGGAATGGTCAACTATGCAGACATCGGTATTATTTAATTTTATCAAATTTAATCACTAACCAGCAGTCGGTGAAAATAAATTTTACAAATTATTTTGATGATCATCGAAAATTCAAAAGTAAACTAAGATTGCACAACAAATGCAATAAGTACAATAAATATACATCTTTTAAAAACATATGCAAGTTTCGTCATTCCGAATTCCATTAAACATGTCAGGAGCATAGGTGGGCGGCACCAAACTTCTGGGGGCTGCAAGATTTTTTCAAAAGTCAGAAAATGGCCTCAAAAATGGTGGTATGGCGAAAAAACACCATTTTCAGCGTTTCTCATCGAGCACTATCCATTGGCATCAAAAAATTGGAAAAAAAAACAAAAAAATTTCAAAAATTGAATCCTGGGGAACCCCCCCCACGCCCAGGTATGGTCAGGAGCCCTAAGGGTTCCATTTTTATGATTTATACTTTTCTGGCATCTAGGCAAGTAATTAGGTTGGCAGGGTTGGCTCAACCCCCCATTCCAGAAATTTTTTTTATTTTCGTAAGGTTTCGACGAAAGACAAGTTGAAAAAGGCCGAAGTCGACTAAAAAGACGACCAGAGCGAATAAAGTCAGAATTCATGCTAATTTTTCTAAAAATCTTATTGCTAAGATGTTTTATCGATCTCCGTATTTAAAAATAACGTATAAAAATTCGTGTTTGTAACCGAAACAAGCAAAAACGTTTACATTTTTTCAAATTTTTTGCTTTGCCGTTGTATAAAAATTAAAACAATATTTTTTCAATCAAAACCAGGTACAGCCTATTTAAGTAGACTGCGTGAAATCTCCCTGAACCCCCTCCCGGAATCCAAAAGACCTCCCCGAAATTCCGTAGACCCGATAATTAAATTTTTGATACTTTTTCGCGGTTTAACTTTTTTCGGTTACCCCAGAATTTGTTTGCTGTCCATGCAATGTTACTTCGACGACGAATTCGTTAAAAAATGTTAGGAATTAAATTTATTCATTACACTTTTAAACGAAATCTACAACCGATAGTTCGATAATGCACTTTTAGTTTGAGAAGAAGTTAATTAATTACTTTCCCTTGACACGAAAAAACAACTCTGGCCGCGTGACAGTCAAAAATGTTCACAGCATCATTGCTGATAGACACGGGTAATTCACCAGGGAACCAGTTTATGAACTGAAATGCATAAACAAGCTAATATGCATACACTTCAAATGTCGCAGAAAGTATGTCAAATTATATACACTTAACGGTTCAAATTTCTGGATGGGGCTAGCCATACATGCACAGCGTGGGAATTCTGAGGGGTCAAATTCTAAACTGCTTTTTTTGGTCCAAAACATCAAAACGTCAAAAACATCGTTTTTCGGCGCTTCTGACGATGCTCTATCTTTATAGAGCAAAAAAACATAAAAAAGTTCCGAAAAAAAATCAAAAGAGTCGGAACAAATCGAACAAAATATAGTCAAAACGCGAGTATAATGGCGCGAAGCGCCGAAAATTTGGCGCTTTTGAGCAAATCAATAGCTAGAAACGCTTAAAAACATCTTTCCTACAAAATTTTAGAAAATTTTTTGGAACTTCCAAAAAATCGCTTATTCTGGGGGAGGGATAATGTTTGCTTAGGCCAGGATAACAAATTGATATTTTTCATAAAATGACGAAAAATGTCTAAACTGTTTAATAATGCGGATGGTGAAAGAAAGGCACATTTGTTTACTACTAATTCTACGTGGAAAACTGTGAGAATAGTAAAATTTTCCGGGCCAGATTAAAGTCGAGTTAATTAAGCGGCGCAAGAACTATATTAACATCGTATATACAATATTTGATATTTACAAATATTGTGCGATTATTATTATTTATTTATTTAAATTTTTTATTGTATACAGAAAGATTACTTATTTATTACTTGTTTATTATTTAATTGTTTGTTATTTATCATTTATTTATTGTTTATGTATTATTTATTTATTATTATTGGAAAATTATTTATTTATTTATTATTATTATTTATTAGAATTTATTATTTACGATCATTCACACAAAGAGATCTCCTCAGTAATTTTTTTATCATTTCACGTTCTTATTTGTTTACAGTACTCGCAATAAATTACATAATCCATTATATATAACTTTACACGCATATACTAATGAAAGCACAAGTATTTTACTATCTTTATAGGAGTTCGTAGAAAAATCTGCAATTTTCGAACAGGATGCAAATGCAAAAAATATTTTATATATTCAAATTAGAAAAATGAATTATTGAAAAGTTAAAAAATACGTAAAATAAATAAAATTATCAAAATTCAGCTTAAAATGGGGTGCATGATTTGTTTTTTTCCAAAATGTTAATTTGCACTTATTCACTTGATATTCAAAAATGATCCATTTTTGATCTCGCTAACACGAGGTTAATTACACATTTCTCGATTTAGGATTTTGAGTATTTTAATATATAGAAATTATGAGTAGGTAACACAAGAATATCAGGAATCTTTTGAATACCATTTTCCATAAAAATTTTCAAATTTTGGGAATGTCCTACTAAAAGACGATATTTTAAAACGTTATAGATTTCTAAGTTAATTGATTTCCAATGACAAACACGAATTTAAAAAAATTTTGATTTCAAAAGATAAGTAAAAATATTAAAATGAATTTTACGATAAATTCTCTTTCCGGTACTCAAATACAGAGCAGTTTGTGAGAAACATAACACAACAGCATACAGATTATTCCACCTTTTTGTCAGAAATATCCTAAATTGTGCAAAAAATTGTGCAATAACGTACTTTATACGCTATTTTAGCATTTAAACTAATTTTTGAGACAATTTTGGCTGAATAAAGCTCTTTGGCTGATCCTAAGATCGGTCATGTCGGTCATGCTGTACATTTATATACGTAAATGTGCATAGTATATTATTATTTTTTAAATTTAAATCTATTTATTTAAGCTGCAGATGGTAAGTATGTTGTTTCCGCTTTATTTAATTGTGCAATGAAATATGTAAAAACTGTTAACTCACTCTATTTAAAGCTAATGCAAAACAAGGTTTGCTATCATTGTAACCAAAATTAGATGCCTCGCAACCGCTAGTGCTAAGAAAAAATTAAAACTTGTACATCATCGAATAGCACACGCTCGTAGGTCGTCAAAGCATAGATTTATTTTTTAAATAATTAGAATAATTTTAAATGAGTTAAAACTACAAAATATTTCATTTAATAAATTTTAAAGCGAAATCATATTTGAAATTATTCTCGGATGTATATCAAGATAAAGCTAATCAGTTTACGGTGCGAATACGTGCCTAACACACAGGAGCATGGGGAATCCAAAAGATCCACAGATCCCAGAATCGTATTTTCAAGATTTTGCCGTTTCGTTTGCGATTTGTCATGCCAATAAATTGAGCTTGATGAGAAACGACAGAAAATGTCTTTTGACCATCAATTTTCGATATTTTGTGCCCTATAAGAATTTTCGCACCCCCCAAATATGCAGGTTGTCCAACCTAACTGTCCCACCTGCTTTTTCATGATAACGCCGCTACTGCTTAATATTTTTTAATGACTTTGTAGACATAGTGGGAGGCCCAACAGCAAACTGGGTGACATAATTTGTTGATTTCGCTTATATGTGGAATAAGCTACAGAGGTTTGTGCAAAAAGTTTTTGCAGGTTGTGTTACCTAAGGAACAAGCTATTATCTCGCAATAAATCAATAAATTGTTAACGTTTTAAAAATTTTTCGAGCAAATTTAGAACGTTTTAATAAGCCATCGACAGTATGGTGCAAAATTTGTCATACTGACTTTTGACAGCAATTTGTCATGAACTTGCATGACCCTATTCAACAATTTTTTTATTAATTCACAAGCATTCAGATACTCAGAATTCCTTACCCCTTGTGGGCTATGCATTGATCGAAGTTTTAGACTGTCGAAAATCTAAGGTTTACACTAACTTCTGCATTACGCCATGAAGATGCTACACCAATCAAACCTTGTCAGTTAGTTTTCTATTGAACCTTCTAACTACAACCAAAAAATCATTAACAAATAAAAATAATTTTTGGAATTATTACGATAAAACATATTGAATACTTAGGTGGGACACCCAGTACATGGGCTGCAACCAAACCAACTTCTAGAGGTCCGATAAGGCAAAATCACCAAAAATTTTATTTTGGGGTCCACTGGATGCTTTTCGTTCCTCCGTAAGTTTCTTTAAAATTTTTTACCATATAAAAGGTTTTCTGACCAAGAATTTAGACTTTGTCCACGACTTATGAAAACGATTCAATCCCTCAAACTGCATATGCGATTAAACAATTAATTAGACTTCGCACATTAAGAAAAATGATATGATAAGCGTAGAGAATTGAAATTAAATCAAAATTAAAAGACGTAAAAACTAAACTTCACCCTCAGAGCTTAAGCATTAGGAAAAATGACGTAATATTCAGTATCATACTTGCAATTGCAGGGCCCGAATCCTGTTGCACGAAAAGGCGACGATATATTGTAGTAGCAAGAACGAAAATATTCGTCTTTGCTCTTATTTAAATAACCGACTTCGCTATTGCAGTCAAATAATTCAATATTATCTGTTAAAGCCGCATAATATCCTAGAGTAGTATGCCAAAAGTTTAGCAATACATTACTACTTACACATGAAAATGGCAAAACAACAAGTAACAATGACCAGAAAACGCAAGTTTTCGCCCAAAATCGGAGCGAGAGGTCAAATAAATTTAGGTATCGGGGAGCGATGGGGGCGACGGACTTTGGCAGGGATCCCCACCAACCCTCTGTTACATGTATGCCACTGGATCACTAACATGATGTTTTTAGGGCTTTAGACCCACAGAATGAATACTGACTTTTATTTTTTCCATATTTCAAAAAAGTAGTAAAAATGTGCTATTTTAAGCCTTTTTAGCTAACTTTTGACACAAGTGTCAAATTTTTCACGCTCCGCGCTATATACTTATTTTTGAACTACAACTTGTTCAGTTTACTCGGACTTTTTTCTAATTTTCTAATTTTTCCTGAATTTTTTCGTTTTCATGTTCGTCGTTAGAAACGTAAAAATACCGTTTTCGACGTTTTATACATAACTACTATCGTTTTTTAAACAAAAAACACACTTTACAAAAATTTTTAGGAGCTATCCCCCAATTTCCAAGCTTTACATTAATGATGATTAAACAATAAATCATTCCAATAGCATAGCTTATGCCAAGAGAGAAGTGGGAAGAGCAGGATGAAACAATGTGTAAACAAATAGTAATGAAATGCATGATATCTTAAGCTCCAATGAAGTATTATAAGTTGTTAAATTATATCAGCATCTAAATTTTAATTGATACCTGAATAACTTAAAAATATATCATTTTTTGAATGTCAAGCTTTAAATTGGTTGTTAAGGATAAAAAGTAGTTGTCCAACTTCAAAAATTCGTTTTTTTGGTCCAAAAAGTAATTATCCAAAGGCCTGGTGTACTTCGAATCCATCAATAACTTCCTAACAACATTCCGAAATCAACTAAATATTACAAATTATGCTTGAAAAGTTGATACTCTTCATTAATTCATTTAATTTTTAAAATATATCACTGATGATGTATCCAAAACTTTTTAAAATTCTCCCACTGTAAGGTATCAAAATGAACAAGTGTAGGAAATAAAAGACAAGAACAAAGTATAGAAAAGCCAGAGATGAACCGGAGGACTAAATCACCTGAATTCCTCTTGATTGTAAGGACAATTGTTTAAATTTAGAGGTTTTTAATGCTCGGCAATGGCGCACACTAATGCCCTATTCACTAAATTAAAATGAGGCATGGATCTTATGTATCAATTCCCGCCCCAACGACTTGTAGCCAATCCAGTCGAGCCATAGAAATCAAACTTTACGTTTAAGTAATAGCTTACTTGATATATTCTGCAACATAATGATGTAGTGATGTAAAGTAGTTTTGATTCATTCAGTTTAAAGTACATCATACTATTGAAAACTTTGCTTTCTTGAAAGCCACATATGTAACAAATATTTGAAAATAATCTTGCATGCGCTCGTCTGTTGAACGTCTAATATTTTACCACAAATAAATAAGTACACTTGACCGTAGCAGAACAATGTAAACTTGAGCAGCAGAAAACCGATTAGGATCAACTGAGTTATTAGGCGCTAGTATAACATAGTGTAAATTGAATGAACAATCTCCATTATACTTTACACTGCTGCTAAGTCATAAATTTTGCATAAGATATCAAGTAGAGATGACCATAGATGCACAGCACGGCCGATCTGGGCGTCATCTGGTCTAAAAGTGTCAAAAATTGAGCTTTCATGACCAATATGACCTCATAAACTAGTATAAATGCTAAAATGCCCTCAGACCGACGTTATTCCACAGTTTATGGTCAATTTTAAGCACTTTTGAAGAACATTTTCAATTTTCCTCATTTTCGGCCTCCATTTCGCCACATTTTCTTCAAAAAATTCCCATTTCTCCATTCTTAGGGGTATATATTTACCCTCAAACCCTCCGCACGTGCATATTTGTGTATGAGATGAGTAATGGATCACTTAAGTTTGATTACTGCAGCTCATACTGATCAGTTTAAAATCGCTGGGGGAGGAATTCTACATAAGATCCTTTATACTATAAACCATTAGAAAAGATTACGAAAGAAATTTTCAAAATAATTAAGTACCTTAACTACATTCTCATATTTTGAGAATTATTCTTTTGTGGCTGAATTCTAGAAAACAAATTAGCTGTATATTTTCTAAAAATTCATTATAAGCGCACATAATACGAAATGAGTTGTATATGATTTAAATATCTAAAACGCAATTAACCAACCATTAAGTTTATATCGAAGAGCTTTGACAAATGGGAACCAGCCGCTTCTTCTACGTGTATCTATTTTTATAAATGTGACTCCCATGTAATGTCGTTGCAGCCTCGGGGCAACGAGATGAATGTCTAAAATTATTATTCGAATATAAATTACCATAATATACAGAGTATAAACGACCGCAATCCTACTGTGAATGGGAGCTTACAGTATCTAGCAGTGATGTCCCGGTGCAACGTTTTTTGCCTGTGCCGATGCCGGTGCTCCCTGTACCGGCGCCGGTGCCGGTGTTAGTTTATATGTCATTCAACATGCTGCAAGCATTTTTCGACTAAAAGTACTCAGTTTACTTCCCCAAATTATTATGGGTCCCCCCAGGTCACAGCGGCATTGAGGGCAATGAATTTGCGGATCATGCTGCAAAAATGGGATCAGCACGTAAATATGTTGGCCCAGAACCGGTAGTTGCTGTCTCCAGAGCTGTTGCTAAGGCTGTCATCAACAGCTGGGTCAGGGAACAACATATTGGAGTGAGCAAAAGACTTGCCGTCAGGCCAGATCCTTTATGGAGAGGCCATGCAAGAATATAGCCAGCTCCTTGATCAGCTTAGATCGTAAGCTGCTTAAGACAGTAACTGGTCTCTTAACTGGACACTGTCCCCTCAACAGACACCTATGTACTATTGGGGTTTCTGACAACCCCAAATGCGCAAAATGTCTGCTCACAGAAGATGATTCTATCCACTTCCTTTGTCACTGCCCTGGGTTTGATAAGTTGAGAGCTAGGTTCTTCCATGCTCCACATATTGAACCCTCGGCCGTTTTATAGGAGCCTGTTGCTCAACTTTTGGGGTTTATTAAAGCCTCAAAACGTTTGTGCGACTAGCTCTCAAAAGTTTCCGTGGGGTACACAATGGGCTTCTTAGCCTGCGTGAAGGGCTTGCGCCCACCCCTTTATCACTATCACTATCACTATCAGTGTACTTCCCATTATAAGCCTCATCTTACAACTTTGTTAATAGAGCTGCTACATTTTAATGATTGTTATGCTTTCGAATCACAATTAAAATAATAGGTATATGTGTTCTGCAAAAATATCAGAAAAATTTAAACTGCTTAAATTTTTGTTTTCAGGTAGAAAATTGGTTACAAGAGAATATTCTCGACTCTTCCAAATACGATTTTGACATAATTTCTACTGTCTTCTTGTTCGTGCTCTTTGATTTATATTATGTGCCTTTGCAGAGAATAAACTTTAACTAGCAAAGAAAAATACTCCGATGGAACAAAAAGATGAATATACTTGGAATGTGGATTATAAACTCTAGAAGGTCAAATAAGGACCACTAGAAAGGTTTCTGTTGCACCAAAATCTAGTGGTTCAGAGGTTCAGAGGTTCAGAGGTGCTTAGTGTAGTTATTTCTAGTGGCCGATTTGCTCCACTAATAAACAATTTTCTAGCTAAAACAACATTGATTAGATGTTTTGACAAAACAAGTATGAAATTTAGCATTTCTAGCTTGTTACTGGATAATGAATAAATCGATTGCTTAAGCTTAATCGCTCCACATTCAATTTTTATTTCATTTGTGATTGTTGATAAAAATGACCCTAAAACAAATTCGTACGCTTCTCGATTTTAATATCTGCATGTAGTGAATTTTTTGATTAATTCTGCAGAAAATCCGACGAAAATTGAAAGAAACAACACTTCATGTGTATATAATGCTTTATTATTCGTCTACATTCTGCGCATAAAAGAAATATCTACACCTCTGAACCACCGAAAAGTACCTCTGAACCACTGAAACACCAACCTTTCTAGAAGTCTTTGGTGCAATAGAACATCTCTGAACCTCTGAAGCGCACCACTGAACCACTGAACCTCTGAACCACTGAATTGCTGCAACAGGCCCCTGGTCGTAGACGAAAAAAGACGGTTTTTACCCTTTTTACATTGCCAACTTCATTGGTTATAAATCAGGACGCGCGAAGTATAATACAAATGAGGTACGTGATTACGCATCGCACTCGGACGCCTTTCATCAAACTCAATACAGATTTAGGTCTGAAGGTGTAAAGTTCAAAATCAAGTGTAAAAAACATGTTTTGTGTCGATTTTTTGTCAATAAACTTCTCTACTTATAAATCGGGTTGTACGGACTATTCAGAAATAAAGTACGTGTCGGCGGCCACAAACCGCACAAGATCGCGATTCTATACACTCAATATTGAGTTACTTCTGGAGGTATAAAGTACTATCTCGAGAGTTAAAAAAACGTTTTTGCAATTATTCTGCTTGCTAAGTTCTCCATTTATGAATTGATATCTTTTGACTAATGTAAAAAATAAAGGGCATTCTACGGGTTACACCTTGCAATTAGATGCATTGATTTTGTCCAAAAATTCTTTCGTTATGAGCATACATGATCTTGGGGGGAAGAGTTTGAGGGGTATCACCCCCCGCGTCCGCAAAAATTCTTTCACCTCCACCCAGAATTGGCGATTTTTCAAAAATTCTCAAAAATTTTCTGAAAATTTGTAGAAAAGGTGCTTTATTAAACGTTTTTAGCTATCTATTTACTCAAAAGTGCCAAATTTTTGCGCTTCGCACCATTATACATGTTTTGACTATATTTTATCCAATTTGTTCGACATTTCTGATTTTTTTTCGAAATTCTATTATGTTTTTATGCTCTAGAAAGATAGAGCATCGTCAAAAACGCTGAAAAACTATGCTCTTGACGCGTACCTACCATTTTTAGGCCAAAAGACGGCACTTTATAATTTCAGCCCCCTCCCACCAGAATCCCCATGCTGTGCATTAGAGGTGCACCGGTGCCGCATTTTTAGCCGGTGCCGGTGCCAAAATAGTGCTATACTCTGTATATCGGAATATGTTTAATGGAGTTAAGCGACAATAATTCTGCTATGTTTCGTAATGAGCTTATGTATGCTCATATTTTGATTCATGTTCACGTAAGATCCATCAGCTTTTACTATAGTAAGCTTTCACCTGTTACCATTATTTTTTCACTGCATATTTATGATGTAAAGCATGAAAATTCCGAGGGTGGGCTAGTCTAAAAATTTTTTCAATACTACGATTTGTTGGGCGTAAAAGAATATGTATTTAAATATGCCCTAAAAACACTTTTTTACATTTCTTACTAAACTTCCTCCTTAAAATACAGAATCAACCGATTTTCGAATAAATTAAATGAAATTCAACGATAAATGGTCCGAAATGACTATTTAGAGCGAAGGATTGAAAAAATTAATGCACTTGAGCCAAGAGATCAGTGAAACGCGTATAACATCATATTTTCTACAGCTTTTTGAAATCAAAAGTTCTGCAGGAATAAGCCGCATTTTCCTAGGGTTGAGCTAGCAACGAATCTATAGAAAATCAAGCGCCCTGAAGTACTTCTCTAAAAAATGTGTACGTGTGTAACAATGCATGTCAGTATTCTGTCGACTCCAATTGCTAATACAGCCTACTTTAGAGTTCAAATAATCAGAATTTTGTTTTCAAAGAATTATTCAATCAATCAGATAACATTCTATCATGTCAAACAGTCAAACTTTTGCTTTAGTTGTGCAATATTTTACGACTTGCTTGCAGAATGAGTTATAATATTAGTGCAGCCGCTGCAAAAATGTCATTATTATTATTGACGAATCGAGTATTAATGTTTGCATCTAAACATAATTCAATATTAGAGTGAAACGCTAAATTGGAAAGATTTTTTGTAAATAAAGACGAGATAATTAGGTACAATCTTCTTCTGTATTATTAGTTGGTACTGGCGACAGTGCCAAGCTAGCACCGGCCCGGTGTCGGTACCTTGGCACCGGCGCCGGTGCCGGTTCCAGTCCCATCCCTACTGTGCATGTATGATTATGAGTAGGGGCATGGTCTCAGCTCTAAGAATGCTTACACCTTAGGGTCACACATTCAGGTGGACGAATTAGTTTTCACTCAATGAAGGTGTAAAACAATTTACTCTATAGGTTTATTTTGCTCCCAGAGTGTTGTGCAAGGTCAATTTTTGTAGACTGTCATTCGAAAAAGCAGGATCACAAATCAGACTTTAGATATTCTTTACAGTAAGCGGTTGTGTAAAGTTTACACTAAAAATTAATATTAGCTACAGAGCATTGTCGAAAGTTAGGTTTTTTGATGTTCTCCAAAATATTAGGATTTCTCCGTACTATCAGGGTTATGCAATACAGGTCAACTTCATGTCCATGAGGTTGTAAGAGCTAAGTTTTATTACAAACTGTTCTCCGTGAAATCAGGACTACGAATCTAACTTTGTTTTTGTGACCCAGTGGATGTGTAAAGTTTAAACTGAAAATTAATTTGAATCTAAAAACGTCGTAGAAGGTACCTTTATTTAAACTGTTCATGTGTTGTTCAAGTGTTTCATTTGGGCATTTACCTATACTTTTCTTCATCGCTTTACTCAAATCATTGTAATTAAAAGTAGAGTGCTATCAAAGAAAATGCTCCGAGCGGATTATTATAGACATAAAAGTAGAGGACTAGGAAAAAGTTGCCTGTGCGCGCAAAAAATTATAGGAATCTGCTGAAAGTCAAGGCCCGGTTTCTATAAAGTATTGCTAAAGCTAGGCTTAAACCTGTACATGATAAACATAGGAAGTGTTTAATTTTGATGTCGCATGTTTCAACATTGTAGTCAAGTTCAAGTCTGGCTTAAGCTGCGCGTATGAAACCAGACTTAAGCCAGGCTTAAACCTGACCGCGTATCTTTAGACAATGAAGTCTGGCTTAGTCCTAAGTAAAGCCTGAACATATAGAAACTGGGCCCACATTTCTCAAAGCAACACAAAAATCCAAATATATACCGTGGCCACTAAGAAAAGAAGTAGTCCTCTCGAAACATTTTCACTAGTTTGGTAAAGAGCTTGGAATGAAACTTTAGCCTGTGCTAAGTAGCCAATTTAGCTGGAGATCACTTAAAAGGCTTGGTAGGTGAATTATGACATTTGCATCATGCTGTTAAAGTTAATAAACAAAACTTTAATTCAGATTGATCAGTTTATTTAAAGAAACTGTTGTGTTATTTATTCACCAAACTGAGTCCACAACTGCTTTCTGTAGGCCGCAGTATGGGATCATCTCGAGATGAACCACACCACCGTTTTTTAACGTCGCTTTGAATAATTGTTTGGAGTGAGCCGGATTCGAACTCGGCAACTTCAGATTAGTGGTTCAGTGCTCTCATCAAGCGGCCAAAGCGGCCGACAACTCAAATTATGATAATTTATCGTTTACTATAGGCTAGCAAGTTACAGAAGTCACATCTTATAGTCAGATGTTATGATAGATACAAGTTTAAAATACGAATGATTATATTGGCGTACACAGTTTCAACTTATATTTAAAATTTTACTTCGACTTTTTAAATAATCGTTTCAACCATTGTATTCCGTGAAATTGTAAAAAAATTTAGTTGTTACGCGGAAAAACGGTGGGGTATCTTCTGGAAAAGGCCCGCAAAATGTACTTCGATTTTTGTGTTGCTTAGAGAAATCTGATTTGTGACAGATTCTTCTGATTTCTCGAGCGCATAGATGACTTTTTCCTAGTCCCTTCTTTTATGTCTTCAATAATCCGCTATTCCAAGTATATTTCTCCTTTTTGTTCCATCAGAGCATTTTTCTTTGCTAGTTTATTAATACATAACGTACATAAATACAGCATAACTTACCTGGTTTACCGCCTATAAGCGACAAAATTCCTAGTCTAATGGGCACTTGCTCATTCATTATGAATCGAAATGGTACTAAAAGCACCCAAGCCGTAAATAAGACAAGAATGGCCCAGAATAAAGCGTAAATCAAAAGGCAGCGTCCTGAAATGAACAAGGACTATTTTTTTAGGGTGAATCGATATTAGAGCGCACAACATTAGAGCGCCGACATTAGAGTGCCGACATTACAGCGACCAGTGGCGGATCCAGGATTATCCCAAGGGGGAGAGGCGGCGGTACCCCTAATAGGCGGCGGTACCCCTAAGGGGGGGGCGGAACCCTGACTTAGGCGGAAAAATTAGCCGTTTTAACCCAAAAATCGCTAAAAATCCCTCAAAAATCCTTAATTTTGCGCATTATTTTGGGCCAATGGGGGAAGGGCGGCCGCACCCCCACTCCTCTAAATCCGCCCCTGAGAGCGCCGACATGAAAGCGCGTGACATTAGAGCGCTGTGACATTAGAGCGCGTGACATTAGAAGTGCGCGACATTAGAGCGCGCAACATTAGAGCGCGTGACATTAGAGCGCACGACATTAGAGTGCAGTAACACTAGAGCGCGCGACATTAGAGCGCGCGACATTACAGCGCGCGACATTAGAGCACACGACATTATAGCGCGTGACATAAAAGCGTGCGACATTAGAGTGCGCAACATTAGAGCGCGCGACATTAGAGGGCATGACTTTAGAGCGCGCGACACGCGACATTAGAGCGCGCGACATAAAAGCACACAACATTAGAGCGCGTGACATTAGAGCGCAGCCATAATAGATGTCTTTCACATAATTTTACATAATTTTTATGCTAATAAATGAAAGAATTCGCCGGTTAAAGCTTCACAGACAAAACGGGCATGCCTTTGAAAAAAGTCCTACTGTATCTTACACTCGACAATTTGCAACGATTCATATACTTTCCGCTTAAGAATTGGATACACTTTCTATTATAACGGGGCAAAGTTAACTACCTACCCATGAATATCTCGGTATCAGTTAGTGACAAATGCATGCGGTTTCTTTTGTTTTGTGAAGCAATGATAGTAGTTATACCTGGCACCCTAGATGGCAACATTATAAAATAGGCACTGGTTTAGGATAGGCAATTCTTAAAAATAGCCTATGTTATAACATAGGCTAATGGTATAACATATACAATGGTTAAGGATAGGCGAGGGATGGAGCCTTGCGCCCTGAGGTGGGGGCCAGGGCGCAATGGTTAAGCATAGGTAGTGTTAAAAGATAGGAAATGGTTATGGATAGGCTAACGCTATAACATATGAGGTGATAGTTGAGGAGTGGAAGGGTCAAAATTGGCAGGGTGCCAAGTCCAAGTTTAAACTAGGATTAAACTAAGACTAAACCTTAATTAAGTGTGAAGTTAACCTAGCTGAGCTAGGTGTAAACAATGTGTATAGTACTTCCTGGTCCACGCCTTTTGCCTGCGGGTCCTCAGCGGGAGAAGGGGGAGTCCCCCTAACAAGTAGCAGGGGTCCGCTCTTGCTACCCCTGCCACTCAGTCTAAAAATTGCCTCAAATGTGCCAAAGTATGGCAAAACTTAGCAGAAGGACTGTGTAGCAGGGGTCCGCTCTTGCTACCCCTGCCACTCAGTCTTGAATATATCTAAAATGTGCCAAAGTAAGATAAAACTGAGCCCAAGGACTTGATGTGAGTTTAAACTAAGCTTAGGTAAGCCAATGTGTAAAACAAGCCTAAGAATTATAGAAATTTATCAAGCAGTATTTGGCGTCCTAGCCCTTTATGCTCACATGGCTGATTATGCAATTAAGTCTTGAGTGTAGAGTAAGTGAATGTTGTAAAGCAAATTCGAGTAAGCCTAGCTAAGCTAGGGAGTAAATTGGGCCTAAGCACAAAAGGAGTGTGTATATATAGATTTGACTTCCCGGTCCTCTGACTTCCTGGTTCTTTGTCACTTTCTCGTCCTTTGACTTCTTGGCCCTTGCTTAAATGTGTTGAAGCAGTGGTCCGCTCTTGCAACACATCAACAGGCTTACACATGTTGTGTGTACCCCCTGCCATTGCAAATGAGGGACCGATTGAGCTAAAATCTTGGATTTGGATTTAATCAAGCATGCTCTTTGCTCTGAAAAGTGCTGTACTCAGGCCACCCACTTTCACTACATGTCTCTATAATATTATAGTTGGCTGAATGATAATGACATTTTGAATAATCCCAAAATATGTTTTAATAATTTTTAGGTATTTTTCCAATCACTGCACACTTTGTTCCAAACTCTGCACACTTTCCTCTTAACTCTGTACACTTTTTTCCAAACTCTGCACACTTTTTCCAAAACTCTGCACACTTTTTCCAAAACTCTGCACACTTTTTCCGAAACTCTGCACACTTTTTACGAGACTCTGCACACTTTTTTCGAAACTCTGCACACTTCCTATGTTATAGCGTGTAAAAAATGTTCCAAACTCTGCACACTTTTTTCGAAACTCCGCACACTTTTTCCAAACTCTGCACACTTTTTCCGAAACTCTGCACACTTTTTCCGAAACTCTGCACACTTCTTTCCAAACTCTGCACACTTTTTATGAAACTCTGCACACTTTTTTCCAAAGTCTGCACACTTTACTTCCAAACTCTGCACACTTTTCCCGAAACTCTGCACACTTTTTTCAAAACTCTGCACACGTTTTATGTAACTCTGCACACTTTTTCCAAACTCTACACACTTTTTCCAAACTCTGCACACTTTTTTCCAAACTCTGCACACTTTTTCCGAAACTCTGCACACTTTCTATAATCTCTGCTACTTTTTTCTAAACTGCTCAATTTGCCTGCACTTTCTTTCTAATTGTTCTACAATCTTTGAGCCATTTTCAATGCTAAAATGTAATTGAATTAAGTGCACGCTTTACTTCAAATTATACAAATAAATAAGGAGTGATTGAACCAACTAATGTTAATAATACATGTTAATTATGTTTCTGAGGCATTAATTGTGTTGAAATGAAACGTCTTAAGCGTTAATTAATTAAAATAACCGTGTTATGATTACATCCCAGTATAAATCAACATAACAGTATAAATTAACATCCCAGTATAAATTAACACCCCAGTAAGTCACATACCGGTACTCATTAAATTCATGTCTATACATGTTACTCAACATCCCAGGAACTTGAGATCTATGAAAAAAGAGTGCAGGAGAGGCTGGCACTATTATTCGAAAAAATTTTATGCTATGATGGCGCCTTCATTTGATATTTTAAAACGGTTAATTGACTCGCGAATATGGGTCGCCAACCAGCGGCTAATAACGGTCATATGGAACCATATAATCGCCTACGACGCTGCTCAGCGTGAGCAACTGATGATGCCCGAATTGTGGGCCACAACAATCGAAGACGGGTCGCAAATACTGGCTACCCCCGAGATTTTCTCGACCATGACCCATAATCAACAAATTTTCAGCTAAATTAGTTCACGAACTTACAGCATGTGTGGTGCATCTTTAACAACACATGCTTGATTAAATCTAAATCCAAGATTTTAGTTCAATCGGTCCCTTATTTGCAATGGCAGGGGGTACACACAACATGTGTAAGCCTATTGATGTGTTGCAAGAGCGGACCACTGCTTCAACACATTTAAGCAAGGGCCAAGAAGTCAAAGGACCAGGAAATGGCAAAGGACCAGGAAGTGACAAAGTACCAGGAAGTCAGAGGACCGGGAAGTCAAACCTATATATACACACTCCTTTTGTGCTTAGGCCCAATTTACTCCCTAGCCTAGCTAGGCTTACTCGAATTTGCTTTACAACATTCACTTACTCTACACTCAAGACTTAATTGCATAATCAGCCATGTGAGCATAAAGGGCTAGGACGTCAAACACTGCTTGATAAATTTCTATAATTCTTCGGCTTGTTTTACACATTGGCTTACCTAAGCTTAGTTTAAACTCACATCCAGTCCTTGGGCTTAGTTTTGTCTTACTTTGGCACATTTTAGATATATTCAAGGCTGAGTGGCAGGGGTAGCAAGAGCGGACCCCTGCTACACAGTCCTTCTGCTAAGTTTTGCCATACTTTGGCACATTTGCGGCAATTTTCAGACTGAGTGGCAGGGGTAGCAAGAGCGGACCCCTGCTACTTGTTAGAGGTACTTCTCCCTTCTCCCGCTGAGGACCCGCAGGCAAAAGGCGTGGACCAGGAAGTACTATACACATTGTTTACACCTAGCTCAGCTAGGTTTACTTCACACTTAGTTAAGGTTTAGTCGTAGTTTAATCCTAGTTTACACTTAGGCTTGGCACCCTGCCAATTTTGACCCTTCCACTCCTCAACTATCACCTCATATGTTATAGCGTTAGCCTATCCTTAACCATTGCCTATCTTTTAATACTACCTATGTTTAATCATTGCGCCCTGGCCCCCACCTCAGGGCGCAAAGCTCCACCCCTTCGCCTATCCTTAACCATTGTATATGTTATACCATTAGCCTATGTTATAACATAGGCTATTTTTAAGAATTGCCTATCCTTAACCATTGCCTATGTTATAACGTTGCCATCTAGGGTCCCAGGTATAACTACTAATGACTAAACTTTTGAATTCTTTCTTTAATTCCTGGTGGAGTTGTACATTGGTTGAATTAGTGGATGTACGAAAAAAATTTTGACTTTTTATTTACCTTTGGAAAATGGACAGTTACTTTTGAAGCAGTAGGTTTTGTGTAATGCCATTATACCCTTTTCACTTATTTTCTTGACACAGATTACGGTATTCGTTATCACAATTTTTTTAATTGTACGCATTTACTGTAAGTTGTGCAAATCAAGCGTGAAATTTATTGCTGCTGTAAACAATCATAAAACTGCAGTAAGCAGAAGATCAAAATTTGTGTATCTGCATTTCTGTGTCAAGAAAATAAGTGGAAAGGGTATAGTTCCATTAGAAATTGCATGAAAAGCTACAAAATAATGTCCTAAAATGACACCCTTACTACCGTAGTTTTAGAGCTGTAGGTGAAAGAACACAGATCAGTCTACTCTATTGCATAAAAGATGTTTAAATTAACATCAAAATTTTTTTAAATAAGTAACACCGACAACTTTAAAACTTGCATAGCAAGGGGTCGTTTGTAGACACTGTTTTGCAGAGCATTTATGTTACTTACCAGCCACTTCTAAACCAAACAAGAAATTTGACTGATTTTCGTTACATTTTTACATTTTTGTACACCAATTTTTCGAAACAAAAAGTTACAAATTTTTTTGTGGGAAAGGAAAAGTCTATGTCTGCCTCCATGACACACCATTGTAACTGCACTTTAATGTCGGTGCTCTAATGTCGCGCGCTCTAATGTCGCACGCTCTAATGTCGGCGCTCTAATGTCTGTGTGTCATTTTTCAGTTGTGCGTAAAAATTATCTTCTTACCCAAAGACACAGAGTATGCCGTTCAGCTAAAAATCCTTAGTGATTTTGGAGCAACTGTTTTCATAATTTTACCTGCATCAGTTTTTTCACTAATATTTGCTTTCTTTTCTTCCAGCCTTGCGTTTGGGAAAATGGGATACCAAAGATAAGCAATCAAGTAAGCAAACAGGAAAAAAATTCATAATTTCATCATGCTTATAAAATTGTGTTCAAAAGCGCGCGGATAAGATCTTGGGAAAAGTTCGATGTTTTTACATCTAGGGCATTGATCGTTATTAGCATAAACCTTTTCCATGAAATAGTCTAGTATGACAAACTTATATCAAAAACGTACTATTGATGGATCCATCAGGATTTTATATTAATTTCGGATCCAGTCACTGAAAATTCAATGTTTCACATAGTTGAAACTTTTGTCATCGCTTCAGGTATGTAGATTAAAACGTGTAAATTATAAATAAAATGCAGATAAATAATGAATATGTAAATTTAGTGTACCTAAACATCTCTTGAAAGAATTCTTTTCAAGCGTATATTAAATTAATCGAATTTTGATGGTCATAGAGATTATGTACGAATTAAATCGCCAGAAGTGCTTATCCGCTCATTTTTGTTCCCTATCTGATTCAGCCGTGGATTACCGTAGATTTATCTGTAGATGTTTGAGCAATAGACAGTAAATGCAGAATATGGGTTCCGTCAGAAATCCGTAAAAATAGGTTCAAAATCTTTGAACGTACTTAAATCTTAAAAGTAAGACGCGGAAAACAAGTTTGATTGAAAACTGCCCATTTCTTCCCGAAATATTCCGGGCTTTAGCGCAAAATTCGTGTTTTTTGCGATTTGAAAACGCTTCATAAAATTCGTTTTTAATGATTCTCGTCAAAAAAATGATTTTCCCTATTATTTTCTATATGCTGGTGACAAATCTAATCGTTTTGCTTAAAAATGCATTTTTGAATGGGACGCGAATATATTCAATTTTCAACCTATGCAGCCTAAAGTTATACTTTGACTAAAACTAAGCCTGACTTCAAGGAAAATAAAGAGAAAACCGAATTGCAGGATAAATGTCAAGACCGCCTATTGTTGAGCACTCCTGAATTGTGAACTTAATGGCCCTATAGCTCCCTCAATATTTAACAATTTTCATGAAAATTTTTTCGCGCCTTCGTTTCACCTTTTCTGCAAGTTTTGTAAAGAATCCAAGCTTTCTAAACTGACTTTTACCCGTTTCAAATAGAAGCCATATTCTGCAATTTAGCCGAGCTGGCTTAGGTCTCTTCGGTCTGGAGAGTTCAGTCGGGACATTTCTCGAGCCAGAGTGGCCTAAAAAGTGGTACCTAGAAATGTTAATATAAAGTAAAAACTATGTCAGTTCAGCTTTTGGTCAATTTCCAGCGCTTTCGTAGGAGCTTTGATCGCCATTCATTCTTTATTTTAGCTTGGCCTCATTTCCCAGAAAATTTTCGGCTAGACTTTACTTTATGGTGTGAACGGAAAACTTGCAGATGTATGTGGAAAGGTACGATATTGGTTGAAATGAGGAGGACATGCAAAAAGAAAGTGCGGAAAAAAATTTCATGGAAAACGGACCAATATTGGTGAAGATAGAGTTACGTTACTTTACTTTGTCACAAATGCACTCAGATGGCAGGCAATGTAAGCGAGATTATAAATGTGGATCTAAGGTGTTTCAAAAAGTAGGGCATCAGGAAAAGTCTGTGGCGATGTGAGCAAAACGATTGAACAAGTTACTCCGAATAGCTACATTAAAGTGGGGTATTTGACAGTTTACCAAAAATGTTCCGAATTCGGGCTAAAAACATATTTAACTGACGTTTTCAAGGTCGCTGATTACGAAAAAATGACTTCTATTGCGCGGAGAAAAAATTTTTGTTTTATAATTTTGAAATTTGAAAAAAACAATTTTTGCATGTCTTTTTCTGTCATTTTACTTGATAAGATATGTAAAAATTCGAGAGTCTGCTTAAATGACGCTCAGGCTTAGGCTTAGTGTATCTGAGAAAATGATTTCGGCTGCTTAGGTCGAGGTCGCTCCCGCTTAGATCGAGGTATAGATGCTTAGGTCGATGTATAGATGCTTAGGTGGATGTGCAGATGCTCAGGTCGATGTATAGATGCTTAGGTCAACCTAAATAGAGTATATGTTATTCTGCATTCCACTGTTTGAATCTTCAAATGGATGGAACTTTGAGATAATCCAAAAATGCTGTATGAATCGTATTCAAGTAGAAATCTTTAAATGGATGTAAACAATGCTAAAAATAGTAAAATTGGCTAATATTGAGAATAAGGTGACCTCCTAGACATTAACTTTGAATGGATGATTTAATCTAATTAAGGGTCAAGGAATTCAAATCTGAAAGAATTAGGTGTCGGTCGGCATTATTGACCGAGTTACAGGCTGTTGAACTTCATGTGTTTAAGGATAACAAATTAATTAAGACGAACTGGGTTATTCTCAATATTGGCCGTTTTTACTTCTATTATACTTAGGCTTAGGCTTAGTATATCTGAAAAGGTGTTTAAAGCTGCTTAGGTCGAGGTCGCTCCCACTCAGGTCGATGTATAGATGCTTAGGTCGATGTATAGATGATTAGATGTTAAAATGTCAAATTTTCAAAAAAAACGTGATTTTATGCCTTTTCAAGCAATAATCCATAACGTAGATGTTGAAAATACGATCTGTCAACCATGAGAGCGAAAAAAATCTTTGAAAAATTTTTTTTCGAAATTTTTTTTCACTCACATGATTTCCGACAGTTTTTTCGACTTCTAAGTCAAAGATT
The DNA here is from genome assembly GCA_036768485.1 of Mermis nigrescens. NCBI lineage: Eukaryota > Metazoa > Nematoda > Enoplea > Mermithida > Mermithidae > Mermis > Mermis nigrescens. Next base: position 3,739,593 of record JAVLUZ010000157.1, on the reverse strand, counting down.
ATTGTTTGAAAAGGCGTAAAATCACGTTTTTTTTGAAAATTTGCTAAAGATCACCTTATTCTCAATATACTCCGTAAAATTAAAAAAAATGCTGGAAAATTTGTGCAAAAAATTACAAAAATTTTTCTTCAATCATAGTTTCCGCGCAGTATAAGTTAATTTTTTGTAATCTGCGACCTTGAAAATGATAGAAAAATATGTTTGTAGTAAAAATTGGAAATTTTTGATAAATTGCATAAATTCCTAAAAGTGGCTCAAAATGGTGAATGTCGAAGTATGATGTTTGATGTACTGTAACTCTGTGAGTTTTGTATGGATTTGGTTTATTTCTTTTTTCCGCGTCTTTTAGTGACACGAGGTATCGTTTTTGCGCAATTGTATGGCAGTTCTGCCGGAATGGCGCAAAAACGGTTCACACCATATTCTTCAAAAACTCCAATTTTCAGATTCTGTATCATACCCCAGCTTCGACACGTCCTGTCGCAGAACTTAGAGTTTCGCTGGTCAAAAATCATCAACCGCAAGCGTTCGCAGGTCGTCAGCTCCCGAGACGCGCAACGCTCCTCAATTCGTAACAAAACGGGATCGTTGTACTTAGACGTAATTACTGACGATTTAGCTGCTCTGCTCCTGCGTTTTACTCTGATCGAATGTTCGTCGCCGTCGCAAATCTCCGTATTTTTCGAAGAAATTTTAGCGCGTGACGAATCGTTTGAATTTGGCAAATTATCGGAGGTGACATCAGCCATCGTCCGTTTTACTTTGTCGCTACTTGCCGCACGTTAAGGCAAGCTGTTTGATAAACCAACCGCATAATTTTAAAATATAAAACTTATATTGCAAACGAAGTAAAAGGCAGACGTAAAGCGTATTAATAAAAAAATTTTCGCTTAATTCGCTGGTTTACAGCTGCGATGTTTTACTCAACCAGTCGTGCATTGCGCTGCGGAACTTTCGATTGCTTGCTCTGGCCCGCGACGCATCAGTGAGCCGAGACCACAAATGGGTAGCACTGTTTTTATTTTGCACGAGACAAAGATTTTGAGGCTTGTACAGAAATTTTCGGAGCGATCTTTGTACACCCTTGTGCACAAAGGATCTAGTATACAATTTACCCCCAGAGTTTTTTAGCCGATCCATATAAGCTACAGTAACCAAACTTTACAAAGGAGATAGCTATAAGCCTATTGTACTAATCTGGCAAAATCGATTAACTTACGGTGTAAACTTACTGCTTTACACTCACAGTTTACGACGTACTAACGGCATCCAAAAATTGTTAACGATTCGGTGGGTTTCGAACAAAGCAGGTTTTTGTAACTCAATCATTATCCTACATTAAAAAAGTAAGTTTACAAAAAAGTAAGTTTAAAGTAAGTTTAAAGTAAAGTAAAGTAAGTGTTTCTTTAATTTTTTTATTTTCAAAGCAGTAAGTTTACACCGTAAGTTAATCAATTTTGCCAGATTTAGTACAATTTGCTTATAGCTATCTCCTTGTAAAGTTTGTTTACTGTAGCTTATATGGATCGGCTAAAAAACGCTGGGGGGTAAATTGTATACTAGATCCTGCACAAACTATAGGCAGTTTTTGGCGATTTTCGATTGTGCAAAGAAGATCAATTTTTTGCACAAAAAAAGAAAAAGTGATGGGCAGCAAGAAAATTCTGGGGAAGGGTCGGGTTCTAAAGATTTTACTAAAAATAAAATTCTGTGTGTTCTTAAGTAATCCGGAGGATTCAACTGGGGAGATGGCTGCTAAGCCTCTCCAAACTCCCCTCCCCTACGCCAACGTGTGATTGAGACGGTTTGATGACGTCATTACAGCTCTACTTCTGGCGACAGAAGTTCGGAGAATGTATAGGTTGGGAAAAAGGAACCGCATTTTGCTCCTTGTAGCTTTTCAAATTACGGAAATCCGTTAAGTGTCGCTTGGTTTTATATATCGATCTGCTATTCATGATGTAAAAAATCAAGATTGTGCACATTTTGCTTTGCTTTGTCTAAAACATTATCATCTCCACAGGTACGCGCGCAAGTTATAGATTTACACCAAGTTAAGAGAAGTCATTTTTCCAGCTCATTGCAGATTCAGTGCACAAAACAAGCTACAATACGTATAAAATGTTATTTAAATTAAACACGGTTTCAATTTTACACTAAACTGAACGTATTGATTTATTACTCAGCTTATTTTTGCATTGATTAGTTTAGTCTACGCAAAGCTCAAAATCAACGTTTTTAACTTTTTATTTGCCGTATCGAGCACCTTTTGATAAAAGATTGATTATTTTGTAGTAAGCTAAAATACCGTGGAGCAAATTAGGCTACTGTTAGCAAAATAAGAAGAAATAAAAGAATTTGCACTCGACCGTCATAAGATGATGTAAACTTACAAGGTAACAAATACAAATATTTCCGACCGATGCTTTCTGTAGCTCGAAAAATGACTTAGGTCCGATAGGCGATTCATTTTGATTAGGAATCACATGGCCAGCCGGGTTCACTTGGCCAGCACATTCAGATGGCCAGCCAAAATGATCCATTTCCGACGCTCACTGTCTTAACATGGCCAGAATATTCAGATGGCCAGCATAACCAGCATAACCAGCTTAGTCAGATGGCCAGATTAAGGCTTGGCGAGTAAGTGGCGGGTCGGTGTCAACTGCGCCACCGTGTTCGACTGCGCTATTAGATGCACATACATACATAAGTAATCCTACATATTACTAAGATAAATATAGTAATCGATAGGAAAGCATTATAGGCACCACCGTTTTTTTTGTATTTGGCAAAGATTTTTCCCGATGTACAAAGACTTTTCGGGACCGTCTTTGTACATGTACAAAGATTTTTGGGAAGCCAAAAATTGCAAAAGAGGTGTGAAATTCGCAAAAATTTTCGGCTTGCATTCCAAAAGGAAAAATGTCAAATTTGCGCCATTTCAAGGCGATTCTTAGTGATTTTTGCCCTTAGAGACCCAGAAATTAGCTGAAATACACTACCAAAAGTCGAACAACTCTGCTTTTACCACACTAAAATCGCGGCTGTACCATATTGAAGTACCACTCCGAAATTTGTGTGTACAACATGTACAAAGATTTTTGGGAAGACAAAAACTGTAAAAAGGTGTAAAATTCCAAAACATTTTCGGCGCTTCGCGCCGAAAATGAGTATTATTTCGTCCTATCTATCTTCAAAATGGCAGAATTTGCATTTTGAATTAAGAAATGTCAGAATTTTTCGGCGCTTCGCGCCGTTTTGAAATAATTTTTAGTAATTTTTGGCGTCAAAAACCCAGAAATTAGCTAAAATACACTACCAACGATCGGGAACCCTGTTTTACCGCACTAAGATCGCTACTGTACTATATTAGAGTATAGCAAAAATTTGCATGTACAAAATGCACAAAGACTTTTGGGGACCATCGTTGTACATGTACAAACGGACCTTGTACAAAAAAAACGCTGATAGGCACACATTGGGAAACCCCTAGAAATCGATAATTAGCACGACACCCCCAGAATTGCAATTTTCGCATACTCCAGCCATTGCACAATCGCGATCAAATACGCGTTCGAAATTTGCGCCGGCACATTTTTGAGCCAAAACAGCGCGATCCCACCTATGTTGATTTGGATGAGCGCATTGAAGCAGCAAAGCAGCATCTACTTAATCAAACAGGTCTTTTTTGTAATGTACCCGACTTCGATGCTGTCACTGTGGCTCCCGATCTATTTCAATTCTTGATGGCAGAAGTGCATGGCTTTCTCCGTCATGTTCGTTATTTGATTGGGAAGAAGAGCCGCGTTGCAATGAATTTAGAATAGAATTAATCGCTTCTATGTTTCTTACGCATTTTCGTACGACAGTCCTAAGATTTAAGGGTGATTTGTTCAGATTAATGAAAGTAAATATAGATAGGTACATATATTACTATAACATTTTAGACAATAATGCTACAAATAAGCTAGATGAATAGAAATTTACGTACGCATAAAAATGACCAGCAGAAGGTGATAAAATGATGCCTGGGATTCTTATTTAGGGACCTTGGCGCTCTCAAATCCAATAGCGCACCCAGCCATTCACCCCTCCGGGGTTGATAAATGGGAAGCTACACTTGTGTGGCGAAGGTTAAATTCCTTGGGAGTCGCATCGCGACCCCTTGCGGTATCTCAGCGAGAATCACACCTCGGTGTGTTGGTAATACTACCCTTTTTAAACCTTTATTGGCCTTATGCTGGCCATCTGAATATGCTGGCCATCTGAATACGCTGGCCATTTGAACTAGTAGGCTGGCCATCTGAATACACTGGCCATCTGAATATGCTGGCCATCTGAATAAGCTGGCCATCTGAATATGCTGGCCAAGTGTCCCCTACCCGATTCGTTTTTATAGTTCACTTACACATATTTGCAACCCGTCACTTTCAGGTCTAGTCAGTGCGCACTCATGCAAGTTTTTCTAATATTTTATACCAAATTTTGCGCGCCTTTGTTTTCTCTTTATTATGTCAATCGTATTTACATAAATGTAATAAACTGTTTGATGCCCAGATATTGAAAATTATCTGATCTGCATTGCTTTTTAATTGGCATGAAATGTCATTAATTAAGGCCCAAACTTTTTTATCATCAAATTTCTAAATGAAACTAATAATCGTGAAGAAAACTTGATAGGCTAGATATTACTGTTATCACGCTCTTATATTGTCTAAGAAAAAATGAAAAGCAGGACAAAATGGCCAGAAGCATGTTAAAGTAGATGATAGAAGATTATATAGTAGATAATAAGATTAGTAGTCGACGGTAGGATCATAATGAAGAAGTTTAAAAACCAGTCTTGCCGAAGAAACTACGGAAAAATTTAAGTGTGGTGGTTTGCAACAAATATTTACTGATGTCTAGACCCTCTTTCTATGGGCGTCAAACTTCGAATCTCGATTTTTGGTAACCTACTTGAAACGGTAGAAAAAATTCAGCGCATTTAAATATGCTTCATTGCCTCCCGGTCCTGAATTCAATGATAAGAGTACACCTTCATTATAGGACTTGGAATTTATTTTCGTGAAAATTAAAACAGTCGTTCGTTTGATCAACGCATAGTCTTTATACGTATCTACATATGCGCGTATGCTCAATTAGGGCAAAACGGCGAACCTTCCGACATTAACACCTTTCGTCTTTTTTGGGTTATCAGATCAGGAAATTGGCGAAATAATGTTTTTTTGCAATTCGGGATGCTTTTAATTTGTTCCACTTCGCTTGTTCCTGCATAAAATCTAATAATCCAGATATTGTTCGGTATTTTTATATTGTTACATATTATATTATCTTATTTACGACGTTGTCCAATTTTTTGTATCATTTTTCTGTGGAATGTTCGTTTTTTGCTTTGTGTGACATTTTTTATTGAACGCACTTTAGTTTGAATGATAAAAATACGTATTATATCAATCCGCTGATGAATTAAAAGCATTGATGAGTATTTTGGAAAAATTTTGAGTCAGTCAGTCGTATTGTCAAGTTATAGGCTACCTCTTCATGTTTTTCCAATGATAAATCCTGCACGAAATATTAGAAAACCGAAATCTAACATTTTAGATATAAAAAATGGAAGGTAGCAGAAAAACGAAAGTCGAATAATTTTCTAGGGTTAGTCACAAGCACACATGGGCGTGGAGGGGTTGGCGTATACACCATTTCCAGAAATTGGAAAACCCCCGCAGATTACTGTAGACCCTCCTGAATTCTATTCTTACTAACATTTTTAACAATTTTTGGCGATTTCACCCTCGCCTCTGAATTTTCTTGTTGCCCATATATGGTCACAAGCATTGATGCACAGTATAGCCTATATGGAGGGCTGGGGTGACCGGTCTAGAGGGGGTCAGATACTTAGCATTTTTGAGATTAAATGACATCCAAAACTGATGAAAATGCTAAAACAGCATTGAAACTACATTATCCCACAGTTTCTGGTCAATTTCAAGCGTTTTAAAACAAAATTGTCCATTTTCATTCATGTTTGGCCTTCAAGTTGCCTCATTTCTCGGGATAATTTCTTCATTGTGAAGGTCTAAATAAGACATGCATTTGGGGTTTTTGGAAAAGAGCCCCTAGAATGGTAAAGTCCAAAATTATGTAGGAAAATGCGGCAAAATGAAGTCCAAAATAGATGAAAATTGTAAAATTTTTTCGAAAGTACTTGAAATTGACCAGAAACTGTCGATGACCGTACTTTTAATGTTATTTTAGTATTTAAGTCAGTTTTTGAGGTCATTTTGGCCCAAAAAACTCAATTGTAGACTCCCACATCGGTCATGCTGCGCATCAATGGTCATAGACTCTTAAATTCTCCCTAAGAGCATGTCTGTTCACGAGTGCAGGAAATAATTCGACGAAATAGGCCGGAAACTTGAGATTTTTCTTATTTCAAGCGCGACTTTTGTCCCGCTCTACCTCGTTTAAACTCTCCAGTCCCTTAAACCCGAAAAATTAACGTTTAATTGCATTATTGGGCAGACAAAAAATACGCTAGCGATGACGACATTGAGTCTATTGGTTTGTTCCATCGTCGCCGCTATTTTAATCGTCTTGCCGTTGGAGCGCGTCGCCAGTGCGCGACGCTTCTTTGTGCCAGTCGCCGGCGACGACGCCGATGCCGCCGCGGCCGCCAATGGACGTCGACGCGCTGGCGACGACGCCGACGCCGCCGGCGGAGGCGCACGCCGCCATGGTGGCGACGTCCAGGAGGATTTCCCCGGCTCACCGGTGTCGTTCAAAAGCCCCGCTTTGGCCGGAAAGACTACATGCGCCGATCTGTCGTACACCGACTGCAAATTTTTTCACGAAGCCATAACCGCATGCCCCAGCTATTGCGCCTCCGTTTTACCGGTAAATGGGCAGTAGTAGTCATTATACTTGTGCTCAGGAGAGGGGGTCTAAACACACAGAATCTGAAAGAAGCCCGAATAATTCGGTTGACAGATCCACTAGAACTGAATTTTTGCTCGAATTGTGGGCGATTTTGCCCCATCGGATCTCCATACGTGTAACAGGAAGAGATGGTGATCTTTCACCCAAAGATTATCATCCCCATTCCCCTCAAACCCAGAAATTTTTACTCCCCATCCATTGGAAAAAAACTTACATTTTCGGTCGTTTTTTAGGTGTTTTTTTGGCCATTTTCGGTGAAAAATTGAAGGTCATTTACCCCCCCCCCCTCCTTTAAAATGGCCGGGGATCTTCCAGTCGTGATTTCGAACCGTCAGTCATGCTCCTCAGTGGCAGATCCAGCATTTTCCTAAGAGGGGGCGGTACCCCTAAGAGGGAGGGGTGGAACCATGACTTGGGCGGAAAAATTAGCCGTTTTAAACCGAAAATCGCTAAAAATCGCCAAAAATCCTCAATTTTGCGCACTATTTTGGGCCAATTTAAATCCGCCCCTGATGCTCCTCCCAGAATTTAGTCGCTGCCCACCTATGGTAGCCGCTGGCTAGCGGATAAGAGCTGCGGCTGAATTTGGATTGGGCGCCAAAAACATTTAAAATTTGAGAATTCTGATAAATTGATAGTAAGGGGAAAAGACACAGTTTATTGATTTGATGTCACTCGTCGAGCTCTGGTAGGGAGAAAAACCGCGAAACAAACGGAAAAAAAACTTCGGATATTTTTTTACAGAATTACAGAGGTCTTATATAATTTTAGGAGTCGTACCTAAGCCCTTATCTCGGCCGTTCATATGTGTTGATCCTCGCCTTCTCTTCCCTCACCGAAGCCTAAAAACCCTGCAGACCTCATTTATTTTTTGTTTCTTTCGTGATGCCTTTGTGCTAACAGATTGAAAGTTGAGCTCGACAAAAACTCGAAAGAGGTATTTTTCTGCCCAGCACCACTTTTTAACTCTTTTTTGGCATTTAAAAACTTTTTGGCCCACTTCCATAGAATTAGGGGCTTCGTGATAGTGACGGATTGAATATTTTTGAAAAAACAGTAGTGATGTTTCCCAATACAGTCGAAAAAAGGGTAGGATATTTTAGTTTCTGAGGGGTGAGGTATTCGGCCTTCTGGGGGTGCATACCCCGAAACCCTTCCCCTCCACGCCCACGTGTGCTAGACACCCTGCTGCACGGAAAGTTTTGGTCAGGGTAAAAATGTATGTCATATTCAAGTTAAGGGCACAAAATTGACTTGGTACAGTTTCACAAAGCGGATTTTCACAATAATCGGAAAATATGGCCAGAAATAGAAATACCGATGAGACACCCCATTTGTATGGCAAGTTTCGCCCAAGGAGAAAAAATGCATATCATATTCCTGTTCAGGACACGAAATTTATCCGGGATACGGTCATTTAGCAAGTTTAGCGTGCAGGAAAACTTTTTGTCAGAATATGTACACCCTACTACACATTGGCCTGGGGGGTTGCACCCACACCTGGGCGTGGGGGTTCGGGAGGTATGCACCCCCCTCCCCGAGAAACCAAAATACCCCCCCCCCACACTTAGAAATCAAAATACCCCCCAGAATTCAATTTTTGGAAATTTTTTTCGTTTTTTTCGCAATTTTTGATGCCAATGGTTAGTGCTCGATGAGAAACGTCGAAAAATGGTATTTTTTCGCCATACCACCATTTTTAAGGCCATTTTTTACCTTCAAAAAATCTTGCACCCCCAGAATTTTCTTGCTGCCCACGTATGGTTGCACCTCCCGCCTAGTCGTTGAAAACCCCCGCAAATACTACTATAGATGCCATGAATTCCATTTTTGTAACATTTTGGCGATTTCACCTAACCGGACCCCCAGAATTTTCTTGCTGCTCATGTATGGTTACTACTAACCCAGGGTTCCTACCATAGATGCGCAGCATGGCCGATCTGGGGTAAGGGGGTCAGCCGGTCTGGGGTGAAGAATTGAACTTTTTTGGGTCAAAATGACCTCAAAAACTGGTAAACACGCTAAAATAGCATTAAAACTACGTTATTACACAGTTTACGATCAATTTAAATCACATTTAATGGAAAAATTATCAATTTTCATACGTGTTTTGCCTTCATTTTGCCTCAATTTCCCGAAAAAATTTCCTATTTTCTATTCTGGGGGTCAGTACTTCCCAACCTCCCCCATCCCACGTGCATGTCTGCTTATTACGATAGATACACAGCATGAGCGATCGGGGGGGGTCGACAATTGAGTCTGTTTTGAGCCAAAATTACCTAAATAACTGGCATAATCGCTCAAACAGCGTTAAAACTACAATATCAATTAGTTTTGTGGTTATTTTGCAGCGCTTTTGAAAAAATTTTCAATCTTCATCCGTTCTGGCCATCATTTTGCCTCATTTTCCCTACAAAATTTTCCATTTTTCCATTCTGGAGGTCTACCTCTCAAATCCCCTCCCCAAGTGCATGTTCTTCAGAATATTGAAATATTCCATGATGGATTAAGTGCGTTTAGCGGAGAAAAGGGAGGTTTGTTTTTATTTATTTTATTCATTTACATTTACATTTTTTGTTTTTGTAAATATTTTTTATTTCATTTTATTAGTTATATACAATTTTTATTTTATATATAATTTTTTAACATTCTTCCCTGACAATTCGATTTCAGAAGTCTGCAATGACCTAGCTCTCCTTAAAAACACTTTGAACGTTACAATCAACGATTTAACCCCCAGTATCATCCCAGAATGAAATTTGCGCACGGAATTCGCTCGTCATAAATCATTATCCAACGATTAATTATCACAAGACAAATTTTCAGAGATAAATTTTTCGTAAATCTGCACCAAAAACGCAAATGCAAATATAAATACTTATGGGTGTTTTTAAATAGCAATTTAATAAAAATTAATCTGAATAATTTAATCAATTTAAATAGATATAAACCAGAAATGCATCGCATAGGAATCCTGGGGTAGGGACGAAATTTTAAGTGCCTTCCCCCCAAAAAATGATGGATACGCGTAAAAATGTCGATTTTTGCGTTTCTGACAATGCTCTTTCTTTCTAGAACATAAAAAGACAAAAAATAACCAATTGAACTACATATAAGTCAAAAACATGAGTCTGTGGCGCAAAGCGTAGAAAATTTGGCACTTTTGAGCAAACTGATAGCTAAACATGCTTAAAAAACACTTCATCTACTCATGTTCAGGAAAATTTAGGAAACTTTTGAAAAATCGCCAATTCTTGCGGGAGTCGAACAAATTTGTGCAAGGGGCGAAAGGGGGGGTTGAAATATCCTCCCCAAATTAACCCCCTCTCATATCATAAATTAATATAAGAATTAACCGACTGGTTTTTAAGGGTACCGGCGTCGGCGCGGGCGCGGGCGAACCGACCGGCACTGTGGGCCGGGTCAGAGGCACTGGCTGCTTCAGCGGTGACCAAACCGTCACGACCGAAAGTTACGGCCAAATTTCGATGAACGAGTTTTCGGCAAAAAACGTGTGGCGCGACACTCGCGTCATGGTACGAAACGCGGACGGCCGAGTGCGCTTCTCGGACGTTCGCTATTGGCAGCACAAGGACGCCGAGCGACGTCATCGCTTCGTCGAACTCGGCGTCCGCGGGGGTCAGCGGCTCGTGCTGACCGGCGGTCATTTGATATACGAGGCGGATTGCCAAGGCGGCGCGCCGCCGCGGGCGATTTTCGCCGAACGCGTCCGCGTCGGGCGATGCGTGTTCTCGTACGACGCGAATCGCCAGGCTTTCGCGTCGACTGAGGTGCTTGCTCCGAAATATCAGGGCCCGGGTGGTGTAGAACTGGCAAAAATCCTGAGAAAACGCACGCCAAACATTTCTCTTCCAAAGGGTCTATCGATTTAGGATTTTGGGGGAAGGGACGTCTGGCCGAATTGTCTACGTCTAAGCCCCCTCTTTAACCCCAAAGCTTACGTGTGATCCCCACTATACGTAAACACCAACCAAATTAGGGGGTCTGATCGGACAATATTGCCGAGAATTAAAAGCTGAGGAGTGCAACGGATTCTAGAGAAGGGATAGGGCATTGAATCCTCGTGGTCGGTCCAACCCCCAGTCTCCGCATGCTTATGTGTAATCCACAACGTGCAGGAACAGCACATGGACTTTGAAAGAGTCTGCTAGTTCTACAATTACTAAAAAAACGCAAAAAAAGTCAGAAATTCTAGCTCGAGGGTCTGCTAGAAAAAATCGGTATTCTGGGATCACCCTTTTAGTCTATTTCGGATTCAAACTTGCTCGGATAATCAATCTCTAGGCTTTGCCCTCCGTCCATGAAAGTTGAGAATTTCACCTCTTCCTAGAACATTTGGAAAAAAACATGCCTTTTATCTCATTTTAGAATATACATTTTTATATTCATTATAATATACATTTTTTTCCTTAGAAAATACATTATAATATGAATTATAATTATAATATAAATTATGACAAATTATAATATACCATCCTGCACCCAAAATTTCAAACAGTTTAGACTACGACGAATTTTATGTCGCGAATTGCAGCGGTTCGAACCGCATTAAGTCGGATTAGACAGTAAAAATTATTGAAAATAAAAAACTTTATAAAAATAAAAGAAACGCGCGCCAAAAGGTAGAAAAAACCGGCCGTGCAAACAAATAACAAACGAAATAGAACAAAAACATGAGTAAAATAAATAAAAATACGTGAATAATAAAAATTAAACAAAGATCAAAAATGAAAAAGTAAATTTAAAATCAATTTTATCTGGAAGTAGAATTGAAATTGACGTAAAAATTTAAAAAATAAGGTAAGTAATAAAAATTTATTGATTTTTTGGCCCTCAGGTCGAATCCAAAAAACATACGATCGGTCAGGGCACCTTTTCGCCGATCACCAACGAAGGAAATATCGTGGTCAACGGAATTTTGGCCTCTTGCCACGCGAGCGTCGAAAACGAACCGCTGCAAAAAGATCGCCTACGGCTACATCGACTTGGCCCACCGCATTTTGGGCTATTTTTGCCCCCAACAACTCGTCGAAATGATGTTCCACGGCGAAAGGCGAATCGACGTGCCGGAAATTTTATCCAGCTTATTGGACGTCAGCAAAATTTTCGTACGCTAAAAGCCACTCTTATCGGAAAATGGAATTCGGCGTAAAGTGAATCGAAAATAAAAATACCGTTTTAATTTTTTTTAAATCGTTTTAATCGTATTTGTGAAATAAAATCGTACTTGCGTCGTTTAATTAGGAAAAATAAACAATTCTTTTTGCCTTACTATTTCACTAAACGCTTGAAATTGAGCGTATTCACTCACGGCTGCATCTTTTTGTTCTTCGATATTCTCAAATTATTCAGCTCATATTTTGAAGAGAAGCGGTAACAACAACAATAGATGTTCAGCCTGACTAATTGGCTTAAATCAGACGGTCTATGGGGTCAAACATTGAGCCTTTTTAGGCCGAAATGATCTGTTCTAAAATAATGTTAAAACTACGTTATTACCAGTGTTGTAAAAGATATCTTTATCTTTATCTTTTTAGCAAGATAAAGATAATTTTATCTTGACGAGTTCTTTACTTTATCTTTATCTTTATCTTTTTAGAAAAATCACAGGCCATCTTTATCTTTATCTTTTTGATAGGAATTGGTTTTGCTAAAAAAGATAAAGTATGTACCTACATACATAAGTTAGCACGTAATCCAAAATGCAGCTTCGACGTGAAATACATTTAGACGCATTTAAATTTTACTGTAATACCAGAAAAGAAAGAAAACGATTGTTTAAACTCAACGGCGTGCGGCCTAAACTGATGCCTGTATATTGCCTAAGTAAGCGGGAGTGATAAGTCTAAGCGTAGGAAAAATAGTGAAGTTTGAAATAATCAATAACTGTTGCGACTATACTTTGTACAGGCGCACAGAGCAGGATTTTGATGCTTGTGAAACGAAAGAAGTGACTTGCTGTCAGCCAGCAGTAGTAGTATGTGGGTCAGTCAGATACCGCGGGTAAACCCGCAAACTTACAGTTATGTGTGCTTAATACCTACCACCTCTTTGACCTGAGATGTAAAACTTAGGGCATTCATGTGGCTGCTTTGCATCACCCACTCTCGTTTATTGCACTTCACATACATCATTCTCCTAGGTCCAGGCGAACATATTTACACTTTATCTTTATCTTTTTGGTTCCTTTATCTTGCAAATTATCTTTATCCTGATCATTCTTAATTTTTTATCTCCATCTTTATCTTTATCTTCTATATTTTAAAATTTCAACTTTATCTTTATGTTTTATCTTGCAAAAAATCCTTATCTTTCACAACACTAGTTTTTACCATAGTTTCTGATCAATTTAAATCGCACCTTTAAAGAAAATGTTCAATTTTTATCCATTTTAGCCTTTGTTTTGCCTCATGTTTCCTAGGACGTTTCCTTTTTTCCATTCTGGCATGTGTAGAGCTGGACCCACCTCGAACTCAGCACCCACGTCCATGTCTGTTAACAACTACACGCGCGAGGATATCAGAGTAATATCAGGATTACGAATGCGACCAAAATCTTCTTTACACTCTGGGATTGTGTTAAGTTTAGACTGCAAATTAACTTTAGTTCTAGAGCCTTAGCGTAAGCTTAATTTTTTTCAAAATGTTCTACGTAACGTCTGAATTATGAATCTGACTGTTAGTTTTCTCTACACTCAGTAGTTGTGTAAACTGTGCACTATTCATTTATTGTTAATGTGTAGTTTACACTACAAATTTATTTTACTTCCAAAGCGTTGCAAAACGTGAATTTTTTCAAATTATGTTCCGTAAGGATGGGATTACGAATTTTACCGTATGTTCTCTTTTTACCCAGTAGTTATGTAAAGTTTACGCTTAAAATTAAATTTAGTTTCGGAAGGTTGCAGAAGCTTAATTTTTTCAAAATGTTCCATGTAACGTCTGAATTCTTGAATCTGAGCGTAATTGTTCTTTACACCCAATATTTGCGCATGAAAACCGTTAATCTGTTTGAATAAGGTAAGGTTTTATTGCTTAAAACAGAATGCTGATGTTCAAATTCAATGTTTCACATAAGAGTGTATAAATATGATTTAAAATGTCATACTTTCTGTAAACTGCTTGCAAGTTTCTACGCTGACCTTGCTTCACATTGTTATTGATAGAAAACTATCTGCAATTGTATTTAATGGTGTTTTATTCTGTTATCATGGGATTTATAGCAAGCTAACCTGGCGTCAATTGGTCAGTGCAACAAATTGTTTTGAATGCTTCGACGTTTGCTATTTTATTCAATTGGCTTACAAAGTTGCTCCTACTTTACTCCATCTAATTTCCCATAGCTACTGCAAACTTATTGCTTTTTCAATCATTTTTTTGTTTCAATAGTTTATTTCAATATATTGGCCGCAGAGTATACTTCGATTTTTGCGTTGCTTAGAGAAAGTCTGATTTTTAGCAGATTTAGCGACTTTATACATATACATAGGTAGTTCTTTCTTAGTCCTCTCCTTTTACATCCTTAATAATCCACTATCCCAAGTATATTCGTCTTTTATTCCATCGGAGCATTTTTCTTTGCTAGATTATCGTAATCTGACGCCTTACTTTCGGAAATATTCTTAAAATTTATGCCCAGACGTATGTGAAAGAGACTATGAATACTTACATATTTCATAGTAGGTGCTACTAATTGGCATGCTTGAAGTGTAGGTACCGAATTCTTTAGGGGTCGAAAAAAATTCAAAGTCAAAAGGGATAAAAATTGGTTTTCGAGGTAAAACCTAATTTTTAATTTTTCCTCAATCTCAATCCATATCCGTCGGCATCAAAGAATCGTGATGAAAACGAAAAATGTCAGGAAGCTTTTTTTGGTTTTTTGGTACAATAGGTATGAAAAGTACTGCTTGTTGATGACGATTTGGACTTTGATGCCGATTTGGACTATGTTCCTTACACATATTCAGAATAAATTTAATTCAATTAAATATGATTTAAAAGCGGCCGTTAGATGCAAAACCTAAAAAAACCGGTACTTTTGAGCCACAGGATCGCTAGAAATGCTTAAAACCGCACGCTTTTTAAAGGTTTTATTTCTTTAAAATACATAGACAGTCTAAAGGTCCAGCAACTATTTTGTTGGGTCAAACCCCTAATTCTTCTCCCTCCATCCCAAGAACATGCATGACCATGCACACGAACGCTGCATATTTTTCCGAAAGAAGATGGCCACTTGATCCAATCTTAGTCTAAAACTTCAGCGCTACGGGCTGAAAATGAAGTGAATCATTAGGATTACGATGCGATGGGCTAAATTTCGGGGAAAAACAATCACTTTATTATTATTCAAGCGCTTTCAATGCAGCGGTAATATAGAAGCCAGCTCTTTTTTAAACTCAAACCTGCTTCGATTCGTTCATTGTCTTAGTACATCAATAAATGAATAAAAATTTGATTGATGGAATCGAATTGTAACATTACCTGCATGCTCTGATTATTATTATCAATTTCTCGAACGCTATCACTCGCGTAAAGTAAAGGATGATTTGTCGTATTATTCCATTTGCATTCTTATTATCATTCAAAATGTTTACAGTTAAAGATTAGGTAATGTGGGTGCCTTTTTTGCTTAATATACAAGTATTTTACCTTTTTTCTTCTGATAAATTCGTAAAGCTTAAGTGGATAATGAAGTGATTATCTAGCATACAAATTGTAAATAATTTTCGTATATATTCATATTTATATATAATTTATATATATACGAATTTCTATTTGATATGTGATTTAAATAATTACATCATTTATGTACTTATATTTATAACTAATTTAATTTATTATTATTATTTTATATACCTACACTTTCCCTCAAATGCCTCGCATTTCATATTTTAAGCTCATATTCGACCTAGACACACCAAATTTTTTATAAATATAAATTTTAGTAATTTTCCAATAAAACATATTAGCTACAATTATATTGGATTGCGTGCTCCTTTCCGTTTTATTTGTTAGCTGGCCTTTATTAGCTATTTGTGCTTTAGCATTTCATCTACAGTATGCCGTTATTTTTGGCGTATTTCTTATTGCTGGCAGAAGTATCATTGAAGGGTACCGAATCGCAAGACGCCGACTGGTCCTCAAAAGCGGATGCTGATAGCCCAATATACGGATATTCCTGCGATTCAGCAACCTACAGCGACTGCAAGTTTATTCATGAAGTAATGGAACAATGCTACAGACAATGCGAAAGGTTGTTGAATCGTGGCCAGGTAAACTTCGATCGTGATAAGAGGCTGTCGTTCATATATGAGCAGTAAGAAAATTCTGAGGTCCGTTGGGGCCAACTTGCTAAAATGCACCGAAAATTCAAATCTGGGGGTCTAACGATCTTAGGAGTCTTTCAAATTCTGGAGGTCCAGACGATAGGTGGACAGCCCCAAAATTCTGGGGGGGGGTGTGAAAAACTTTCTGGGGGGAGGGGGTGAAAAAATTTTCGAACGTCAAAAAATGATCTTAAAAGTGGTTGGATGGCGAAAAAACACCATTTTTCGACGTTTCTTATCGAGTTTCTCATCCAGTGGCATCAAAAATTCGCTAAAAAAGCAAAGAAATTTCAAAAATTGAATTTTGGGGGGTGTTTCAACTTATGGGGGGTGCATACCCCCCAACTCCCCCACGCCCATGTGTGGTCCAGACCCGCAAACCCTCACGCCCAAACGTGTGGTTATACGGGCACTTCCGAAATTCCGTAGGAGATTCGGAGAAGAGGTGAAGAAGTTTTGAATGTTCAATCAAAGGGGGCCAATACAGTGATAAAAGGGCGAAATAACGCACACAAGTTTCCTCAGGCACGTAGCTGGCCTCTAGAATTTCGGAGATGGGGGACTAAATTTTTTAAGTCGGATATGCATCTCTAAAGACTTCCAATTGGACAAAAATATTGGTGTTACAAGCGTTTCTAAGTGAGCTCTACACGTTGGAGAGAAAAATTTTCTCAAAGCTTAATAAATTAATTTTGATTTCAATTGTCTTCAGAAATCATATTGCATAAAATGGGAAACGCAGATAATTTCTCTAAATCATATCCTATCTCGACCCTGCCGAAAAATCGTTCAACTTGTTTTTATTCAATTCGGTGGCACATTGCAAATAAAAGCAATAGGGAAGATGAATAATTCTGTGTGTAATGGCAAAAAATTCTGACATACATATTCACCATGTTTGGCACAAACTTGGGCTGCCTGGAAGACAAAAGTTATGCAAAAAGCGCGATAAATTCGTGAAGCCACCGAAAATTTTGCACTAATCAGTTCAAACACGCTGTTTTCACCGTATAATAAAGATTTATTTGTGATTCGCGAGTTAATCATTCCCTGAATTTTATAATGAAATTGCAGAATATAGATGCCGAGCAATAGCTCGAAAGAAAGACAACGAAATAATCTAATTGTTTTGCTTTTTATCAGCTAATGTATTCAAATTAGTAAAAAGCAGTGTTGATAAAAAATCGTACTTTTACGGTATACCCGTGAAAACCTGCAAATATGGGTATTTAGACATTAACAACTTCGCAAATTTTTGTGATATGAGGGTGAAACCAAGCAAAGTTGCTTTTCGAAGAATTGTAATGGTAATATATTATAATAATAATGATATTATTATTATTATTATTATAATTGTTAATAATTATAATTATAACAATTCATGGTTCTTTCTGCGATCTCAAAAAACCTCAAATTTGAGGTGGAATTTCAATTTTTACAAATACCTCCCAGTTTTCTGTTTGTAAATCGGTTTGTTTTTATTTAAGTACAGAAAATATGTATCATCTGAATGCTCATTATATGCTGAATTTCCTTAAGTATAAAATCGACGTGCTTTATTCATTAGGCTCACTTGTCCGCTACATACATGCCAAGAACCACAATTCTTACTATACTGGGTAAAAATAATGTGAAAAGTATGCTAAACACATTTTCGCGGCTTCTCAAATACGCATCAAGAATTTTAAATTTTTCTTAGGAAATTGTAACAAATACGCCTACTTCGAAACTTTGGTGGGGTAATTAAATCCACCATCGTCACCCCCCCCCCACATGTTTACGTGCACGTGTTTCCCACTTTCTCATCAGCTCCATCCGTAACGAATTAAAGCTCTTACAAACGCATTAACTTCAAAAATTTAATTCTAAGGGTCTGCTGGTTTTTCTAATTCGGAAAGAAATCCGAATTTCTCTTCCACTAAACCCCAATGAAGATTTTGGTGATTTAGCCCTACCCGTGGCATATATGGCTCAATAGGCTTACAAAAAATCCTCTGTCTGAATATGCCTACGCTTAGCATTAATATTTCAAACTCAATCGTACTATAAGATAAAGAAAGCTTAATCACTTGAAAACGTTCGAAAAATGAATAAATTAAACAAAATGTAAACAAAAAATGAGTAAAAGTTTGGCACTTTCGAGCAAAGTGATTAGCCATACGCGCTCAAAACGACGCTTTTTCTACGAATTTTTCGGACAATCGCGAAATCTTGGGGCGTAACAAATTCTGGGGAGGGGATAAAAATTTTCCGAGGGAAGGAGGAACCCCCAAAAGCCGCCCAGATCTTGCATACTGACTCCCTCGACTTCCCAAGCTCTACATTTACGCTGAGGAGCTTGAACTCATTATTACATCATAAATTTCCTTCCAATGCGTTCAGGCATGGATTTAGACAGTGGGAGCGGGAGAGGCGTGCTTGTCGTCAAAAAATATTGGGCGCAATAGAGAATAGGGTCTGCTTTTTAATGATTTTAGCCGTTTTTTATCACGATCTTTCAATTTTTCCGGCGCTTCGCGTTAGTTAGTACTCATTTATGACATTTAATGACTTTCTTGGCGTTCCATAAAGTTTATTTACACGCCAGTGGAGTAGTTTGAGTATGGAGCCAGGATTTATCATTTCTTACAATGAAGTCTCTAGTGTTTTTGCAATGCTTGGTGCCGATGTTTGTCAATGCTTGTCAATGCTTGATTTTAGCACTTATTTTGCGCGTCTTTTTCGTAGAAAACTTTCAAAATTTTTTCAACTTCTTCCATGATCACAAATGATGCTTTCTCCGAAAAGACAAAAAAAGTTACTTCAAGCATAATGAACGGGTTTTTCGAACAATTTCCGACACTATCGGGGAAATGTGAGGTTCCGCCCAACCTGTCAGAAAATTCTGGATCCGCCATCACTAAATGCGTTCGATTTTTTTGATTAGCCATATCTCATCATGTTTCTCATAAATGCTGTCTCAGCCAAGGGAAGACGGTAATTATCGGGCGAGGAAGGCTTGCTTCAGCGGCGACGTTACGGTAATCACTGACCAATTTGGGCCGGTGCCAATTTCCGAAATAGTCAATCGACCGTCAATTAAGGTTTTGGCGCGCGATGACGCGGGCCGGGCCATTTTTACCCAAATTTTTCTTTGGCTGCACGCCGACCGGAGTAAGGTCCGCGATTTTTTGGTCTTAGAGACCCAACACGGTCGAGAACTGACCTTAACAAAAGGTGAGACAATAACGGAGAAGTAGAATAAACGATTATAAAAATAATTTTGTTGTTTGCTTATTAATTAGTCTATTTATTTGTATATTAATTTATTATCATTTAATTTATACATTTACATATTTAAATAGTCTTTTAGATCGTTTATTTATTTATTTATTTTATTTATTTACGTATTTATTGATATTTATTTATGCGATTAATATTTTTCTATTTTTAAATATTTCATCGATTTCTCGAGATCTGTGTGACTGTGTGCGTTGAAGAGCCTCATCTACTAGATTTGTCTTATTTTTGTCTTATTTGTTTTACGTGATTAGCTTCTACATTCCATTTGTAACTCATTCGAGCCCCTTAATTACGTCACATTTTATATTTTTTGTCTACTATTTTTATATCTGACTATCACGACAACACTCATAAAGTCAGTTTTACGGCCCGCTTTTTCAAACAACAAAATTTTACTGTACGAGTAAAAAAAGGAGAAAATTCACATTTTTTCATTCTTTCGACTATGTCGTGTATGTTGCCATTATAGAATAGTGCGAAAAGACTAAAAGATTCAGAAGATGACACTCGATGGACAATTCTGTAGGTCTTCAAAACTTTGGGGATCAAAAGCCTCCCACTCATAGCTGGGCGGCACCAAAGTTCTGGGGGTGGGAGTGCGAGATTTTTTCAAACGTAAAAAATGGCCTTAAAAATGGTGGTATGGAAAAAACCATTTTGCAACGTTTATTATCGAGCACTATCCATTGGCATCTAAAAATTGCGTAAAAAAACAAATAAATTTCAGAAATTCAATTCTGTGGGGGTATTTTGGTTTGTGGGGGGTGGTATTTTGGCTGGGGTGCATACCCCACGCCCAGGCATGCTCCCACTCCCACCCGATTCTTTATGTTTTTATCCAAAAGTTGTCCGTTATCGGAACTATTCGTTTCAGAGACTGCTTTATTTCATGAAAAAATGTCAAACTGTGCTTTTTCATTCAAAAACAGATCATTTGATCTATACGACTGATTGCCATAGTATCAATAGCAGCAAGAAGGCAGTTTTTGCGGAAAGAATCCAAATAGGATCGTGCATTTTGGTACTGAGCAAAAATAGCTTCATTGAATCAAAGGTTAGTAAGTAACGGTAACTTTATATTCGATTTGGTTTATGTTTAAAATTATGACCACAAATAGGCAGTGGGGTCTGGACCTCACAGAATCCGGCAGACTCCCTCCTCCAAAATCGATAGATCCCATTTCCCCAGAATTAAATTTTTGGTGCCATTTTTGGCACTTTGCTGCTGCCCATAATTATGACCTATCTCTACCACAATTTTCTTTCGTTTGTCAGAGTTCTACAATAATATCATTAAAATTTGTGAAAAATTTAGGAGTAATCGCTTTTTTGACAAATTGATGCGAAAAGTCGTCTTCTTTTTCAACTCTCTTTAATTTGTACCTTACTGTGATTTTTTGACAGTAAATTGTTCGATCTTATCTTTTCAAAACTATTTGATAATCTCGGTTTCGCTAATCGTTCCTTATAATTTTCACCCATTTCTACATTCTTCAATATTTTTAGAATATTATTTTGGAACTCATCAGTTTTGTTTATTTTTTGGCAATAGATCATTTAAATCTAAAAAATTATGGATTATATGATTAAAATGACTCGTTTTCAAAAAATCTATAATATTAATTTCGAGTTTCTCGTGTGTGTGTGTGTGTGTGTGTGTGTGTGTGTGTGTGTGTGTGTGTGTGTGTGTGTGTGTGTGTGTGTGTGTGTATGTGTGTATGTGTGTGTGTGTAAATAAAAAGTTTATATTGAAAAATTGAGTGCTCCTTATATTTTGGCTCAAGAGGTATTTTGAGCTTCTGATACCGAATTTGAATTTAAAATTACCCGATCATGCATTTGAAACTCTGAATTGACTGGTTAGTCTAACAAGGCTTTGGCGCTCCTGTAAGCGTATTTAATTACCACAGGGCAAATATTTTACACCGCTCTAGACCAGCTTTTGATGCGGAACCCACTAGTGTGAACTTCTTTACCTCAGACCTTGTTACCCATTCAGATCGGCCATGCTGTGACCTTATGGCTGCGACTCTCAGATGTGTCGATTTTTCGATAAAATCGTTGAAAGTATGCGATTGCATTTTTAACGAATTTTTGGTTAAAAAATGTCACATTTTCGGCGATTCGCGCTACACATCTCTTTTTCGGCAATATTTTTTTGAATTTACTCAATTTCCGAAATTTAATCTATGTTCTTCTATGCTCTAGAAGGAGCAACCATCAAAAACGCAAAAAAACTCTTTTGAGCAGACGTGCACGTGGAGGAGGAGAGTGTTTCGGGCAGTCTAGACCCTCAGGATGGAAAAATGGGAGATTTTCTGTGGAGGACGAGGCAAAGTAAAAGCCGAATATAAATGAAAATTGAAAATTTCCTTCAAAACTGCTTGAAATTAGCCAAAAACTCTGGAATAACGTAATTATAATGTTACTTTAGCATTTATATCACTTAGAGGTTTTTTCGTCCAAAAAACGCTCAATTGTTGACCAGCACACCGGCTGACCTTCCAGATCGGCTTTGCTGTGCGTCTATGGTTTTAAGTCACCAAAAAATTTTAAAAATTGTTTCGAGCTAGCACCAGAATTTCCATGCTGTATACGTATGGCCGATAATCCCCCAAAACTTCAAGTATGCTGGGTCCCAATCACGAGCATAGGTCGGCAGCACCCAAATTCTGGGGGGGGGTGGAGTGAAAAATTTTTCAAAAGGTCAAAAATGGTCTTAAAAGTGGTCGTATGGCGAAAAAACCATCATTTTTCGACGTTTCTCATCGAGCACTATTCAATGACATCAAAAAATCGCTGAAAAAGCAAGAAAAATTTCAAAATTTGAATTCTGGGGGTGTATTTAGATTTCTGGGGGGTATTTCAACTTCAGGGGGTGCATACTCCCCAACCCCCCACGCCCATGTGTGATTGCGAGCCTCTTACGCCCACGCGAAATTTGGCGAATTTCGATCATTTTTGAAGGTAGTATCGCGACGTCTACAACAAAAACGAGGCATTTTTTCGCCCATTACCGAAACTGGCAGCATCGTCGTGAACGAAGTGCTAGCCTCTTGCTTTGTTTGTCTGGAAAACGAACCATTGCAAATGATCATGTACCGGTATTTGCAATGGGGCCGTCGATTTTTGGCTCTTATTTTGCCGAAAAAATGGCTGTCCACGATTTACAACGCGCCTTTCAACATCGATGTTACCGTACCGGAAGTCGTGTACAGCTTTTGGGATATTAGCAAATTAATTGTCCGCCATCAATATTGAAATTAATCATATTTTTCTCATACTCGCGCGATTTAACTATTATGAACAATTTTTTGTGCCGGGAGACGAATTCAATTATTAAAATAATAGTGATTGGTTTGATTTAATTTTCAAGTTCAGCGTTTTTCGGCACAGTCATTGCTGAAAGTTTAAGAAACAGTCCCAGCCACACATGGGCGTGGGGGAGGGTTTGGGGGTGTACACCCCCCAGAAGTTGAAATACCCCCTCCCCAGAAATCAAAACACCCCCAACCCAGAATTCAAATTTTAAATTTTTTGTGTGTTTTTTTAGCGATCTTTTGATGCCATTGGAGAAATGAGAAACATTTCAATGAGAAACATCGAAAAATGGTCTTTTTTTCGCCATACGACCACTTTTAAGACAATTTTTTGACGTTTGAAAATTTTTCACTCCCCCCCAGAATTTCGGTGCTGCCCACTGATGGTCCCAGCTCCTTCGCTAAATGGCCAGGAAATGTAAAAAACCTGAATCGAAGATTTGAGAATTTGAACATTTGGGAATTTTAAAAAAATTTCTGATTTCCCGATAACGTGCTCCTTTCGAAATATCAATTTTCAGCGATTCAACTCATTTAAGATTGAAGAAAAACATTATTTACTCCTGTAAGCATAAAACATTTTTAGATTCAATTCAAGTCTCTAATCCAGACATGATTAGTGAGATTCAAAGTTTTAGGGGTGAAACACGACCGAAAAAATTGTGATACGAATGAAAATTAACTTTATGATGACGTTCCAACAAGGCTCGATCTATTGGTATGAAATTAAGTGCAAATATGTGAAAAAATTTCTCATAGTTCGTATAGGAGACACTTAAAAGATTCTATCTCCGGAAAAATTTTTAAGTTTCTACGGAAAAATGTGGAAAATATCTCTTTTACATCCAGCCGTCAATTATCCGGTCGAGTCGCTTTTATGCAATGTTTTACGTGTGTCTCTGTAAAAGCCTGGTAAAAGCGTTATCAAAAAAGGGTAACTTTGCTTGGCTCTTCTTAATAGTAAAAAGGGATAGGTGGGTTGAGATCATAAATGCATCATGGCCAATCTGGGGGTCAGCCAGGCCAGCTTGGAGGTCATTTAGTGATTTTTTTGGTTTAAAATGACTTCAAAAATTTAATAAATGCGAAAATAGCCTTAAAACTACGTTTTTAATAGTCTCTGAACAAATGTCAAGCGCTTTTGGAGAAAAATTTCAATTTCATCCATTTTTGGCCTTTATTTTGCCTCACTACTTTTAAGAAAAATTCCATTTTGTTTTGTTCTTAAGGTTCTAAAGACCCTTAAACCCCACGTGCATGTCCGGTCAATGCAACTATAACAAATTTAAATGGAATGGAAGAAGTAAGTACCAAAAGCATAATTTAACCTTATACAAAATACGCACTGATTGGATGTGTATACGAGCACCATCTAAATTCTGGGGAGTCTGACATTCCTAAAACTTTCAAAGGTTAAAAACGTACCCAACGAAAATTTATGGTAGGACCCAAACCAACCATTTTAAACGTTTATCATCAGAATTAGCATCTATAACATTAGCATTAAAAAAAATCGGAAAAAATTATAGTATTTGAAAATTTAATTTCAATAATCCACGGAGAATGAATAATAATTTTTCTTACGAAAATAAATTAGGTAAAAAACGGCCAAAAATGTATGAAAACCGATAATTTTTTGGTAACGTGCTTGAAATTGACTAGAAATGATGGACTAACTTATTTTTTAGCATTTGGACCAGTTTTTGAGGCCATTTAGGCTTAAAAAAGCTTTGGATTAATCACAGATAGAGAATTAGAAATTAAAAATTAAAATTTTAGAGGAATGTAGCGCATAAATTATTCAAACTACGTAAACATGCAAGTAAGCTCGATCACAGCTGTGCATTAGCCGAGCGATTTGTTGTTTTGCACTAAAATTACATTTGCGAAACGTCAGAGTAATGAGTAAACTTTTTAGACGAAGTTTTGGATTCCTCATATCTGTATTTTTGGCATTTTAGTGTGTAATTAATTATCAAAATTTCATTTATTACCCAGTCGATTCAGCGTGGCCTAAGGTATTTCCTTACTGTATGTGCGCAGTTAATTAATCTTAACGTAATAGTTTGTTATTTGATGCCGGCCGAAATTTCTTAAATTAAGTAAAAAAATAAAAATTATACGAAAAAAATTTACTTCAAGAAACTCGACCTTTATTTTTGATTCCATTTCAATTCATAGACTATTTTATTTTATTAATTTCAATTTTTAAGCTCCTTTTCATCTTATTTTTCCGTTTCGTTTAATTTGCGAGTAAATAAACGATTTTTCTTCCATATTTAAGTTTGCTGTCTTTTCCGTTCTTCGTAGAAAATTGTGCGAATATGTTAAAAAATGGAATGAGCGAAGTTAGAAAAAATTTTTTATAGAAAATCGGATAAAAAACTGAATAAGCTGTAGAGGCTGTTTTCTTTTACATATACTGCCTGTAATATTATTTATCTATTTATTTAAAATCTTATATTTCTATTCGTGAATCAAGCGTGTTAGCACGACCTATAGCCTCAATTGAACAATGACTGAATTCTGGGGTCTGACGGTGCAAAATAGAGAAAAAGTGCAAAAATGAAATTATAGTTGTATAAATCCATTTAACCTCTCAGTCCCAATTCTTCTATTCTTATGTGTGCTCGTACTTAAAAAGTTAAATTTACATAATTTGCATAATTTCTAGCGAATGACGAGCTTTTTCATGTGCTTTAAGGACGACTTAGGGCCATCGATGGATGCACAACATGGCCGATCTAGGGGGTCAGCCAGCTGGTCTGGGGGTCAAAAATTAAGCCTTTTTGGAACGAAATGGCCTTAAAAACCGGTTTAAGCGATAAAGTAGCGTTGAAACTACGTTATTACTCAGTTTCTGGTCAATTTGAAGGACTTTTAAGGATAATTTTCAATTTTTGACCCTTTTTAGTTTTTTGCCCTATTTGCCTTACAAAAATTTCTATTTTTCCACTCTGGGGGTCTAGAACCTCCAAAACCCCCTTTCACTACGTACATATCTGCTTAGAACCTGATGCAAGGTTTTTTAAAGGTCAAAAAATAGTCTTAGAAATGGTGGTACGGCGAAAAAACACCATTTTTCAACGTTTCTTATCGAGCGCTATCTATTGGCATCAAAAAATTGCAGAAAAAAACAAGAAAAATTTCAAAAAATCGAATTCTGGGGCTCATTTTGATTTGGGGAAGGGGTGGTATTCGGTCTTCTGGGTGGTGCATACCTCTCCTCACGTCCACGTGTGGCGTAGGCACCCCAGAGTGAAAAAATGGAGAATTTTGTGGGGAAAATGAGGCAAAATGAAGGCCAAAAGTGGATGAAAATCTTTAAAAGTGCTCTAAATCGACCAGAAACTGTGTAACAACGTAGTTTAAACGCTATTTTTGCGTTTATACCAGTTCTTGTGGTCATTTTGGCAAAAACACTTCACTTGTTAACCCCTCAGATCGGCTGACCCCCGCTCAGATCGGCCATGCTGTGCATCTATGCTACTATAAATGCATTTCAAATCATCCAAGCGCAAATTAAATTGAGTGCGATTCACAGTGCTCAGGTGAGCGATAAAAATTTGGATATGAAGGGTTGCGTAAAATTTGAATAGGCACTTGATGGTAGGAAAAGTAAATACTTCAAAAAACGGCCAAATTTCGACTTCGAAAAAAGAAGACGATGCACGTTAGTTGAACATAAGAACTCAACAGAGCCGCTAATGTGTCATTCTGAACCAGTTTTATTTTAATCAAATTTTATTCCAATTACGTGCAATGTCATACGTCAAATTACGAATATAGATTTGATGCGCATTCTGTGATATTTGCAGTCTGTATTCTCCGGAAATTTGTTCTAGAATATCAGTCACTCCTGCAGAGTATTTTAAAATTTGATAAATAAGAATAAAAATAAATAAATATAATAACAAATAATTTTCTAAGTAATAATAAGTAATTTTATTATCATATTTTTAATAATAATCATAATTATAAAAACTATGATAAATAAGTTTGCCTCTTTAAGGAGGTTCAATGCGAAAAATGAAATTTGCATATATAATTTTATGGATTGTAGATTGATAAGTATGTACATTTAAGTCAACCCAGTGGCAGATTCAGAACTATCGTGACATGGCGATTGTGTTACCCAAATAGACGAAAGTACTCTTGAAAATTCGTCATTTACTTTTCCCAATTTCCCGCTGTCTTATCGCGCAGATTCGTTTCTTTAACAGCAATTTCTGTTATAAAATTGGTATTTTGGAATATTCCTAAAGAAAAAATTGTTCGCAAAGCCTACTTTTCATGATTATCATTCATAAACTAAAATTCCTGCGCAAAACACCAAAAAGTTCTTCTAATATACCTACGCTGAGAGATGCTTTTCGGTACCTTAATTACGATTTTTTGTGAAATAAGTACGTACTAAAAAGTGAGAAAACTACTACATTTTTGCTTCGAAAATATCTAATATGTCTTAATTGTAAGACAATTTTTCAATAACGAACGTAGCATTGCTCAAGCCTTTAAGAAGCACAACAAATTATTAACACGAAAGTTAGAAAAATTACGTAAAACGATAGCCAAGAAATTTTAAAAAATACATACGTATCTACAACGTTTCCCTGTGCCACGTCTCTTTAAATCCGTCCTCGATTCAGCAAATAGTTTTTTACCAACTTTCTCTTTAATTTTTAATTTTTAATCTAATTTATCATAAATCAACTCCATTTACATCGGGTATTTCATCCTGCATCTGAAGTCTGTTTCACATAACTCCACACATAAATTCTGAGGATTTTCATGGGCAGTACGCCGAGAGTGACGATAATTATATATCAAATCAATGCTATAAGCACAATCTGTCAGCTTATTGTCGGAGATAGTTTTAAAATTTATGACCGAAGTTGTGAGAAACAGACTATAATTTGTAAAACGCCCTCTGAATTAGGAAAGCGCAGGCGGATATGAAAAATAATCAATAAACGGAACAGAAGAAAAAATAAAGAAACCAGTAGCTTGTGGCTCTTTCTATTGGGGGGCAATTGCTACTAGAGTTGTTAATCGTTAAAATAAGGTTAGGTGCTGAATAATGAAGCGTTCTTGAAACTTTGATAGAATACTTTTCACGGTTAGAGAATGTTTGGATTTTTCCCGTCGAAGCGCAAAACTATAAATAACGTCAAGTTCGTTTTTTGACCTTAATATTGATGCCAGTTAATTTTAAACTGCATTTTTAGCTTTAGCACAAAATTCTCTACCACCATGTGTTAAGAATACAAAAATTTATGAAGAATGTTATGCTGAAAAATACGTTTTAAAAATTGACGATATTTAAATAACGTTGACGTTTAACAACGCTAATTGCTACCACACTTGAGCCTGGGGTTAACTCATAAAATACGAAATCTCAAGAATTCGGCGGAGTCCCAGAATTGAATTTTTGGCGTTTGCCGTGATTTTGACCATCGAGGTCTTTAGTTGCTACTCAGGAGAGATATGAATATATAGTTAAAGGTAAATTAGAATGTCAAGACTTGACCTCATGCTAGTTCAGAAAATGTGACGTACGACCACACATGGGCAGCAAGAAAATTTTGGGGGTCTGGCTGGGTGAAATTAATAAGAATTGCCAAAAATGTTACTCAAAATAGAATTCTGGGAGCTACCAGTAATCTGCGGGGGTTTTCAACTCCTTTGGGGCGTATACCCCTAGATCCCCTCGCCTATGAGTGTGTGTGTGTGTGTGTGCTTTGTGAGTGTGTGTGTGTGTGTGTGTGTGTGTGTGTGTGTGTGTGGGGCGCGCGCGCCATCATTGGAGGCGGCAGCAGCCGAAATCTTAGGGGTCCAGGCTTGTGAGCCCATTTCTTCCTCACCCCAGCTCGCATGCGGTTACTGCTATACATGGGCGTGCGGGAGAAGTTTGGACACCCGAGGATCCAAGGATGTGGTTGACTCCCAAGAGTCGATAAACCCCCTGAATTGAAATTTTGGCATGCTTTTTGGGATTTTGCCAGTTTTACGCTAGCCACACCACTCCCCAGAATTTGGTCGCTGCTCATGTACGGGTGTGACCATAGCAAAAGCCAAAATTTTAGGTTAACGGATCGAGCATGTCCCGATTATTACCATTTGTACTCCATTTTCTTCTATTCACTTTTTCGATTCGTCCGATAAATGGCGTTTGGTCCGGATCGTGTTTGGAGATTTCGTACGAAAAATGTATGTTCGTGCACGCAGTGATGCGGCAATGTCCAGCGGAATGCGACAGGCTGCTAAAAGGAGGTGGACCACCGGTAAAATTAATTCTATCTGGGTTCAATTACGAGATATACACACATGACCGTAGTAGCGGATCCAGGATTTTTTGACAGGAGAGCAGAACCTCAAATTTCCATGAAAGTGTCGAAAATTGCTCAGAAACTCACGTGCATTACGCTTAAAGTAGCCGTTTTTTGCCGCCTTTTGATAAACAGAATCAATTGTGATCCGAAAAAGCCTGAAATTTAGGAAATTTTTTACCGGACGCGCTAAATTACGCAAAATCGGGTAAAAGGCGCCGAAAAATACTCGAAAAATCATTGCAAGAACTACAAAATCCTTGTTCTGCACATAAACTGCCCTTCGAATGTAAAAATAAGGTTTCAAGAGCGCCAAGAAAGTCATTAAATGAACGACAGGAGGGCGCCCCTCTCCCCCCAGTAAATCCGCGCTTGGGTGGATGCTTGGAGATTGATGGTCGGAAGCAAAATTGATCGGGCGTGAGGGGGGAGGTCGAAAGTAATCCAGAACGTTTTCAGAAATTTTTTCAGCCCCAGAATTCATGATTTTTCGAAAAATTCGTAGATAGAATGCTTTTTTCAGCTCAAAAGCGTAAAATTTTCGGCACTACGCATCGTAGACTCATTTCTGATTGTATGTTGTACTATGTAATCAAATTTTTTTGGCATTTTTTCGAAACTTTTTTATGTTTTTACGTTATGGAAAAATATAACATCGTTAGAAACGCCAAAAAATGTTTTTGACGCGTATCCACCTTTTTTGACCCCTACAAATGCACTTTAAAATTTCACTTCCACCCTCAGCCGCCCGGTATTCTTATGCTAAGCATGTCAGGTCATAAGATCCCAAAAAATCTAGCTCACCTTGAAATTTGATATAATTCCCGGAATCTTATTTTGTGGTATTTTTTGTTTTCTCCGCTATTCCTTTGACGCTAGTGACAATTTTTTCACCGCGCGCTTAAAGATTTTCGGACACTCAAAAATTGTTCCGCTGTCTATATACGTGTAAAGCAAAATAATCCCAAAGCGCAGGCATGTAATAGCTCAAAATCTTAGCCATTTTCAGTTGAAACATATGTGACCCTCAAGTTTTGACCAAAAATATGAAAAAACCACTAAAAATGTCAAAAGACGGAAGATGTTCCACGAAATCCGAAAAAAGGGGGGTGGTTCGGATTCTCGGAGGTTAAAACCCCCTCCCATGCCCTCAAATGATCTGGAGGGCTTTGGGGATCCAATCCTATAGAGTGGAAAAATTTGAATCCTCTGAGGAATATGAGGCAAAATATAGTGCACGGAAATATAAATTTTTTTCTGTATAAGTGATGTAAATTAACCAGAAACTGTGTAATGAAGTAGTTTGAAGGCTATTTCAGCGCTTATATCAGTTTTCGACATCGTTTTAACCCAAAAATATCAATTTTTGATCCCTTTCAACCGGCTGACCCCAGATCGGTCATGCTGTGCATCTATTGTCTAGACCCATCAGCCCTTCCCCCGATGTTCACATCTGATTTCTATATGCGAGTATAATGCACAGCCTGGTAACGGTGGTAATCATGGTGGTAATCATGGTGGTAATCACATTAGAAAGTGCTTCCCGGGAGATGCCATGGTTCAAACGGACGTTGGGACACTCAATATGTCGTTGCTCAGGGAGAAGCGAAATGTGCGCGTTTTAACCAAAGGCCCGGATGGCCAAGCCCGGTTTTCGTCCATCAACTTTTGGCTGCACGCAGAAAATGAGAGCGGGTAATAAAAAATGAAATACATACGTGTTTTGGGGGATTTAAGGGTTAACACCCCATCAGAATAGCTACTGATTGCTTGCAAGACGGCTGGGATCTCCGTGAAATAATTGCCAGTTCTCCAGAAAAAACGTAGAAAGTGCGTTTTTAAGCGTTTTTAGCTAACTTTTTGATTCAAAAGTGCCAAATTTTCGGATACTCATTTTTCGAGTACATATGTTTTAATTTTCCGACTCTAATTTTTATCAAAATTTTTTAAAAGTTTTTATGTTTCGAAAGGAACGAGCATTGTCAGAAGCGTTAAAAAGCATTGTTCTTGACGTGTACCCATCGATTCTTGGTTCCGAAAAATTCAATTTCAAAAAACTTTCAGGGCTGACCTCCCAGAAATCCCATGCTGTAAATGTATGATTATGTGCAAGATTTATTTATGTACATAAAACCATAGCTTTTTAGCCCACGCAATTATTCTCGTTTTTTATGTCTTAAGTTCTGCGACGATTTCGAGAACTAAGTTATGCGAATTACGACTACCTTAAAACTTCAGCTGTTTATCGAATAGAAGAGTCAAAAAGACTGCTACAAATAATAAACGAAATTAAGACGATCAAATATTCAACAATCGTAGTATCTGCACAATAAGCTTGTGTCAAAACTGCAAATCTGTTGGAGCGACACAAGAATCTTGTATAGATACTCAAAAATTCACACGCTTGTTCGACCAACATAACTTTAGTGTGTTCTATCTACAAGCTATAATACAAAATTTTTGGGCAGGTCCTACACAAAAAACTGACACGCATGTACATGGCAGAACCAGCATCCAGAATCGGTACCGTCTTAACACTCCCACTGTCTCAACATTCCCACTGTATCAACATTCCCACTGTCTCAACACTCCCACTCGAATTCTCAACACTCCCACTGTCTCAACAGTCCCACTGTCTCAAATTCCCACTGTCTCACACTCCCACTCGAATTCTCAACACTCCACTGTCTCAACATTCCCACTGTCTCAACACTCCCACTCGAATTCTCAACACTCCCACTGTCTCAACATTCCCACTGTCGCAATGCTAAACGGGACCATGTATGAGCATGAAGCGTCTGGGTGGGGTCTAGAGACCCCCTCTCGCCCAAGAATCTGGCGAACTTCCTAGAATTGTTATCATTGATACTTTTTGGGACTTGATCCCGTCTGGATACCCATAATTTTTACGCTGCCCATGCATGAACGGTAAATTTCACTTAAGGGCGATAAGATTTACAACCTTGCACATATTCCAGTTCAGATTTAGGATTTTAAATATCACTTAATGGTGATAAGATCTACGCCCTTGCACATATTCTACTTCAACGGATTCAGGATTTTACTGACACGGATGCCACATGCCACTGTTTCGCAATTTCAATGGCGAAGCTATGGTAATTAGTTTGCAAGATTTAATGTCATCAAAAAATACATTAAGATGCAGGTATCGCGAAATGCGTTTCATTTTTATCAACATGCGTGATGATAACAACGCTATATCCATTAACAGTTTAACCAAGAAGATATATAATCTTTATGTAATGTTATCTAATATTAAAGGTCAGGACCCGCCAACTTCAGGCAGGAGCTCCAGCCCGTCCACGAGATCCTCGTTATGTCGCTGTGGACAATGGAATAGTGCGTGCCAAAGAAGATTTTGCACGCGAAATCATCGGGGTCCAGCCTGAACAGCTGATTGAAAATGCACGCGGTTATTTGAATCACTTAATATATCTTCTTGGTTAAACCGTTAATGGATATAGCGTTGTTATCATCACGCATGTTGATAAAAATGAAACGCATTTCGCGATACCTGCATCTTAATGTATTTTTTGATGACATTAAGTCTTGCTAACTAATTACCATAGCTTCGCCATGGAAATTGCGAAACAGTGGCAGGTGGCATCCGTGTCAGTAAAATCCTAAATCCGTTGAAGTAGAATATGTGCAAGGTCATAGATCTTATCACCATTAAGTGATATTTAAAATCCTAAATCTGAACTGGACTATGTGCAAGGTTGTAAATCTTATCGCCCTTAAGTGAAATTTACCGTTCATGCATGAGCAGCGTAAAAATTATGGGGCTCCAGACGGGATCAAGTCCCAAAAAGTATCAATGATAACAATTCTAGGAAGTTCGCCAGATTCTTGGGCGAGAGGGGGTCTCTAGACCCCACCCACAGACGCTTCATGCTCATATATGGTCCCGTTTAGCATTGCGACAGTGGAAATGTTGAGACAGTGGGAGTGTTGAGAATTCGAGTGGGAGTGTTGAGACAGTCGGAATGTTGAGACAGTGGGAATGTTGAGACAGTGGGAGTGTTGAGAATTCGAGTGGGAGTGTTGAGACAGTGGGAATGTTGAAACAGTGGGGATGTTGAGACGGTGGGAGTGTTGAGGCACAATCCCAGAACCAAAGAATTGCAGTCTACTGACTAGCGCCTAAAACCAGCTCTGTGCGCCTACCTGTAGAGAGAAGCCATAATGAGTTATTGGTCAGATGCTCATTGACTGCTGCTATTTTTCGTAGATGGAGCTAAAGACTGCTGATGTTACAGAATGAGTGATGGACGGTGCAGCAGCATAAAGTGCGCGCACATTCTGTTTATCAGTGTTTTATCTTTCTTTTATTGTGATTATGTCTCACCAGACCCCGAATTCAACTGCTGCCTATTTATGATCAATATTTAGTCAGCTTTCTTGCCAATCCAGCTAATTCCTTACTTTTATACCTTTGGAAATTTATAGATCTCAGAATTTTGACTACTGATATTTTATTATTTAGCTACTCTTTAATTGCATATTGCATCTGTGCGATCGTGAAGTCATTGCTAGAAAGTTGCCGTGTTCTTGATTGCTTACCAAGCTAGTGCTAGAACTTCTTCATAGAAATATTCTCAAATTGATATTATCAACAACCGCACTTTAGTCAAGTGCAGCATTGTTTTATATGCCTTGGATTCGATAAAGTGATGATGACTTATAAATTAATTTGTTTTGTTATGCCATTCTCTTTTACTCTTTTAGTGGTTTTTATGTACATTATAAGATTTCTTTTAAACTGACCCTTCGCTTCAATTGGCTTAATTGATTACTTTGTCTTCAAGAGCGGGTTTGAGGAGCAGTCGGCCGTTTCCTCCTAGGCACAGCTTACTCGGGAAGATATACATCTAGAGGCTTATAGAATTGCTTTTTCCGGTATTCTTATGTATTTCAAAATCCAACTTGATGTCATGTTGTAATGTTTTGAGCCTTGTCTCTGATCACTGCTAAATGCTGTGATTTTAGCCAAGTGTTTAACATTCCGTAAAATTTGCTTAGTACTAATGTTTTGTTGAGCAATGTTTCAACTAATATGTCTGATGTTAGAATTCATTTGTCAGTTCTCCTAACTTAACAAAGAGACTTTGATAAAAAATGGCTTTTTCTGATTGATCATTGCAAAAAACGAATTTGGTTTAGTATTTTTGTCCATCTTTTTGCTTGTGTATATGTCAAATAAGGTTTGTTATGTAAAAACTCATTAAAGCTGTCAGGAAGACGCACAAAAATCGATAATTTGTGGGCGAAAAAGTTATGTTGGAACTACACAAAAAATTGATCCAACACAAAAAAGTTGTGTTGGGCTAAGAAATTAATATTGTGTTTAATGGAATTCCTATCAGCGCTGTTTTATGTAGGACCTACACAATATTTTTTTGTTATTGTGACACATAAAAGTTGTGGCAATTAGTTACACACAAGTTTTTTGTAGATCCAACAGTCTTTTTCACAGTGTGGGAGCTTACATTGGGCAACTCCTAAATTCTAGGGGTCTGCTGAGTGGTGTTTAAACCGACAAAAATCTTAAAAAACAAATCAGAAATCAAATTTGGGGTGTGCAAGATTCTCGAGGGGGTCTAGACCGCTTAAACCCCCGGCGATTACTAAATGTTTGTGTATTTGAATGTAGCGAAGAAACTAACTTTAGCCGCTTGCACGAATTCGTGACCCTACAGACGGCCCAGGGTCAAAAATTAACATCAACCGCTGGTCATTTGACCTATGTCACCAACTGCAACACGAAGGTCAGTGAAAGGGGTCGAGTTATGGCGGTTCATCGAGCGCGCCCAGGGCAGTGCGTTTTTGTGCTAGATCGACGGGGAACGTTCGTGGAATCAAAAGTAGGTTTAAATTGAAAACATTTTAAAAGACGAATGTTTAATTAAATAAAAGGTCAAAAATTTTCAAAGAGAGTAAATTCTGTATGTATATATGTAGAACAGCAGAAATCCAGCGTGAAAACTATAATTAAAAATGAAAACAATATAAATAAAGAAACTTCACGTATTCAAATTTTATCATATATCAAAAATACAAACAATAAGATAATATCGATTACCTTAATTTCAAATCAATTTCAAAAGTGTTTTAAGTAATTATCGAAAATATAATGAAATAGCGCAATTTCACAAGGGAACAACGTAGGTTTGATTATCGTTTAAGACAGTTTTTGGCATTTCTTGAATGCGTCTCGTTTCATCAAGCAACTATTTTTAGAAGTCAAATATTTCGACAACTATTAAATATGCAAATGGTTATTTTGAGCATTCATTGGCAAGCTCTATGCAATGGGGAAAAAAATTACTTTATGTCGATAATAAACAAATGCGGCTTAAAATAAGCTTCACAAATTATTTTTTGATCTACATTCCATCCTAGCCCAATCTTCAGAATACTTTTCTGATTTATTCTGCTTTGAGTTATGCTAAACTGCCAAAACTGAAAACGCGTCAAGTTAGAGATAAAATAAGAAAAAATGTAAACCAAAAATGAAAAAATTAAATACAAAATAAAATTGAAATTCATAAAGTTTTGCTCGAAGCACCAGAAAATTTTCACACACTTAAGATGCCACTTTATTTGTGCGTTTCACAAATTTTCAAAAATTACTCATTTTTCCTAGATTTGAGGAAGCATGAACTTTCCCGCTTTTCAGAAAAATGCTTGTCTATTGACTCTGTCAAAATGATGAAAAAATTTGGAAAAAAACAATAGCCTTTTACAACCGACTTGTGAGGAATTTAGGAAACTGATGAAAAAAGTTAATTCCATCGCACTAAATAAATATATCTATTAAAGTTTTCTTACGTTGATTTGATCAATTAAATTTGGAATTCAAAAAATTAGCAATTCTTTTAGATTTCGGCGGTCGGTCGAGTGAAAAAAATTTGGCATCTACTCTCCAATCACCGAAGAAGGCAACATAGTCGTCGATGGGGTTCTGGCATCGTGCTTCTTATTCGTCGAAAACGAACAATTGCAGAAAATTATGTTCTCCTACTTGTTGGGAATTTATGAATTATTGGCCAAAATTTTGCCTCAATCCGTAGCCGCCCTTTTCCACAACGATGAATCGGCCAGTCACGTGACCGTTCCGGAAGGTTTACTCAGTTTTTGGCGGTTGTCCGAAAAATTTATACATTAGAACGATATACTTATATACACGCGTTCTGTGATATAGTTTACACCTCGTTGAATGCGACATTGTTTTTTGAAAAAATCAGTAAATGCAAATGCTATTTTTTGTAAAATCGATTCATTGTAATCAAATAAAAAGCAGATAAGTGATAAGTTAACACACGATGTATAGGTATATTGAAGCTGTGATAAGTTAACACGCGATGTATAGGTATATTGAAGCTGATAAATTTTAATTTAAAAAAACGCCAAAAAGTGCTCAGAAAGTGCCCAAAATTGATAATGGCAAAAGTCGTTCATTTTTCGGATTTTTTCATCGTGTTCCATCTAATTGTATCAAAAAATTAAAGAAAACGAAAAACCCTGCAATTTCATCCTGGCGGATTAAAAAATGTTGCATCGTTAAATACTTTTTGATAAATCGAAAAAGCGTAGGTATGTTAATAATATAGATTAACTTTGTATTTTAAGAATCGCTGGTATTTTTGGCACTTGCGCAGTATTTTGAAAATGTAAAAAAAACTTGAGCGCTCGACATCGTCGAACAGTAGTGAATGAAATTTCCATATATGTATTTCTAGTCAGCACCACCACGTTATTTTTTAAGCGTACAATACAGGTTTTTGAGATTTAAAACAGAACTAAGAGAAGAACCCGAGCAGGAGACATTGCTCTCATTAACGAGCATAAAATTCTCTAGATATTCTCCCGAAATACTATGAAAACATATTCGAAAAGTGAAAGCTCATAGATTAAAAAGCCTAAAAAATTGGCCGTCTTCCAATTTTTCTTCCTTTTATCAACTTGTATATTTTTCCTTTTTCCTATTTGGCGGCCATATTGAAAAATGTAAATATTTTTACCGAATTTGACGAATAAGCACTCTGAAAGCCTTGGTTTTCTGAAATGCGCATAAACATTGAATAATATGAAATGTGCATAGCTTACCAAGGCAGCCATATTAGAAAAAAGTTAAATTGAGATTGCGGGACGAACTGTTAAAAAAACCGAGAAACGAATCATGAGTTATTTTAAGCGCAGAAATATTACAACTATTCCGCTACTTATTAAAGTGAGAAAACAAATTTTTTGTATATATCGTGCTCTGATGGCTATTCAAAGTTTGAGTGGTGTTCAGGGTACATATAGGATACTGATTCTTTCCAGGATCAGTGGATCAAAAGTTCAGGCGTAAATTTACCAAATTTATATGTGTGAATGAAAACGCCGTGTTCCACTGATACCCGTACCTGAATAAGTCAGCCATTCTAACCCTAAAGGTGTTTACATTCGTGCCTCAGTCTTTTCTCTACGTGACAATCTAAGAGGTGGAGTTCACACGTGGGCAGCACCAAAATTCTGGGGGGATGCAAGATTTTTTAAAAGGTCAAAAATGGCCTTAAAAAATGTGGTATGGCGAAAAAACACCATTTTTCAACGTTTCTCATCGAGCACTATCCATTGGAATCAAAAGATTTCGATGAAAAACAAAAAAAATTTTCAAAAATTGAATTCTGGGGGAGGATGTTTTGATTTCTGGGGGTGTTTTGGTTTCTCGGGGGGGGGGTGCATACCCCCTGACCCCCCCCAACCCACGCCCAGGTGTGGTGAAATTCTGACCGCATTCGAAACGGAACTTGAAAAAATCTTAACAAATTATACTCGAGTCAAACGCGTCATAAATTTTCGGATGAAAACCTGGCTGCGAAATGCGTTCCCTACCCAAATTGCCAAACTTACTGCGACACATTCAATTCAGCTACACACATGCACACCTACACTTGTATACAATTTATGTATGTACATAGGTAATGCCAGCATCCGGAATACTGGTCATTGCGCTTTAATTAAATGGTCCGGTTGTCGATGCAATCCTTATGATCGAAATACGAAAGTATAAAAAAATTCGTTTTGTTAAAAGAAACGGATGCATTTCAGAGGAATTGTTATCGAAAACATAAATACAAGTCAGGCAACTTTTTTGTCAAGTCCGGTCAACAAAACGATGCAATGCTGGCGAGAGTTTTTGAAACCGCAATTTAGGCAGAAGCCATATAAACCTTAAAATTGTACAACGGTAAAAGACCCTTCATAAACTGAGGCCCTACGCATGCAAGTACGTAATATAATTTCCGGTACTAATAACTTTCTCAGAATGAAGAAAAAAGGTAGAAAATTCCGTTCTTTTGCTCGCAACACTGGCACAGGCGACATTGGTGTTTATTGTAGGAGACAATTTCGTTAGGTAACCGTGAATTCCGGCATATTTTCATTTGAGTGCAACTGAAATACTAGACTAGTATACCTGTATTGACCATATTTTTGTTTTTTAACTCTCGCGTGCACATATACTTGTATATAGGTACACTACATAGGTACCAAATTTTTTTACCATATTAAGTCAGCCAAGCGGATCACTTCATTGCGTTTCTACGGCGTTCTGAATTAACGGTCATTTTGTTTGTTTCCCTAAAGTGTGACTTTTTTAGCATTGTTCTTTCGGCTTTTCTGTATACGAGAAATATCGTAAA
Organism: Mermis nigrescens; assembly: GCA_036768485.1. Taxonomy (NCBI): domain Eukaryota; kingdom Metazoa; phylum Nematoda; class Enoplea; order Mermithida; family Mermithidae; genus Mermis; species Mermis nigrescens. The sequence goes on along the minus strand of JAVLUZ010000157.1, from coordinate 3,700,664 downwards.
CTTCACTTAGAATGACTTTATTCTTGACATACTATAACATTTCGTACACAAGAATATCGTGCGATATTGAAGACTTTCGTAGAATCAATAGGAGGACCTTTCTTTATTTTTATTTTTACACTACATAATTTTGATTTTGTCGATCCGTTGATCACTTAATGTTTTTTGATGGCGTAGAAGGAGTTTGGTTGGTGAGCACACATGAATAGGGGTGGGTTTGGGGAATTTAGAATTCAGACCCTGAGAATCGAAAATAGCCTTCGCGAATTACAATACAACACCCCAAAATTAAATTTTTTGCAAGTTTATTATATTTTTTCAGTATTTCCCCATCGAGACTCCAAAAAACAGCACCAAAAATTCTATTCTGGGGGTTCATCGATTTTTTTTTGGGGGGGGGTCAGTTTCTGATATTACACATCCCTACATGGGTTGCTGCCCATGTAGGGTGATGAGGGTTCCGAAACCCCATGCAGATTCCTCGCAAAAGCGGCACACTTCAGAATTCCTGTTCTTCTCTTTCACTATTCTGGCCCTTTTTTCATTTGTTAATGGATAGAAATTGATAAACGACGAATAATTAGGCTTGTTTACATATCTATGATTCATTTTTTGATTTTTTGAATCATTCGATATTTTCTGAGTTCGACTTGTGCGCATCCGTTACTTGCATTAACTTGATGAAAGCAAACATGAATAGCGCAACGTTACTCTGAGAGGTTTGAAAATTTTCAAATGTAAAGAAACGTCAAAAAACCTATGGTTGAGGCAAAAAACATCATTTTTTAATGTTTTACACCGATTCCGATCGATTGGCATAAAAAATAGGAAAAAAGAAGAAATTTCATAATTTTGAAGAATCTTTTATATTTTGAGGGTCTTTCATACCTATGGAGGGAATGATGAGAATAGGGAATTTTCTGGGAAAAATGAGGCAAAATGAAGGCCAAAAATGTATGAAAATAGAAAAGCTTCTTCAAAAGTGCTTTAAATTGCCCGGAAACTGTGGAATAAAATTGTTTTAATGCTATTTTAGTATTTTTACCACTTTTTGAAGTCATGTGGGCCAAAAAAGCTCAATTGTTGGCCCCTTGGACCAGCACACCCTCCAGATCGGCCGCGATGTGCTTCAAGGGTCAAAACTTTCCAACTACTCATGTCAGGTCATACGTGCTCATCCTATTGAAAAATAGAATAAATTAGGCAAGGCTATTTAGCAGCTTAAAAGATGCTATTGACCACTATTGTGCAGCAACTAGCAACAGACCCGACATGCATGTGAGAGGGGTGAGGGTCCTAATCTCAGAATAAAACAAGAATTTAAAAAAATAAGGCAAAATAAAGGACGGAAATGTTTTCGTGCGTAAAAGGGCGTGAAAATGATTAGAAACTGTGGAATAACACTATTTCATGGCTTTTTTGAATTTATGCTACTTTTTGAGGCTATTTTGGCTCAAAAAACTTCCTGGATGACCCGCCAGACCGTCTATGTAAGCACAGACCTAATCTAACCCGTGCTTGACAAACGCATTAGTTTTTCTCATTGTTCGAAAGTTGTCGCTTTGCAGATTTTGATAATTGGAAGTTGCCGGGATGTGTTCAATTAACTTGATAAGATTGAGTCAATAGGAGAAAGCCATACAAAGTCAATATTAAAGATTTCATCGACAATTTAATTTTAAAATAAGCAGTTAAGGCGATTTTCAGCTTAACACTTAGATTTTGGAATAAGACAAATATATGAATTGTGTGTACAGTAAAAACGCCGAATCAAAAAGAAGACCCTTCTTTGACTACATAGGCTCATGCGCCATAAAGATAATATTTAAGTTTAGAAGTGATTGTATCTTTTTGAAAATTATTGATAAAAATCAGTCAATGCCATGACAAAATTTATGATTTTTTATTTAAAATTAGGTATATGAAGCTAAATCTAATATATTTTAGATAGTACCCACCACTTCACATGGGCATGGTTTGGGCTTTATTGGATTCGAATCCTCGGAAAACCAAAAAGACCCCAGAATTTAATTTTTGGCAGGCACGCCTTTTGATTTTCGCCCGCCCTGCCTCATCCAGTCCCCCTTCCCCAACCTGAAGTCCGTTGTTGCCTATATAATGGTTCCCACACTATACTTCCTTTATCTTATACATTCTTTCCTCATCAAACATGCTTATTAATTCGTTTTGCCATTCGAATCAGGCCAATAAGGGGCGGACCGCATCTCCCTTATGCGATTGTTTGGCCGCCAGCCAGCACAGAATTCATCCCACCGTTGAAGTAATTTAGTGCAGAAGACAAGCAAACATGAGAGTAGAAAATACCGAAGGAGTAAATCTAATACGGCGTATGAAAGCTAAACACGTAAAATAATAAACAAATAGAAAAATAAAAACATATATATTTTCTATAAAAATACTTTAGAATACAAAATACGAGTCGAAATAGGAATGAAGAGGATGACAAGGAAAATTAATTGAAAAATAAATTGAAAATAATAGAGAGCAGCACGATCATAATTGTGCTAAATTATAAGAACATTTATTTACGTTTTTCTTTACACTACGATGAAACGTGAATTTTCTATTCCACTTGTTATTCTTCCTACTCGTATACCACGCTCGACTATATTCTGGCAGCCGCTTCTATTTCACCTTCATTCTTTTGTTTTCCTTCAATTATTTCATTTTTCTTTTACTCTAGTCCTTTATTATTTTTACTAACCGTTTTTTCTTTTCGCAATTATTCTCTCTTCATCCCTGTTTTTAAATTTTGTCTTATTGAGTTTAACGAATAAGAAAAATTCAAATTTAACGTAATAAGAATTGGGTTTCTTATCGGGTTTAACCGCGCTGTGCTGCTAGCATAGAAATAAGTTTGTTATTCGTGTAAAGCGCGTTTAAGGTCACTTACTTGCATAAATACGTATGTATGCAGAATAAGGCATTTGACGCAAATCGATCAGAAAAATGTCCAAAATTAGCTTATTATTTTCCGCCTATATACTTATAATTACCGCCAAAGAAGGATATTCGCAAGACAGCGTGAGTTTTCAGAGCGAGGCGCTGGCGTCGAAAAAATCGTGCAGCGAACTGACGCGCGATGATTGTATGTTTTTCCACGAGGCGATGGATAAGTGCACTTCGGTCTGTAACGACAAGATCAATAACAAGGTGAGATTTAAAAATTTATAGAGTTATCAGCCTAATTTTACAAATTTTTCTTACTGAATGGGTCAAAATTTTGGGATAAGATCAATTACACGCCCGTATCCAGGATTCGGCCAAGGGGGAAGGGGTGAGGTGGACCTAACGCGAATCGGTCTATATCTAGAAATGCTCGTCGGAATAGCTAGCAAAAATCGCATTTTTCGATGTTTTTTGACAGCTACTTTTAATATCCAGTAAGATAATAAAATTCGATTTAAAAAAAATTTATTAGCACTTTAGAGAAGGCTTTGAAAAAGTATCACTTTTTGATCGCGCTTGGGCCAAAACCATGAAAAATACTCTACATCCGGCGCGAAGCATCGGAAATTTGATGACCTTACGACATTTCTCCATCACTCGTGCATAATCTTACCTTTAAAATATTTTTCCCGGCATAGGAAGGGAGGCGATGCCCCCTCCTCCGCCCCGCCCCTTAAACACGGCTGGAACAAATAATTATCTCGGGTAAAAAGGGGCTGACAAATTAATGATGAAACTCGAAAAGAAACATTTTTCGACTCGTTCCTTGCCTAACCCTTTTCGTTGACATGAAAACATCGAAGAAAAAGGAAAGACGTTCAAATAGTGAATTTGGGAGACTTTCTAGAGACTGCAGGGTTTTATGGAGTCGATCCCAAAATCAGTCTGCGTTACGTTTTAAATCGGTGTATCAACCACGTTGGTATGGGATATGAGCATATATGATCTGGGGGGTTTCATCCCTCTCCACTCAGAAAAATTTTCACCCTCCCCCACCCCAGGTAGCAGGGGTCCAGAGACCAAACCATGCGTGTTCTTGGGGGTTGACCCGCCAGAATGGATACAAATCCCCGAAGAATAGCTGCGACCTCCTCTCTCCAGAATTGTCCATTAAGATTGTAAAAAGTGTGCCTTTTTAAGCGTTTTTAGCTCATCTTTGGCTCAAAAGTCTAAAATTTTCGGCGCTTCGCGCCGCATCACAATCTTTAACTATATTTTGTTCAAGTTACTCTTATTTCAAATTTTTACAAACTTTTTTATGCATTTATGTTCTATAAAGAACGAGTATTGTCTGAAACGTCAAAAAACAGTGTTTTTGACGGTACCCATAATTTTCCTGCGCTGAATTCCTGCGCTGTACATGCTCCGAGCTCATTTTTGCCCCAACGCTCATTTTTGACCATCACGCTTTTCATTAAGGACGACACGAGCAAGACAAAGGGCAAGGCCAAAAACGGCAAGGCCAAGGGCAAAGGTTGTTTCCATGGCGACGACTTAGTAATAACGGAAAGATGGGGCGCCGTGCCGCTCTCCCGATTGGCCGGCGAGAAGGGTGTCCGCGTGCTGGCGCGCGCTTCCGACGGCCAGGCCCGATTCTCGCCAATATTCTACTGGATCCATGCGTCGCCGTCGTTGAAGCATGATTTTATCGAATTTAGGACCCAGTCGGGTCACGTGATCAGCTTGACCAAGGACCATTTGATCTACGCCGGAAAATGCGGTCCGAAATGGCCCAAAAAAGCTTTGTTTGCCGAAAGAGTTCGTCCTGGGTCGTGTGTCTACGTGCAAGATGGCCGAAATTTCACTGAATCGAGGGTAGCGGACCGTCGATTGACCCAAAAACGGGGCATTTTCAATCCAGTCACCGAGCAGGGAAACGTGGTGGTCAACGGCGTTTTGGCGTCGTGCTACGCGTGCCTCGAGAATGAACCGTTGCAAAAGATCATGTACGCCTATTTGGACTTCGTCCGCCGGCTGCTGTCCGTTTTCTGGCCTCAAAATTTCGTCGCCATGTTCTATAGCGAACCATTTTCGGACCAGGTGGGCGTTCCGGAAGTTGTGTTCAGTTTTTGGGATCTTGCCAAAAAATTTGTTGTATGACAAAAGAAATATTATAATATATTGTTTGCGCGAGTTTTTGATCCGTATACGTACGTGTGCGTGTAACAGAGAGAGAGAGAGAGAGAGGCTGAATATTTTGGAATTTTATGCTAAGGAGGGTTCGGACAATACACATTATTCACCTCAACCATCAATGTATCAGAATTTAAGCGCTGTCTATGCACGCTGCGCAGCCGGAATCTGGCATGCAAAAGGAGAAAAATTTGCTTATCTCAAAGTTCCATTCGATTTTTGATAATTTGTTATGTCGATTGATAGGAGGTAGACCAAAGTATAATTTTTTACACCTTCCATCAGATTCTGGCCGGCGAAAATTTTTGTACCTTCAAAGAATTTTTTCTCTGCCCATATATCTCCATGGCTAATTCGAAATTTTTTAACCAAAAGTTACTCTCACTTTCAGGCGAATCCAAATGATAATAAATCGGGATTAAGTACCTTCTTGCAAAATTTGCACGAAAAATTAGTTTTTCTATTTGTCATTATTTTTCTTCCCATCCTATTTATTTCTATCGCGTTTAAATCTAATATCACTATTTTTAAATTGCCTACACTGAAATATTGGTTCCCCTTTACGTCGCCTGCCAACGTCTCGACTGTTACATTTACTAGATAGAATATAAATATACATACGTTCGTAGCGTTTATGACTAAATTTTTATAGTAAGAAGGTATCTATTATATATTTCAATGCATGTTTGAACGGCTGCAATATTATTCTTTGAATTTAAAGTAACTTTACGGTGTATTCTTAGCTGCTATTTAGTCAAATTGATCCGCCGTGAGCTATGAATTTAATATCGATAAAAGTTAGGAAGGAAACCGCAAGATTGGAACGAACTAGGAACTGATCAACATAAACGGGCAGCACGTAAATTTCATGGGTTTAGACGGAGTCTTAAAACTTCAAACATCAAAAAGTGACGAAAAATTGATGCCACATTGAGAAACAAAAACTCAATTTTGTCGACGTTTCTCATGAATAACTTTTTCGACATTTCGTGCGTGTGTACATATGTACATGTAACTGTACATGTAGTATCCTGTAATTATAAATTTTATTGTACACATATAAGTCCCATGGGCGCACGCAGGGAAGAAGGCGGCCGCCCCCTGCCCCGTATATCCGAAAATAGTTTTGAAAAGATAAGATAATGGATGAAAAATACTCAAAATTAGTATTTTTTCGAAAAATCTCAACATTTTCGGCGCTTCGCGCTGTAGGATCGTTATTTTATAAATATTTGGCTCCAAGTTCTGCGAAGAAACCCTATTTTTCATAGTCATTAGAAAGAGAATAATTTTTTCCGAAAAGTTTGAGGAAAAAGTCTCCTATGTGCGCAAAAATCATCAGAATCTGCTAAAAATCAGATTTATATAAGCAACACAACGATCGAAGTATATTCTGCGGCCTCTAAAAACAGAAAACCCTACAAGCATTTTTTCCTCTCAAAACATTTCTCACTGGTTTATTGAAGAGAATGGAGGGAACTTTGGCCTGTGCTAAAAAGCCGATATACTTGGAGATCAGTATCGCATTTTCAAGACAATATGTAATCAATTTTCACTTAATGCTCAATAGATATTTATTTGCATGGTTATCTCGCTCACACTTCTTGCGCCATGTCCTAGATTCTTTGGTGCAAACCTGTTTGCACATATTTAGTATCTTACCGCGCTTCTATGCCATCACACACGGGCGTGGAGTGGTCTGGGGGTATACACCTCCCGCAGAAGTTGAAACCCACGCAGATTACTTTATACACCCGAATTCTATTTTTAGTAACATTTTTGGCAATTTTTGGCGAACTCCCCTCCCCTGAATTTTCTCTTGCTGCCTATGTATGTATGCCATTGCAAGAGCGGTCGTCGGACTCATATGTACATTTAGTTAAGGTCAGTAAACAACATGACTTGTAGTTTTCCTTAATGCAGATTGATCAGTACTTCTAAAGAATAAACTGTTGTGTTATTTCTCGAACTGAGGCCACAAATACCTTATGTGTAGGCCGCAGAATATATTAAGATTTTGTGTTGCTTATATAAATCTGATTTTTAGTAGATTCTGATGATTTTTCGCGCACAACGGAGACTTTTTCTTAGTCCCCTCCTTTTATGTCTTTATTACTCAGCTATTATTTGTCCTTTTTGTATCATCGGAGCATTTTTCTTTGGCTAGGATCTAATATTCTGGACGCAATGTTCACACTTTTTTGCTGCTCACAAAGCCAGAAAATTGCAAATCAAACGATCGAATTATGTAATTTTGAAGAAAACGAATTTCAATAGAATAAACTTTTCATAGAGGCTTCAATTATAATCTCAAATGCTTGATATTAGTGTTGCAAAAGATATCTTTATTTTTATCTTTTTAGCAAGATAAAGATAAAGATAAAGATATCTTTATCTTTATCTTGACGATTTTTTATCTTTATCTTTATCTTCATCTTTTGGAAAAATCACAGGCTACCTTTATCTTTATCTTTTTGATAGGAATTTATCTTGCAAAAAAGATAAAGTATGTACTTAAGTTAGCATGTAATCCAAAATGCAGGTTTGACGTGAAATACATTTAGACGCATTCAAGTTTTATTGTAATACAAGAAAAGAAAAGAAAACGATTGTTTAAACCCTACGTCGTGCGGCCCAAAATAATGCCTGTATATCGACCTAAGTAAGCGGCAGTGATACCGATCTAAGCGGGAGTTCTACTACTAGCACCCAAGTTAATCTAAGTCTAAGCTAAGGAAAAAATAGAAAAGTTTGAAAAAATCAATTACTGTTGCGACTATACTTTGTACAGGCGCACAGAGCAGGGTTCTGATGCTTGTGAAAAGAAAGAAGTGACTCGCTGTCTGCCAGTAGTAGTAGTACGTGGGTCAGTCAGATACCGCGGGTAAACCCCCAAACCTACATTTATGTGTGCTTAATGCCTATCACCTCTTTGATCTCAGGTGTAAAAATTAGGGCATTCAGTTGGCTGCTTTACATCACCCACTCTCGTTTATTGCACTTCACAAACATCATTCTCCTGGGTCCAGGCGACCATATTTACATATGTACACTTTATCCTTATCTTTATCTTTTTGGTCCCTTTATCTTGCAAATTATCTTTATCTTTATCTTTCTTAATTTTTTATCTTTATCTTTATCTTTATCTTCTAGATTTTAAAATTTCAACTTTATCTTTATCTTTTATCTTGCTAAAAATCCTTATCTTTTACAACACTACTTGATATATGTACAGTGCCGCTCAAAAGTATAAGGCCACTCTGATTGTATTACTCCAAAATCCATTGGGTTTTCAAATCGCTCTTAACTGTGAAATTAAAAGGCCTAAATTTCACTTTGAAAAAGTTTCTAGATTAGTTTTCTCCGCTGATTTCAAAAAGTTTAGTCATTTTTGATTTTGTTAACTACTAGCTGATTTATTACGGGTTAATTCCGCTCCATTTTGATGGTGTTTTAAGTAAGTAAGTTTATTTGTCACATAAAACGAAAGCAGCTATAACAAGTAGATATAAAACAACTTGAAATGGCGGACGCAAATAAAATGAAGCAGAAATATAAACACAAAAAATAAAGAGTTAAAAATTATGCTGATCGCAAAATGTAACAGGGGGAGAAGGGCATTATTTATACCGTGTGAATCAGCCCCCGACAGTGAGACTTGAAGTTAAAGTTTTCTGCAAGTAATTTCTCAAATTGAGTTAGCTTCTTTGCTTGTTTGACAATGGGTGGTAACTTGTTCCACAAAAATGATGCACGATTTCCAAACCAAGATTTTCTGACATCAGTACGAGAATAGTTAACGTATAAATTATTTGACTGATTGAAAGAATTAAGACTTTTGGAAAATATTTCGTCAAAACTTCGAGTGTGCGGACAGTTCATGAATTTATAGGTTTCAATTGAGTCAATTTTTAAACGTCTGGCTTCAAGTGACTCCAGATTTTAAAAGTTTATGTAGTCTTTCGAAATAAGTAGCTACCTTGTTGTAACATATCCTTTTAGTAAAATGTTTTTGAACTTTCTCTATTAAATAAATATCTTGAATAAAATGAGGAGACCAAATGACAGAACAGTATTCGAGTGTTGGTCGGACGTAATTCGTGTGAGCTTTAACCAATAAATTTAAATTTTTTGACTCAAAAATTTTTAAAAGCTGCCATGTTTTATGATACGCATTTTTAACAAGTTGATTGATATGTGGTGAAAATTTACCATCAGCTGATATTAACACTCCTAAATCGCAACAATACTCCTAAATCAAGAATCGAGTCTATGTCTAAGGATACTAAACTATACCAAAGAGTGATAGCCGGATAATTCAATATAAGTTAATGTGTCATACAAAACAAAAAGAATCACAAACAGTTCGATTCCTTTACCGATCTTCCTCGACCCGGGGCGGTCCTCTAAATTGGCCACTAAAGAACTATGTGGTCTGAAGCGAACTTCTTTAAAAATTGGCATCTAACCGCTCCTCACTTGCAGGGTGAATTGTATATTGATTGTGGACCATTGGTTTTGAGGCAGACAATTGGTCGGTATCTTTGCCGTATAATTGGATCGTCATAGAGTCTTTTTGCGATCAAGTTTTAAAGAAACAAACGTATTGATTTTTGCTCGAAATTGCGTTCGTTGGACTTTTCTCGATTGTTCAAAGGTTTATTTTACTCGGGGAGTGATTTTCAATTATTTTACTTTGAAATTAAAGGGTTTCGTTCGTAGACGTCCAGACAAAAAATAAAATGTCAAACGTATGGCCGCAAGAGTCAAACACAAAAGATACAGTAGTGCTTTGGTCTAGAGTCCATTTGGAGCCCATGATGTTGTGATTTGGTTTTCCTTCCTTCCAACCCGAAATTTGCAACCACTTTATATATTTGCTTAATTAAAGATCACTTGTTTCCTTCTTTGGTGAATGCCTCAGAAAAAACATCCAAGACATTTTTTCCAGAACGGTGATGATTCAAAACACAAGGCAAAAACCACTGTAGCATACATATTTTGTGGGGACGGGATTGCCTTTATTATATTGACCCCTACAGTCCCAAGAACTCAATCCAATTGAAAATATTTAACGAATTATGAAAGAGAGACTTCAGTAACATAATTCCCAAGTGCATTTTACGAGCAAAAGTGATTGAAAAATGAAGGAAATCTGGGGTTCAATCCCAAAGAAAAAATGCGTCAGATTGAACAATTCGGTAACACTTTGTAACTTTGTATACAAGCATTAATTCAAACTAAAGGCTATCGGATTTCCTTTTAGTCGATTCTTTTTCGTTGACTGTTAATTAATGATACTTGTTATTTATGGTTCTGTTCTATTTTGAAACTCTTGAACAATAATTAGTTAAGAATTTACGATTAAAATAGACACTGCGTTTAAATCGTGGGTGGCCTTAAACTTTTGAGCGGCACTGTACCTAAGCTCAATAAAGATGAAACATTTAAATTACTTCCGCCTATGAAGCTGCGAGTGCAATACTGTGACCTTTTGAGCGCCACTAAGACAGCTATTTGTAAAATACGCTATATTGACGTTTAGAGTTCGCGTTCTGTTCGTAGGAAAAGAGCAAATGCGCATGGAAACTGACAGACAATCATAGTTGTAAACCATATATTTAAACTACATAGATGCATAATACGTAATGCGAATGAATGAACCTGTTTTATTTTTTGGTCGTAAACTGTTCATACGTTTAAATTGCAGCTTAGTCTATATTTAAGTAAAATTTAAACATCAGTTTTTCCAGTTTTTGACTATGCTACATTGCCCGTCGGCTTGTTCACACGTCTGCTTGCTATTTTTTTAATTCTGCTATGCTTTGTTCCGCAATCCTAAACAGGCACGTAGCTGGCCCTCCTATTTTGGGGGGACCAATACCAATTTTGCGGGGTGTAAGCCAAATCTTGCACAAAATAACGTGTAAAAAGTCCTATTTTCCGGTTTTTTTCTGAATTTGGGGGGTCGGACCCCACAATCCCCCCACAGCTACATGCCTGATCCGAAATCGTTTGCCGGTCACACTTTCAGAAGCGCATCGGCGTGAAAAGCGCGGGAACAACGTAGCGGGTAGCGGCAAACGTTTCTTAACGGTAAGGGTATATAAAGCCTGTATCTATACAACATGGCATTTTAGATATCAAATTGAATAAGTTAGAGAAAATAAGCTTCCCTTTTTGATAGGTGCCCTTATATCTGAATCGCTCAATTCTATTCGACCATTAATTCTTCAGAGTGTGGGGGTGTAGCTCAAATGGTAGAGCGCGCGCTTAGCATGCGCGAGCACGGGGATCGATACCCCGCACCTCCATTCTTTTTGTTTTTGATATCATCATGTTGTTGTGCAACATGTTAAGTCTTCGTTTTAAGCGAAAATGTTTTTTGAGATTTTCTTAAACCATTCAAAATTTCCTTTTCTAATTTTATTTTTTAATGGAATAAAATGAAAAATTATTCGCATTCGTTCACCATATTCTTTTTTGAATTTATTAATTTTTAATTCAAATTTTTCATTCATATTCAAATATGCAAAATCGCCATAAAATATCAATTCATTTTTTGTTTCAAATCTACGACTCATTTTTATATTCTTATTCTAGATGCATCTAACTAAGGCATCGATATACTTAACGCCTGAATTCAGTTTTTTCAATAAATCAAAATTTTAACTGACAATTTCTTGGCCTTTTTAGGTAATAACGGAATAAAAATTTCAGAGAGTCAGACTTTGTAAAACATTCAGTGTAATTTTAGTGCATCGTGAGCAACTGGACAAATACCTTGATGCCTGAATTATCATTGAAAAGAAAGAACCCTCCTATGATTACGCCTCATTTATACTTTGTTTCACACAAATTTGGTCATAAATTTTAAAACCATCTCCGACAATAAGCTGACAGACCGCGATTATAGCATTGATCTGATATATAATTATCGTAATCCTCGGCTTACTGTCGATGAGAATTCTTAGAATTTATGCACGAAGTTATCTGAAACAGACTATAGTTTACGCTATACACAAGCTAAAGATTCAGATAGCGCTTTTGTGTGGCGAACAGGGATTATAAATAAGTTGAACGATAGAAGAAGGGGGTCCATATAATTTCAAACTTTTTGCCGGAAAATTAATTTTAGGGGCAAAAAGAACATTTTTGACATGGCTCATCGTGCTCTCCGTTTATATCTTAGATGGTAAAGAATTGAGAAAAAATTTTGAAAACTTAACACTGGCGACTTCTTAGAATTCTAGAAAAGTCCAGAGAGATCTCCACGTACTGCAATAATACTTAGCGTGAAAAGTCTAGGTGTTTTACGGTATAAAAATAATTAGCAATAGGGGCACTGCAATCGCTTCGCTCCCCATTTTCGAAAAAGTAGATAAAACAGTTGTTCAACATGCTACAAATTTTCGACTACAGAAACTATAAAAAAAGTAGGTAAGTCTTACGATGTAGCATTATAAGTCTTATGATTAATATGGAAATATAAAGAGCGCTTGATCATAAGTTGTTAATCCTTCTAAGCTTGCCTTCAATCAACAGTTAAAATAGTTAGGTACATACGTGGGCAGCAAGAAAATTCTGGGGGGGTGCAAGATTTTTTTGAAGGTCGAAAAATGGCCTTAAAAATGGTGGTATGGCGATAAAAACACCATTTTTCGACGTTTCTCATCAAGCACTATCCATTGGCATCAAAAAATTGCGAAAAAAAACGAAAAAAATTTTCAAAAATTGAATTCTGGGGGGGTATTTTGATTTCTGGGGGGGGTATTTTGGTTTCTGGGGGGGGGTATTTTGGTTTGGTTTCTGGGGGGTGCATACCCCCAAACCCCCACGCCCAGGTGTGGTTAGGTATCTTATTTTAAATCACCATGCTCACCAAAATTTACTATGTCAGCTCAATAAGTTGGCGTTGAACCATTTAATTCCGCTCAGTTTGATGAACTTTTTGGCTACATTTTCCCGCTCGTGGCAGTTAGAGGGTGTTTTAAATTATGCAAAAAATTAGTCAGAGTTTGGCCGCATTGTAAACAAACGCAATAAGTTCTACGTAAAATTAATCGCTAGAATTAGAGATATCTGAAATCGTGTCATCCTTTACGGAAGCCGTGCGTTTGCTGCTTTCATTTGTTTTATATTGTCTCGCAAGCATGTTGGTTTACACTATGAGCATTCATAGTTGATACATTGACTTACTGCGAGCTCGCTCTCATTGATAAGCCATGTTTTTTTAGACCTTACGTAATTTTCTGTTGACCTCTTTTCTAGCCGTTTTAGATACCACTTCAGTAAGTTTGAGCAGTCGATTCGGAATCGGAGGATATATTAACCCCAGGGGCCAAATTTGGGGAGTAATACCTAAGCTGTCTGTACTCCTGCAAAATGGGAAAACCCAAAAGTTTACGTTATGATGGGATTTCTTTGGGCTCCTGTATTTCAAAAACCAATCCGTGAATTTTCTTTAAATTCTAGAGCAAGGTCAGCCAGGACACTACTTGGAATTAGTTGAAATTTAAATTAAATTCATAAGCTGCGATTTGAGACATTGAAAAATTAAGCATTAAAATAGCATTTTTTCTACGGTTTTCGTCAGTGTACACTGCAGTGTAAAGTGGTTTTCACCAGTCGATAGCGCATCAAAAGCTGGTTTAGGCTGGCATAAAAGATTTTTCCCGCGGCAATTACATAAGTAGCAGAGCCGTCGAAATTTTTTATGGTAATCCCTCGTTTCCGGGTTTAACGAGTATGATCGAGCCACTTTAATCGAAAATTCGGAATCAGGGGCCCGGGATATCTATTGAGCCGAAAAATAAGCATCACTGTATTATCCATTAAAACCTTTTTTTGACACACACACACACTAAGACAGACAGACAACTCGAAATTAATATTACAGATTATTCGCCCATTACTCGATTCAATGTCTAATGTTCGAAATGTAAAAACGTTTGAAAGGTAACGGTCTCGTCCGCGCATGGATGCGAAGTTCGCGCGGTCTGGTTGGACCCCCCTCCCCCAAGAACGAAACCCCCCCCCAAAAAAAAAACCGACGAATCTGCAGAATCGAAATTTTTGTGCTAGTCTTTTTGGCAGTTTCGCTTTTTCGCACCCCAGACTTTGGCTCATACCTGGGCGTGAGGGGTTTGGGGGTATGCACCTTCCCAGAAACCAAAATACCCCCCTCCAGAAATCAAAATACCCCCCAGAATTCAATTTTTAAAAATCTTTCTCGTTTTTTTCGCAGTTTTTTGATGCCAATGGATAGCACTTGATGAGAAACGTCGAAATATGGTGTTTTTCGCCAAACCACCATTTTTTGACCTTTGCAAAATCTTGCAGCCCCCAGAATTTTCTTGCTGCCCACGTATGCTTTGGCTGCTGCCCATCTATGCCATAATATAATGATCTCGAATTTTCACTAAAGCCATATCACGTCCATCATTCGACTTCAGAAAATCTTAGCTGTTACAGAGAAGTTTTGACGAAAAGTGTCAAAATGAATTTGTCTATACGTTATTTCGAAATTATTCCTAATTCCGCATGCTGAATACATGGCTGGCCAAAAAAGGTTACACCCTGGTTTTACAGTCCACAACTCCAGCTGATAGAAACAAAAACTTCTTAATCAGTCGCATCAGTTGGATGAAAATGTGCTTGTTTTAACCGTGTTAAAAATTTTGGTTATCAAATAGCAATCCTTGCAGAAGGGCGATTTGTTTACACGCTGCTTTGATATCGTTTAAACGCGGGACAAAAAAGGGTAACTAGATACTATTTACAGTGAAACATGCAGAAACTATAGGTTTAAAATTTGAAAAATTGGGGTGTAAACAAATCATTGTTGCGTACGGAGCGATGGTAGCTGGCCAAAATTTTTTACACGATTAAAAAAACACATTGTTATTTATTGCACCAAGTTTATGTTGTAAGATCGGTGTGTAGATTTTTTGGTCCACCCTGTATATTAAACATTCACATGTCATAATCTGCTAGTCAAAACTCCAAAGTTTTTGGGCTGGTACAGTACTCGCTTGGACGTTGGAGTTCCCTGGAGTTTTGTTACGCATTTTGTACGTATTTTTGCATGATGTCTGAAGGAATCAAACGTACAAATGCGATGTCTGTATACCTAGAAAAAATGCATTTTTTAGAGGAAACACCGATATTACTGACTAATCAGACTGCTCATTAATGACTAGACAACGCCAATTTATGACGACATTTAATCACAGTAGCAGACCTTTCTCCAAGAATTTAACCCTTCGATTTATACTCATTCTGAGTACCTAGTCGTAGTGAATTATAGTCTTCTCGTATGTGCACCCAAAATCTTTTAATATGTGCACATTTTCTTAGATTTTTCCTCATTCGCCTAGGTTTTTCAGTGTATATCCGAAGTCTTTCAGTAGGCACACATTTTTCTTAGATTTTTAACATTACCTCATCACTACATCATTTTAATTCTACTCTGATATTTTCGCATTGAGTCATTTGTTTATATGAATCAATAATGCGTTTTTATTTCTTATATATTTCGATTTATGCTATACTATTTATTATAATGTTTTCTTGAGACAGTCTAGCTGCCTAGACTGGTGCTGCTAGGTTGCACGGCAGTCGGAAGATGAAAGGCATGAAACTGTAGCAACCTAGTTTCTCTCTGATGAACTCAATCGCCTATATCATTTTTCTTTTTTGCTGTATGCAAATCCTGCTTACTTCTTCAAGCTTCAGTTTTGTGTCACGTAAAACATGTAATCTCTCATAATATAATTTTTTCAGGTGCTTTTGTGCTCGGTTTTTATATTCGGCAAAGATTTTTCCTGATGTAAATAGACTTTTCAGGACTTTCTTTGTACATGTACAAAGATTTTTGGGAAGAAAAAAACTGTAAAAAGGTGCAGAATTTAAAGAAATTTTCGGCGCCTCGCGCTGAAATTGGTAATTGTATGTCTTATATATCTTTATAATGGCAGACTCTGGATTTAGAATGAGAATTTTTAATTTTTTGGCGCTTTGCGCCGTTTTAGAGACAAATTTAGTAATTTTTGGCGTCAGATACCCAGAAATTAGCTAAAATACACCACCAAAGGTCGAAAAACCCTGTTTCACCACACTAAAATCGCTACTGTACCATATTATAGCGCACAAAAATTTGTATGTATTAAATGTACAAAGACTTTTAGAGACCATCTCTGTTATGTACAAAAGGAACTTGTACAAAAACCACTGCATTTGTGCCTTTTTTCGCGTCTTTGTGTTTCTTTCATACTAATAGCAAGCTACACTTTTACCTATGTCTTTTTGCCTTTTTATTTGCTAATTCATTATTATAATTCCCCCCCCAAATTATCCGTTTTTCGTTTTTGTGTCGTATTGATGACTTTCTATTATTTCAGACTTTGACTCTGAGAATGAGACGAAATATGCGATCTTCAACGCAACCTCATTTGAAAAACTATTATTTTCCTGTTTTTTCATGTTTCGCTTTTAATCATTTCAATTTGTGTTGTGCACATAAACGGGCAGCGTCATAAAGCCTGAAAGTCCATAGAATGTCAAAAGGTCAAAAAAATGCGAAAAAACGTTGATAGGCACAGAATAAAGCCATTTTCGAAGTTTTTCATCGAATCTTATCCATAGATGCACAGCATGACCGATCTACGGGAAGTCAGCCTATCCAGGGGGAGGGTCCAAAATTTTACTTCTTAAGGCCAAAATAATTTCGAAAACTGATTTAAGCGCTAAAATAGAGTTAAAACTACGTTCTGGTCAATTTGAAGCAGTTATGAAGAAATTTTTCCAATTTTATTCCACTTCGGCCTCCATTTCATTTTATTTTCGCCACAAAGTTTTCCATTTTTTCGTTCTGGGGGTCTACACCACACGTGGGCGTGGGGGTTTGGGGGGTATGCACCCCCTGAAGTTGAAATACCCCCCCCCGAAATCAAAATACCCCCAGAATTCAAATTTTGAAATTTTTTTGCTTTTTTGGCGATTTTTTGATGCCATTGGATAGTGCCCGATGAGAAACGTCGAAAATGGTGTTCTTTTGCCTTACGACCACTTTTAAGACCATTTTTTGACCTTTGAAAATTTTTTCACCCCTCCTTCCCAGGATTTCGGTGCTGCCCACCTATGGTCTACACCCCCAACCCGCCACGTGCATGTCTGGTTCCATCTATGAATCAGCATAAAAATTAGCGATAAAACGATTTTTTTCAAACATATTGATGCTGGGGTGTCTCCTGAATTCAGAATTTTGATTGTCTAGCTAGACCATGAATGCACGAAATTAGGGGAAAGAGAAACCGAAAAATTTTCTTAAGTTTCTTTTTGGCTTCAAAAACTATTGATGCGCATTTGAAAACATCGTTTTTAGCGTCTCTGACGATAGAGTCAAAAATGGCTGTTTTGCGCTAGGGCACTTTTGAACTGTAAAAACGCTTAAATTAGGGCGTTTTCTTCGATTTTTTGAATAATCCCGGGTTCTGCGGGGAAAGGGGTGGTGAAAAAGACTTTACGTTAGGAAGGGCAGGGGGAACCCCCAAGACACCCATGTGTGACTTGTGCTTTTGCGCTTTAGTGCATTTTGTTTATGGCCATGTGGAAGTTGATTTTTATTTTCTTACAATCTATTTAAAACAGTCCGAGTCATATTTTGCCACTCGGATTT
>JAVLUZ010000157.1:3607334-3682782 GCA_036768485.1 Mermis nigrescens | reverse complement strand
ATTAACTTCTTGCTGCTATCTATTTCTGGCTTGCCATAGACATACCCCCTTGTGACAATTAGGACTTTTAGCAATTCATTCCGCTTGTCATGGACATACTCCCTTTGTGATCCAAAGATTTTTAGCAATTTATATAATAAATTCAGGGGATTTTTGCAGCTTTTTCACCTCGCTTTAAAGTGAAGAAATTTGTCACCTAGGCACGGTTATAATCGCAATTACCGTTGGCACGTTTATCCAACCAATTTCATATTTTGAGTTTATGTATTTTTTGGCGTAAAAGGAAATGCATCAATTTCGTGGATTTTCGATTAGCGCGTCTTTGTTCGAAACGCCTGCGCTTCGTGAGAAAGACGAGCAGAAGGAAATATGGGCAGCTTATATAATTAAAGCCGACTTCAAAAATGCTTGTTTGGGTGTTTCGCTCCGCCTACACAAAAAATGAGTTTTTCACCTTATAATGCTTCTGTAGTGTAATAATTAATTTTGTAAATAACTGCTCAAAGTTTTGCTACTGGGGAAGGTGTGGTGCTTATCGATCACTTTTCTACTTTTCTTTTATTTCCATTGTTTGTGAACAAGACCTTCAGATGAGCGAAAGAGCAATTATTATACGAATAAATAAAAAATGAAAATAAACACCAAAGAATTCGATGATTTTGTTACTCTTTATTAAAAAACAAAGTTTTTTATTAGCGAGACCAATTATAAACGCAAAATGATGCACTTATTTCAGTCATTTTTTTTGAAAAAATTAAATTTGTTTCGACCTAAAATTGAAAACAACGTGATCAATTGAAATTGGCAAAAACGAAATTTCGTTCTCTTTAGAAATTTGAGTTGCTCAATTTAATGCCGTTGTTCAATGATTGGCGTCTCATTGAAGACGCAGTCATACATGGACAGCAGCTAAATTCTGGAGAGGATAGATTAGTGCAAAACTGGCAAAAATCCTCTGAAAAGTGCGTCGAAAATTCAATTTTAAGGGTCTGAGTTTGCTTGATTCTCGGTAGGTCTAAACCATACATGAGCAGCACCGAAATTCAAGGGGGTCAGGATGGGGTAAATCGCCAAAAATGTTACTAAAAAATAGATTATGGGGGTCTACAGTAATCGGCGATGGTGCAACCCCCACACGCCTAAGTGTGGTATAAACCATACATGGGCGACGACCAAATTCTGGAGGTATACCGGCCCATGCTTTGATCTTAACCCCCAAACCCTCCCTCATGCACATATTTGGTCACAGTACGATCGACTAATACATTGACCGTATAAAACGAGCATTTACATATTTTTCGAAGCTTTTCACGAAACGTTGCGAAATTGTCGATTTATTTATGCTGCATTTCTCGCATGAATTGGGGAGAATTTTGGAAAACAATTCGCCGTCGCGTTTGATGCATTATAGCTCGTATACCTAACCATTTTAATGAAAAATAGGCCGTGTGGTTAACAAGTGATTTTTCCAAATGGATCCGCGCGGTTTTTTTGATGAATTCTAAATGAGTATGTGTGCATATTTGGCACCGGATGAAAAAACTGACGTAACGCGCCCGGCCACCCAGCGAGATCGGCTTCCGTTCGTATCATTTCGTTTAATATATCGAGCAATATTTTTCTAGGCACGTAGCGACTACCTAGAGAAATATTGCTCTCGTCGTTTTATGGTTCCTCACCTTAGCCCGGCGTACCTGGCTAAAATACGCTCAAAAACGACACTCATCACTTTTCTAGCATTATTAGCCAAACGGGCCTATGCTCTCCGCCTAATAACCCGCAGCTTTTTCGGGCGGCACCTTCGCCCGCGCCACCCTATCGAAGCATTGTTATACAAAGCGCGCGCATCAATATACCATATTTGACATATAAACCCCAACGCACAATAAGCTTTCAGCATATAAGTCAAACAATATTATTTTGTACATTATATTAGTGTGCCTAGGTTTCGATACGCTAAACATATACGACGACGACGGTGGCGACCGGGATGAAAAAGTGAACGTTTTATACCGGGCTTATATGTACCTAGATATCCGTAATATATTACCGGCACGTAGCTCACCTATACATTTTTCGTAAATTTAGCTTTTCTCATAAACTGTTCCAGCTTACATACGCTTATATACCGCACAGTACGTAGAGTGGCTTATTGTATATCTAAGGTAAAGCAGGATTTATAAAGTGATGCAAAGAGCGCCGAAAAAGGCACACACGCGCGCGCACATACACACGAAAAGAGAGCGCTTTTTAAGCTGCGCCAGCCAAACGCGCAGTTCGGTAGCTAAGTGAGAAAGCGTGTCAGCTTATATGTCGTCGTGTTTCGTACAATAATCGGTGTAGGTCCTTACAGCTTCTGCTTCTGCTGCTTGCATTCACCTCTCCTGTGCACTTTTGCACATATTTTTATTCAACTCTGGAAATTATTATTACACGCACGAATCGCCCCAAATGTCAGTTGCCGAAATAGCTTAGCTTAGTTAGCTTAGTTCAGCTTAGGCGCTTCAGCTGGTGCAGAGGCGTTTCAACTGAGCGTTACGGCGCTAGACGAATCTTTTGACGGTCGGTTCTTCCTCCACTCGACAGAAATTGAAGCGGAAGCAACTGGCTGGTCATCATTTCCTTCTTCTCCCATCCTCATTGTGCTACTTACGTACTTCGTTATTACTTTTTCGCGCGTTTTGTTAATCAGTCATAGAGGTTTTAATTTGTAAATTTTTTCTGCAAGCTTTGTTAATAATTTTTAGAATTAGCAAGCCTTCGCTTAGGATGCAGCAAAGGTAGATTTAGAGAAGAATCGGGATCCTCCCTTGAATTCTATTACTAATAAATGAGCTGATTTTGGGTTTTCAGTCAAACTTCGCCGACCTCAGCTGATTTCTCTCATTTCAATTAGACAATTGCATGTAATTATACGTGCTGCAGTCACACGTGGGCGTGGGGGTTTGGGGGGTATGCAACCCCAGATGTTGAAATACCCCCTAGAAATCAAAATACCCCCCCAGAATTCAAATTTTGAAAATTTTTCTGCTTTTTCAGCGATTTTTTGAAGCCATTGGATAGTGCTCGATGAGAAACGTCGAAAAATGGTGTTTTTTTTCGCCGTACGACCACTTTTAAGACCATTTTTTGACCTTTGAAAATCCCCCCCAGAATTTCGGTGCTGCCCACTTATGGCTGCAGTGCATCTTGCGTAAGCGATCCTTCATTCGATTCTTTTCCTAAGATTTAATCATCGAACTAATTCGTTCATTAGCTGCCAATCGCTGCACTTGACTCATTATACACCGCAATGTGGACATAAAATCATTTCGCTTCTGGATACTTTTATTTCGAAAAGTTACCTAAATATCTAAAAACACAATGGCTCATTAAGCTCCCTAGTTTTGGCAAAAACATGTATTTTTTAGGCCATTTTTCGGTAATGTCACTTACCCTTAGACGCGAGGGCTGAAATCCGGCATTTGTAATACAGTAGTTATATTTATCGGGTAAGTCAGATTAAATTCACTTGAAAATACATTATTTTGGGCCAAATTCGACCAACAGTTTTAAATTTTTTGACCCTTCAGCGGCGGGTAATATCCCTCTCATATCTCATGCATGCATCTAACCCTCCCCTAAAAATGGCCGGCTCCCAAAATTTTGAGCTTTTACTTTCTAATTCTGATGCTTTTATTCCTTATTTAACGAATATCATTCGTATAAATTAGTGTCGAAACATGCCAGTGCTGGCGTCATCGAGGAACGACGCGTCCGACGGTATTACCGAGTCCAGCGACGATATGATTAAGTTCGCCGTCGAAAACGACGCCGCCTCGCCCGTCGATTGCGCCGCGTCAAACGACGACGGCGCCTCGCCGGCGGTTTCGCCCTGCGGCGATCGAATCGCTGGTGCCGCGTCGCTCGAAGTTGACAGGGTTCCTAGGACTCTATTGAACGTAGTTGCGGCGCCGGCCTCTGCCGCGACGGCAGCTTATTCCGCCGGAAGCCAATCCCAGGACAAAACCAGCGCCGGTTCTATTTTGTCGCCGTGTTCGGCCGCTTGCTCGACCGAAAAGAAAGCTTGCTACAAGGAGTTGCAAAAATGGAGCAAAACTCTGCTTTACATGATAGGTGAGCTTATTTACACATTTCTTGTATTATGCAATATGTTACCCCAATAATAGCGTTTTTCTTTGTGTATTTATAGCGTTTTGAGATTTTCTGCCAAAAAACGACACGCTCTTATTTTTCAAGTGCATGCTGAAATAGTACGATTGACATCCGTAACGTGTCTTTGTTCTTTGTAAACTCTTGCTCGCCTTTATTCGATGAATATGGAGATTGTTCATGAGCCACTATAACGTTTACATTACACATTCAGTTATATAAGTAGTTATCATTATATACATTAATTTATATAAGTAGTTATCATTTTATGATCAACCGTCAAAGACCGATGAGTAGTAGCAAAAAATATTTAATCACATTTTGACATCACTTTTTTATTTAAATTTTTTATTTATTTTTTATTTTTTATCACGTTTAAATTTTTAATATTTTCATCCGGAACTTCGTTTAAGTAGTCCACCATCGCATTTTCCTTTGCAATAACTCGAGTTCGTTTACTAAAAATGGCGGAAATTTCGAAAAAGGGCTCGTGTCATCATGTTATTCCTAAGCATGCTAAATAGGACAAATACGTATATTCTTATGTCACTCGCGTAGCTAAATTGCCGAAATAACGCGATAGGAAAAATTGGTAGTGGTCAACTTCTGGAAAAAGTTCTTTTTATTTTCTTTTATTCAATTATTGATACATCTTATATTATTACTTTGTTATTTACTTTACTTCACTGAAAATGGAGAAATAATTGGAAAAAATTGAAATTGAATTAGTTGAAAATAATAAAAAATTGATTGGTCGTAAGTTTACTACCATAAATTGTTTGCTAGGTTGACTGTCAATTATGCAATAAATAGCCTATTCATATATCCGCGGCATAATATCTACTCGATTTTTTTACGGTCATTAATGAATCAGGAAAAAACAGATCGCCATGACGTCAGCCTGAACTTTATTTGCACTATAATGTATCGATAGTATTTTTAAATTATTGTCCAAAAACCTAATTCGATTGTATTCAGTGGTTTTAATGCATGGCTATAAAGGCATTTAGAGGTGGGTGAATTATCGGCAAAGCAGTTTAGCCAATGTCATTTGGCTTAGCTGATTATTTTATACGAATTTAGATATATTTTTTACTTTCCTATCAAAAAATGGCTAAAATTTGTAAACCTATATCACTTCCTCCAAACTTCGTCATGATTTTTGGCACGAAAATGATTATTGAAATTCAGGAAAAAATCTATATTTTTGTCTGAATTAGCTTTTTTATATTAGATTGGGTACGGGTTTTCATGATTTAATTAGATTGCGTCAGGCAGCCGAAAATTAACGACTTTGTTGTCGATTAGAAATAAGCAAATAAAAACAATAACAACGATGTATCATTCGTAGTCATTTTTTTCTATGCCCCGAAGTGGGAGACTACATGCAAATTGATAGATTTTCGTTTTTATTTCACAATCATCAACCCACTTCAGTGAATCAAATAATCTGCATATAAAGCGAACTTTCAGTCGCGTTATGGCTGGTCTGAGAGGGCGTTCTATCGAAGAACTTTTTTCTTAGCTAAAATTGCCTTTAAAGATTGGTTGTCAAAAAAGCGTGACAGCGTCTTGATGCTTTCTGGTCGATTTCAAACGCTTTTGCAAAATTTTCCATTTCTGCCGCTTTAAATCACGATTTTATGTTATTTTTCCAAAAATTAGTTTACTGATAAGATTTAAAGCTAATGGGTCTACGAATCCACCCACATCCTTTTGTAAATCGTAGCTGAGCAATTCGCTTAGCAATATATTTCGCTTCGTCTCTTTTTATGAGGCCTTTAAGCTAATGATATGCGGCGAATTAGGCGGCTTAAATTTGGCACCACGCGGTGAATCGATTTCTTTCAAAAAATTTCAAACGCATCGACGCGTGGCCCATCTTTTATCTAGAGATATCTAGCCCGGTTCGACACACGCTTACGCATACAATATTAGATTTTGGCATTCTTGTCCAACCTTTCTCTTTAAAATTCCATTTACGCCCGCGGCTAATCGCCGCGCGTAGTTTGGCGGTTTTCGGCGCGCTGGCTAATGCAGAACGCATCCGTTTTCACGCGCGCTTAACGAGACGTAATAAAAGTTTGGCCCTGTCATTAAACTCGCGTAGCAATGTTACGTATGGATCGTTCGGTGGGTCTCGAAGCGAAAATATTTAAGCCTATTACTTGATTCTCGCGCGTTCACGCATTTTGCACAGTAATCCGGGCGGCTTGTTTGTACACGATCAACTCGAGCAACGACTCGAAGCCCTGGTCGTTGACTTAAATACGTTTAACGAAGCTTCAAAGTTACGGTTTTTATTTTCGGAAGCCCGCTTGAGTTTGATATGGACGCCCAAACCGACCAACTAATATTATTACGTGCCGAGATTCGGCGGTGGTCCTCAGGGACCGCTTTACGCCCGTGTACGAAGTGCTTCAGATTCGGCGCCCATTTATTTCTACCTACTGGCCGTAGTGTGCATTGGAATTCGTCGATACAGTACGCCTCGCCCATTTTTTATACCTACAGTATGCCCTTAACGCGACAAACTCTACGGGCTATAGATACTTCGCGTTCAGGAAGAAACTTCTTTTGGTAAATAAAAACATCAATACGTCGTCACCAAGCTATTATTTTTAAAATGCGTTGCTAATGAAGAAGTTCCGCGCACAGACCTTTAATTACCGAAAAATCGGCGCGTATCAAAAGTATGCCGTTACGTAACTTAGCAGCTATGCAGAAACGTATTTAGACGTTGAAAAACAGGACTAGTCGACGATTAATTGGCCTAGCTTTGCACGCTGTTGCGTTAATTAGTCAGTCGAAATCAACACGCTCTTATCATTGATATGACGAAGTAGTTTCTAGAAACTCGACTCCTGATACGTTGGCAACATTCTAGACTGAAAAAATTTTGAAAATATTTTCAACAGACGCTTTTGAAGACTCGATCGGAGCTGCTTATTCTCTAGAATGGACGGCAACTCTGCTGCTGGGGCGGAAGATGCTAATTACAGTAAGTATCATTACTAGAGCTGACTTACTTAAATCATGAAACACATACTGAGAAATCGCTGTGATTCTTGGTGGGAACTGTATTAGAATTTGGATAATAGAGGGACCGGGATCTCCGCTCAAATTTTATCACAACCTGTCCAAAATTTAGTATTTTTCTTCCTCGCCCAATCAGTCAGCGATGGGACCATACGTGTTCTTGGGGGGAAGGAGTTTCGAAACTTGATCCTTTAGAATGGCAACTGCCCCCTCCCCCCACAATGGCTGCGACCCCTCCCCCATAGATGTGCAAGGTCAAACGTTTCAGAGAGGGGTGAAAATCAAAAACTTGGAAATAGATGGTATCACTTTAAAATCATTCGTTTTTGAGAATTTGTGGCAAATATTTGCCTTTTTGAACTTACTGACATAACTCACGAGTATATAGCCTTTTTGGACTAAAAATAGCTTCGTTTATTCCTTGAAGTCGAAAAATAGATATAAATCCCTTTGAAATCCATAAAACAACTATATAGCATTTGAACTCATACGGTATGTTTCTGAGTCCAAAAAGCTATATAGCTAGTTTTCTGAGCACAAAAAGGCAATACAGTGATGTTTTTCGGCCAAAATAGCTATATAGCTCAGTTTTTTTAGAGCTCAGAGGGGAGTAATACTTCCTCTCACCCCTCCCCATGCCCATTTATGCCCTCCCCAGAATTGTCTATTTTTCTTGAAAATTGTAAAAAGCGTGCCTTTCTAAGCGTTTGTAGCTTATTTTTGGCTCAAGGTTTCAAATTTTCGGCGCTTCGCGCCATATACACTTTTTTGACTATATTATTTTTTCAATTTACTCGGATTTTTCTAGAATGTCCGCGATTGATTCAAAATAGCAGAAAATACTTCACATATGGTGCGAAGTGCCAAGAATTTGAAGATTTTCTTACCAGAGATGCAATTTTTTTATCTTTTCGAGCATTTGCCTGAAATAATTTTTTAGGCTAGGGGGCGGCTGCCGCTCCAACGCACTCATTTTTTGAAATCATTCGTTTTCCATGCAAATTTTGTTCAGCTGAGGGTTTTTCATTGCTTAGTCCTCTTGAAATATCAACCTGAAAAATGATTTTTTCTAATCGCAATAACATTGCTTTATAGAAACGCATTCCATTCTCAAACTCGCTTAAATTCAAGGCACCTCCCATCTAATTTTATTGCGTTCTTGAATGAGAAAGAATTTTAATTATATAACGTTTACGGCGGGCGAAATATGTAGGTGCCATTTCGTCTCCTGCTCCAAAAATTGCATTTATTTGAATTTTATGAATAAGTCTAGAGTGACTCCTTATTAAGCGCCCGGTTGCGCGCAGGTTTTCTCATTATTGCTCTCACATTTTATGGATCCAAAATTAAGAATTTAAGAGCTACGCAGCTACAGTATTCGCATCAATGTGGGCCAATGCATTGCGCTCGAATGAGTTCGAAATTAGTTTTCCAGAACTCCGTATCCAAAATCTATAAGCTTCTGCGCAACGTAGATAATATAAAATGCAAAGGTGCGGCGTTATTTTTCGGTTTCAAGGGCGTCGAAAAGCTCCTGTCTGCAAGCTACAGTATTAGCTTGGCAATAATTTAACGGCTTTTGCGTATGATGTCAATGTTTTAGGTGGAAACTGTGGCAAAACCTCAAAAATTAACATATAGGAACACGTAGCAACTCGCCCGGCTTCGATAAGTAAGCGTTATAATAGGCACAGCGGAGCATAAGCCGCCCGGGGCCC
This sequence comes from Mermis nigrescens, assembly GCA_036768485.1. Taxonomy (NCBI): domain Eukaryota; kingdom Metazoa; phylum Nematoda; class Enoplea; order Mermithida; family Mermithidae; genus Mermis; species Mermis nigrescens. The sequence goes on along the minus strand of JAVLUZ010000157.1, from coordinate 3,673,873 downwards.
TCAGAGTCCCACAATCGTTTTCCTCGGTTCGCCGTGTCGACTGGTTTCAGAATTTTAATATTTTAAAGTAATTTGGTTCAAATGCGAGAATACGACGAGGTACCACCCAACGTATGGTACCGTATTATTACATCGAAGTTTTTTACACGCATCGCTGCGTTTAATATTAGGCAAGCCGGAGGAAGCCTTAATTCGGAGTGCTAGAGCATAGCGCATGTTCTAGCATAGCGTATCTTATAGCGTACCGTGTATGTTATAGCACGACATAAGTAATAGCATAGCGTAGGTTATAGCATAGCTTATGTTTCAGAATAGCTCGCTCGTTCGCTTACCTTGCTCAAAATTACTTATTATTTATTGCGCACGAGCTACCTAACGAACGAAATTTTAGCGCGTGGTTTGGGCAAGATTAAAAATTCGACCTCGCACGCGCGGTTACCCGGGCGACCCGCTGGGACAGCCGCGGCCCGGGTCCACGAGATATGTACGAAACGCGTAACCTAAAACCTACCGGTGGCTATTATTACGCGTTCGTCCTATGTGTAAGTACGATTTAATTTGCTTAAAACATCGGTTTTAGCTAACGAATATTTCGTTAACGACCCGATTTGAAGCCACACGCTTGCGTTTATCAATTATGAAACGTGAGCTTACAGTAAGCTTAGCCTAAAATTCGTATTTGCGTTCGACGAGGATGAGTACAGAAAGTGGATGGAAACTTCACGTGCGCTCTTATTTTTACTTATTATCCGAACGAACGGCGCGTATGCTAATTTTGGGGGCTAAAATCCGGCCGGATATTGCCGCACACTGTAAAATATAAAATATAATACAGTATATAAAAAGGATACACGTTAGCTTAATGACAAGCTAAGACCGGGCGTTGAAGGATTTTTATCCATATTTTCGGCTTTTTAGCCCGGCGCGCTCCCATAGTTACCATTAGCACGTTCCCGAATCAATAGAATTATAGGTATACGCGATAATACGCATAACTACGTATTATTATTATCCGCGTGGTAGATTACATATACGAAATAATGATTGAGGGGCCGAAAATGGAAAACAAAGCGGCAGCGAAAAAATGATTCACAGTCTTAAGCGTTTGACGACTGAAAAAACCACCAAACCGACAAATTATTCTCATGGGCCACCGCATTGTATTTATGTGTACAAATATATTTCTCGCGTACGGAAAATCAGCGAGGCTTACAACAAGCAACCAATTTAGCGCCCACGTACGTACACGAAATCATTATTGTCGTCAGCCGAAAATAATAAGTGAAAATTCGGAACCTATGCAGGGACGGTCTTTTTGATCCATGATCGCTATTAGAATGCTGATGATGATAGGGAAATACTCTTTATAAAGAATAAGAGGCGGATGGAAAAATGAAACGGAAAATAATGAGGATAGCTGATTTAATTGGCGACTAGCGTGTAATTTTAGCACTGAAGCATTTAACAGTAGAATGGCACAACAATCTAAGAACAAAAAATACCAGTGTGTAAATTCAGTTGTAAACTCGGTTGCAGTTAGAAATGCACCTGCGTGGGTCCCAGAAAGGCAAAATTAAAATTTTGTGGCGAAAACATGGCAAAAGTAATATAAAAAACGGACAAAACCGCAGTTTTATTACATAAGTGCTGAAAGGCGATCAGAAACTGTCCATTAAGGCAATTTTGCGCTATTTTAACAAGCTTTTGCTTAGCAAAAGTTCTTCGGCTGACCTTCCGGCCGGTCTGACCCTCCTAAATCGACCCTGGTGTCATCTATGGTCGCAGTCCAAAGAACCCCTAGAATCTGGAAGAATCGAGAGACCCCGGAATTCCTTGTTTAGTGCTACTTTTGGCGATTTTGCTCCTTCAAACTCCAGATTTTAGATTGCGACCCTAGCATTCTCCCCACTTAGATTTGGAATGCGGTTCTAGTTGATTATATATTTTAATTTTCAAAACCCACTTAATATCGCACAATAGTTATCATAATTAAAAAATGTTGCATCATTTTAGAGAATTTTGATTTTTTATATTTCGTCACTTCTCAAGGTTATCAGCGAGTTGTTGGGGATGAATTTGCAATTAAGACTTTTAGGAGCATACATATGAGGGGAGGGATAAGGGATCTACCCCACCCAAAGTCGGCCGTTTCCTAATCCCCCAAAGCCGGAAAATTTTCGAAGAAATCGGATTCTTTGGCTGTTTTTAGTGTTTTTTCTGGTCGTTTCTAGGCAAAAATCGCACTTCATTACCTCCCCCCCCGTAAGATTGGCCGGGGACTCCCCACCACACATGGGCGTGGGAGAGGGGGTTTGGAGTGGTATGCACCCTCCGAGAAGCCAAAATACACCCTCAGAAATCAAAATACCTTCCCAGAATTCAATTTTTGAAAATTTTTTTCGTTTTTTTCGCAATTTTTTATGCCAATAGATAGTGCTCAATGAGAAACGTCGAAAAATGGTGTTTTTTCGCCATACCACCACTTTTAAGGCCATTTTTCGACCTTTGAAAAATCTTGCATCCCCCTAGAATTTTCTTGCTGCCCACGTATGCTCCCCACCCAAGTTTTCGAGCTGTTACATGCATGCTTAGGAGTATTTGAAAAAATATGGATTTAGATTCATAAGTTTTACGGCCTGAAGTATATTCAGAAAGTTAAGATGGCGCGAAAGATACAGTAATTCGTGACTTATCGGTTAGCATATCACAGGGGTACTAAACCCCCAACCCGAAATCCGGCGGACCCTCCTAAAATTGACAGACCCCCAGAATTTGATCTTCGGTGTTATTTTTGACAATTTCGCCCCATCAGATCCCCCAGAACCTGGTTGCTTCTCAGGTATGGTAACTCTCCTCTCTAACTCTTTTTACTGAATTTTCGATCTTTCTCCTTCCTGCTTGTATTGCCATTTATAAAGATATATATATGTACGAGTATTTAAAGTTCAACTTCAAGTGTTTGAGTACGAATTTCGAGACGGGCGTTTGGGACCTGAGTTCAAAATATTTCCTAGATCATTAATTGCTGTACTTTTATGTCATTCAAATGCTGGAAGCAACATTGTGCCTTCCCTTGCGCTAGAATGCACTTCAAAATCGGCGCAAGCATAGGTGGGCAGCACCGGAAATTTGGGGGAAAAAATTTCTGGAGGGGTGAAAAAATTTTTAAAGGTACAAAAAATGGTCTTAAAAGTGGTCGTATGGCGAAAAAACACCATTTTTCGACGTTTCTCATCGAGCACTATCCAATGGCATCAAAAAATTGCTAGAAAAGCAAAAAAAATTTTTTCTGGGGGGGGTATTTCAATCTTCTGGTGGGGTGCATACCCCCCAACCCCCCACGCCCATGTGTGGGCGCAAGTCTTAGTGTAAAAGCTACCATGATTGACAGTTTATAACGTTTTTACAAGAAATTATGAATTTTTCAAGTCTTAAGTTGTAGTTTCTAATCTATGTTAGCGTTTAAACAACTTAAGCTTTCATCAGTTAAGCATTAAAATCACTCTGGATGTTGACGTTCAAGACAGCTGACCCCTAGAAAAAAAGGAAAAAAAAGCAAAAAAAACAACAAAAACACTCTGAGTGTAATAGCCAAGATCGGAAATTCTATTCCTCATTCGAATGTTTTCCAAGGAAGCTAGATACACATTTTTTTAACAAAAAAGTGCTCAAACAAGGCTGAAAAATATTTTAACGTGCACTTACATGGGAAATAATTAAACTGAGATGAAGGGAACTGGTTGGTTCATCAATTATCTTTGCGTCACCTAGTAAACATGTGAATGGATGTATGATTAAAAAATTAGCTTGATTGGCGAGATGAGTATTCTTTTCTTATCAGGATCACTAAACATTGCTATACATTACCAACTGACGATGGACTTATTATCCATAATTTTAATAGTTTAATTAAATTTCCATAAATTTACAAAAAAACGAATCGAATTCATAACGTCCTAGTCATTAGCTTGATTAATCGGAAAAATCATAATTTCTTCAAAGAGTTCGTTATCTTTGATAAACGACGATAAGCGTTGTTTTGATACTTGTCTCTTTTCTAAATCTGACATACACTTATAATACTTGTTTAGTAATAAGCCTCATAAATAAAAATTAGTTAATGCTGCTAGTAAGTTTTATCGAGCATGATCCGTCGCATTGTTTTTTCCATAAAAATAAGTGTGCTGCATCACATTGTGCTAATACTCCGCAATATGAAATTATATGCTCATCAAGGTCCTAATTTTCGTTTCGGTCAATTATTTTTGTCGTAATAAGTATCAAAGCCTTTACGCCAACTTCAACATTCTGATCGGTATTAGAGCGTACTAGGTTCTAGTTATTTCGATTTTTTCTAACGATCTTCCTTTTTAAACAAGCTGCATTACGACCATTGCGAAATTAGTACCTACACAAAGGCATTTTTATTTATTTAGCTTTATACCAGTTTGGCTGAATAAAACTTAACGACAATTTTTGTATCGAGTTTATAAATATCGTGAATTTTTTTACTCAGCCTTCACTCTGCACCTTTTGCATGAAAAGAATATTGTGGAATAAATGCCAGCCAACATAAGGAAGATGCAAAGTAAAGCTTTCTCTTTCTTGATACTTTTGCGCTTTTACAATTTTTCTGCGAATCGTCTTAATGTCGATAAAGTCATTGAAACGTACCAGCGTAATTAAGGCATGATGAAACATATGAATAGTCAAAACTGTTGGGATCCAGCAGGTATTGAACACAAATGGATAACGCGGTAAAATCTCATTTGCCAAAATATATTTTTCGAGCCTCCATTGTTGACGAGAATAAATTAACACACAAACCGTGTTTTCGTCGCGTCTGGTCTGTCCTCTAAACACATTTGCACGTGGAAGAGAGGGTGGGGGATTTGGAGCTCCTTAACCTAATAGATATCTCTCGATAGACCGATAGACTCTTCGCCTTCCACCCCCAAATTGAATTTCTGAAACTGTTTCCAGCGATTTAGCCCCATCGGACCATACGTGGGCAGCCAGAAAATTCTGGGGGGAGGGGGGTGCAAGATTTTTTGAAGGTCAAAAAAATGGTCTCAAAATGGTAATATGGCGATAAAAACACGATTTTCGACGTTTCTCATCAAGCACTATCCATTGGCATCAAAAAATTGCGAAAAAAACGGAAAAATTTTCAAAAATTTAATTCTGGGTAGGGTGTATTTTGGTTCTGGGGGGTGCATACCCCCCAAACCCTCCCACGCCCAGGTGTGCATTGGACCCGGCAGAACTGGGTTGCTGCCGATGTCCGAAATATTCTAAATCGTCTTTCCCAATTCATAAGCGTACCCTTAAAGATGTGTTAGGACATGGAGGGAATTTCGAGGGAAATCTTACTCCTAAAATCGGCCTTGTGAATGTCTATTGTTTTTTGTTTGCAATTCCTTCGCAGCGGAAAGTGAGATTTTTCACCAATCGACAATCTCTCGCCATTGATTGAGCCGAAAGTTTTTCAAATCCTAAGAATTTAGTGTTTAGGTTAATTATGTATTCATTAATTATTATAAATTATTAGTCTTACCTAGAATAATCAGGCTAAGAAGCAGCTAATTGCAAAAGACTTAAATTTTCAGCTTCCTCGATAATATTTGCCTCAGACAAACGGTTTTAGCAGATAGGCTGAAAAACTTGATTATATTCATACTTATGTGCGATCTTAATTAATTTGCTGTTAGAATTCAGTTTTTATCTATTTTGCTTAATTTTTCATTTTCCCTTCAAATTTATCCTCCTTCCTTCGAATTCATTAACCTTTCACCCATACACTTGCTTCGCTGTGAACACACATGGGCATAAGGGGGTGAGATGAGGGGTATTAACCCTACCTAAGGTATTGGAAAATCAGGCACTGTCAGGCGATTCCGAGGAAACGAAAGGTGCTGCAAGACAATTGTTGAACTTAGTGCGGGAAAAACGTAAAAAATTGTACCTGGAAACCGTTAAAATATCAAAATTTTCCGGCGCTGCGCGCCATTTCGATAAACATTTGTATTTTAACGCTAAAAACCCATAAGTTGACTAAACTTTACTAATTAGGTTCAAGAAACCTAGTTTACCCTCACATAATGTGCTACTGTACAATATTATAGACCCTAAAATTTACATGCACAGAATGTATTGACTTTTTGGAATAGTGTTTGTACATGTGCAAAGACGCCTTGTACAAAAACAATGACCGTGATTCACTACATGATCATTCCCGGATTTCACCTCCCCCTCTGGCTACCTCGACCTTGCCCAAGTATGGCTATGAAACAGGTCTTTCCCGTTGTGATTTCGTCTGCTTATTTTTGAATAAATTAATAAAAATGTAGCCCATGCCGTGGTCTAATTCCATGTTGTCGGTTTCGGTTATTTTTAAAGCACCACACTATCTAAAATTGCATTCTAATTAGCGTAATTATTCTATAAGCGCGTTAATTGCAACTTGGTATTCGTTCGCTCTGATTTTAGAGACCCGACCTCAAAATTGATTTTTCAGCTATGGTTTCCGTCCTCTAATCATAATACCTTACGTTATACATATGCAACTCAAGTTTGATTAATTTTTCAAATCGGCCCTACTCGGTCCTCATTATCTCTCTCTTATTATCACACGAAACGGCTTATCCAGCCATTCAAATATAGCTACCCACATACCTAACCTACCTAATTTGCATAGGTACGCATTTGATTTGGGTATTTTACCTGGAGACGGGTTCAACCGCACTAAACCGTTCTGAATATTTTACGGTACCTATCAACGAATTTTTCGTAAATTTTTCGTCAGCTAGATCGGGCCCCTAGCAACAAGCTACCGTACGTTTTAAATGCATATAGATTGCGTACAATAGAATGGTATAAGGTTGAAATATGTACGCATATAATATGCAGGCGAAGGTAAAGCTAAAATTTTCGTTTGCATGCTGAATGAGATTTGACACCTGCTTATCGTTAGCTGGCTCATGCGTTCGTCAGGCTTTTAGGCTAAAACGTCACATATGCTTATATAAGGTTGGTCGGAAAACTTTTGTACAATTCAACGATTCCCGAATATAACGCACCTACGGTGATTACGTGGCGTAAGCGGTGCCTGGATGCGGGTTCTTCAAACTAGGGGCCGTTTCAGAAGTAGTGATTGGTTTCCTAGTCAAACTTTGTATAGCAAAATGCTACATAAATAGGATTTTTTTCGAATTTATTTGAAAGTTCGTCTTAAATGCTTATTTTGCTTGATTGCAAGTTATGGCAAGAAAATGAATTTTTTCACATTAAATTTTTTGTATAGAATATAAGTGAATTGTTTTAAAAATACGTTCGCGTCTAAATTTTGGGCGGTGTAGCAATTTTTTGAGACAAAAACTATTTTCGGGAATAACTCACAATTATCCGAATCGTGATTAGAAAATTGTACGATGCAAGATGGCCATGCATGGGCTGGGAAGCTAATAAACTCTTTGTGCCCGATGGGCAAAATCTCAAAAACACCAAAAGCAGTCTGGCGCAAGAAAACGTATTTTAGGGATTGAATTTTGATAGTGACTTAAAAGGAGGGGCATAGGAAAAAGTCGCATATGCGCTCGAAAAATCATAAGAATCTACTTAAATCAGATTTCTCTAAGCAACACAAAAATCGAAGTATGTTTTGCGGAAGGAAGCTGTGGCCACAAGTTGGCGTAAGGGGTTTCAGGGGATTGCACCTCTAGAAGATAAAAAATCCTCACAGATTACTGTAGGCGCCAGGATTTTCTTAGTAACATTTTTGACGATTTCACCCAAGTAGACCCCCAGAATTTTCTTGCTGTCCATCTACGGTTGTGGCCTCAGTTTAAGAAATAAATAACACAATACTTTATTCTTTAAAGATCAAACAAATCAATTTTATTAAAGAAATGACAAATCATTCTGTTTACTAACCTCAACTGAATACAAGTCCGAACGACCGCTGTTGCAAATGTATTGAAGTGCTGTAAGGCACTAAACATGCGCAAACAGGTTAGCACAATGGAATTTAGAACATACGGCGGAAGAAGAATGATGAGCGAGATAACCGTGCTAATAAATTTAATAGTGCATAATAATAGAGTGGTAATTTAAATAGCTCATATATGTAAAATGCCGAAGCAGGAGAAAGTATACCTACCTACATCATCTCATCAAGCTAGCATAACACGTGTTACTTCAGAGCCATAATAAATAGCATGATGCTAATGTCATAATTTTTCTTCTATTGAGCCTGTCAACTGGATAGTGATTAAATTGTCATGAAAATGTGACACTGATCTCAAGCTAAATCGGCTACTCTACACAGGCCAAGGTTTCCTTCCAAGCCCTCCACCAAACTCCAGAAAAAAGATATTGTGAGAGGACGCCTTCTTTTTTCAGTGGCCGCAGAATATACTTCGATTTTTGTGTTGCTTAGAGAAATCTGCTTTTAACAGATTTTTATGATTTTTTGAACGCATAGGTAACATTTTTATAGTTCCCTCCTTTTATGTCTCTAATAATAAGTAATTATAAGTATGTTCGCCCTTTTTATTCCATCGTAGCATTTTTCTTTGCTAGTACCCTACTTTTAATTAGCATGATTTGAGTAAATCAGTCAGCAAACACATACAGTAACATGCCACAATAATGAAAGCACTCCGAGAACGCGGAAAACAATATAGTTCTGATAATCAGCAATATATTTTTAAACATGATCACCTTTTACCTTATTAAAACAAATCAAATGTTTTCAGCGTAAACTTCACGCAACTACTAGGTGTAAGAAGACTAACATTCAGATTCGCAACCCTGGCGTTACATTGAACATTTTCTAAAAAAATTGAGCTTTTTCAATGCTTTAGAACTAAAATTAATTTTAAGTGTAAATTAGCATAACTACAGGGTGTAAAGAAAGCACGCAGTCAGATTCGTAATCCTGGCCTTACAGAACATATTTTGAGAAAATATTTACGTTCTGCGAAGCTCTGGAAGTAAAATAAATTTATAGTGTAAGCTTTACAAATCAACAATTATTGAATACTTTGAAACATTTTTCATCAGATATCAGAATTAGCTTAAAAGTTACGGAAAAACAAAGAAGTATAAAATATTTTAGAAATAAATAAACAAATTTTTCTGTACTGGACTGAAAAATATTTTTAGCAAAAGAAGGAAAATGTATTGTCGATTAAACGAGCGATGTAATGCAAAACAGACATGCGAGTCAGAATAATGACAATTTTTACGCTTGCCCTTGTAAACACTTAGGCCAGTCGATATAAATTAAAATTAAACCGATATTAGAGCGTATTCGTGTAATTGCTAGCTTTCCTTGAATAAAAATCCCCAAACCCTGCAAATGTGCAAGCCAATGACCAGACGTGCTCGTAAGGGTTTGGGGTCTAGACTTTAAAGAATGGAAAACTGGAAAATGAGGTAAAATGAAGACAAAAGTCGATAAAGATTTAAATTCTGTTTTTTGACAAGAAACTGTGTAATAAGGTAGTTTTGATGCTACTCTAGCGCTTATATCATCTTTTGAGATTATTTTGGCCCAAAAAGCTCAGTTCTTGACCCCCTATCCAGACCGACTGACCCCCCTTCCCAGATCGGCCGTGCTGTGCATCTATGCCAATGAGGCTCCTAAAATTTTAAAACAGGCAAAATAAAAAGTAATTGTCATTTATAAGATACTCTTAAAATCGATTGTTAGTTCAAGCGCCTTTTCCTCGTTTCGCTGATTTTACGCTCACCATCTGAAAACGTAAAAATTTGAATGGCTGTTCGGACGTGTTTACCAAAATCACAACTGTTGCTGTGAGAGCATTGTATTAACTATGCATTATTGCGTTACAAGTGAGATTTAACGTTGGCCGGCCGTTTTCTTTTGAGGTTTGGAAAACGTAGCAAAAAAGTTCACGGATAAGCGATCATGGGCCAAGATATCGCCGTTCGTAGACCAAACAGACCGACCAAACGTTGCTCAATCTGGGACGGAATCAGGTGAGACAACTAAATTGTATTTAAGTTTTTTGGCAAAAAATTTCGACTATTTTTCGTGTTGCGGAAAACGACGAATCGCGACGTGTTATAAGTTGCAATGTGAACGCAAATAGCGGAGGCTTTGTGGGCACTCACCGCATCTATATTTTGTACTGAGGTATTTTACAAACATTTGTGGAGTTGCTAAAAGATAATCCGTTGTGAGCACACCTCGGCAATAGACCATCCCAGCCCGTCCATGGAAAGGGCTGATGCAAATGTTGGAAGGGCTGAAGGGTCCTCTTGGATGGGCCGATTTTGAAAAAATGTGGAAAGCAGTTGAAAATCGAACAAAATTGTCTTTTTTGACCCATTTTCAGCCCAATAGGGGATCAACCAACCTTTGACGGCCCAAAGTTGGACGGGCTGAAGCTTTGGCTATTGCCCAGGTATGGTTGTAAGCTATTTTTTTAATTTGCATTTTAATTCGGAAATAAATGTTAATAGCCGATTAATTTAATGCAGTCCGGTTTAATAAATTTATGGATATCGATTATAATATAAATCTGTAAGAGCTGATTACTAGCGAAGTACGAGTTTTGATGAAACTGGACTTCGAAGTTCAAGTCAGAAGAGATAACGCTTGAAAAATGGACGACGAACTTGCTTATTCGTTTATCAGTTAAAATTGGTAATGAGTCAATGAGTCAAAGAGTGACTGGCAATACGGACTGGATGTGATACTATAAATTTAAATTTATGTGCATTACGTATGTACATACGATTCAATCAGTGGCGGATCTAGGGTTTTTGTAGGGAGGCGCAGACCTGAAATTTTTAAATTTGAATTAAAATTTAAAATTTTTTACATAACAGTTTTAACTTTTCCCAAAACAGTCGAAGATGTGTAAAAAAATTCGCTCTTCACGGTCGAAGTCGCATTTTTTGCCGTTTTACGTTTTCTACTGTTATTTAAAACCACTTTTGGCGCTAAAATTTCTCGAAAAAAATGCAGATTTTTTTAAAAATTTTTTTTTGCAAAAAAATTTTAAAGCTGTTCGATCTTAGCGAAAATGCGCGAAGAGCAGGAAAATCTTTAAAATTAATGTGGAAGGACCTGTAGATGACTTGAATCACTGCTTAGATTCCTGCAATTTTTTTAAAATTTATGCTTCAAAATTGGCTAAAACTTAGCTGAAATGGCCATTTCTGCTCCAGAAATCGTTTTAGGGGTTATGAAAATTTTCACTGCTACAAAACCAATTCCCGGTTCCGAAATATGACTTCCCTGCCGCCAGAAAAGCAAATATACGTCGCCGACGACCAAAAATCATTGCAAATTACAATATCCATTCCTTATCTCGTCGACTATTTTGAGCCAATGAAAGGGGGACGGCCGCCCAACCGCCTCCCTTAAATCGGACCCTGGATCCAATGTTCTCGACCTGATTTCGGCTGAAAGTTTTTTCAGATATATTTAGGCGTTATTATTTCCAAACATCTTATGTTAGGAAATGAATTCTTTACCTTCAATATTATTATAATCATGCATTATTCGTCCATCGTAAACACTCCTCGTCATCCTTACTGTATTTGTCTTCAGGCGCGTAGCTGTGGGGGATAAGGGAGGACTGGTCCCCCCAAAATTTCGGGAATACGAAATTGTTTTTACAAGGGCCCCTAAAAGAATGTATTCTAGCACACTTTTAAAGTAATAATTCGAAAATTTTTTGTTTCGCGCTAGATTTATTATATTTGTATAACTTTTGTCTTCCGAACAGCCCAAGTTTGAATAAGACGTGATGAATAAGTCGCATTGCACAGAATTTTTCATTTTTGTACCTATTTCTTATCTTTGCAATGTATCGGAACAAGTTACACAATTTTTCGGCCGGGTCAAAAGTTCAAAAATCCTTTATGTGACCATTTTATGCAGCATATTTTTTGGATATGATTTAATCAATCCAATTTTTTTTAATCTTTCCAAAAAATTTTTCGTGTCCATTGCGTAGAGCTCGCTGAGAACCGTTCAAAAACACTATTGGTTTTGTCTGTTTACAAGCAGTTGTTGAGATATCTGACTTCAAAATGTTACATCCCCAAATTCAGAAGGCCAGCTACGCGCCAGTTTGTCTAAAGTTGCATGCGAAAATGTGCCGTTTGTTTAAAATTAGCGACGCGTGGCTCTCATTTTAAAGTGATTTGGCCGTTTTAGTAATAGACTGAGCTCAGTTTAAATTGAAACGTATTAACACAATGTGTTTTCCTAAAAACATTGTTGAGAGGATCTCGAGCGAAGGAACGACTTGTACCTATTGTCTCGGGCTATTCAATTTTCTTTCTATCGATCGTTTTTTCCGCGATTTGATGCTCAATTTTGACGCTTTCAGGAATATATTCTTCATCGAAGGGTACCTAACTTAAATTATGCAATGCTGCGCGTTGTTTAGAAGCGCCCTAGGACACTAAGTTCGGTTCGCCACAGCGTTATCCTACTGAAATTGCACGTTTGTTCTTGAGTTTATCAGTCTTATGATTTTTCGGTCGTCCTCACGAGTTTCCTTGCCATTTGCACAGAGTCTTGTTTCATAAAAATAATTAAAAGGACTTTATGTTTATTTTAGTCTTAAGTTGTTACTGAGCTTAATGTTTCCGGCGATAACATGACCAACACAGTCAAACTTGCTATCTAAAGTGCTAATGGAAGGCACGTTTCAGAGATGAGACTTTTCCAAGCGCCGTAAAATAACTAATTGTGCGGTGGAGTGCTGAAGCGGAATTTTCGATTGGCTGATTGACCTTTGTAAACTAGTTCGATTTGAATCCGCAGTTCGAAAAGTCCATCTCTGGAATACGCCTTCTAAGGTTTTTTTCATTTGAATCGCATCGTAAAAAAACCTTTTCTTTTCCAATGAAAATGTCTTGTAATCAGTGGATTAATTTCAAAAATAAATTCACTAGAAATAGAAATTAAAAAAAGCTTTTCAAAACAATTTATAATGAAGGGACCATGTTCGGACGAAGGCAAATAAAAAATGTCGAGCTTTCGAAATAAGGAAATATCGAATATTATTAAACTATGTACACAAAATGTCCGAAATGTATGGAACCGTGCCCGGAAAATTGCTTTATTATTTGAGTTTCGCGCCAAGATCTAATCATTGACATCGAATTGTAAAAAGAGGTTGAATAAGATTTCAAGCATCTGTTTGAAACTTTTACTTTTGTCTCAACCGAAGAAAAGTTTTGACTAAAAATTCCAAATTTTTTTTGTTAATTTTGATAAATGCATAATTAATGAGTAGTAGAACATGTAGCCTTTATTTTGGAAATGTGTTTAATAAGAGCAAGTATTTTTTATAGATGCGGTGACTAATGATGATCAGAGTCTTTAAACCGAAGTAAACTTTCAAATTATATATATATATTTTTTAAATTAAAAACGAGTTTTGTTGTGCGGTGATTATGCAGCTTAAAATTGACGTGCACAGAAATAAGAGGAGTTCAGGCGAAGCGTTTTGAAATTACCTTTTTCTGTGAAAAAATTCTCTACGCTAGAAATGGTGTTGATTCAAATTTCTAAAAAACACCGAAAATCACTTTTTACGCACAAATAATAATTTTTATGACTCGACTACTGGTTTTTAAGTATCTTGACAAAAATTAAAGTTTTGTTACCCTTAAGAAAGTTCTGGATCCGCCGTTAACTATCCGCTAGAATAGAGCCCGCAAGAACAGACTCAAAGTTAAGCGTTTCCTCTGTATGTAAGGTTGATTCTTTAAAAACAACGAATTTACATTAGTCTGCTATTTTATAACAAATTAGCGTTCAAACTGAAACTGTGTTATGTATATATTTTTACGATTTAGGGTTTACTGTGTTGGTAACCAATGCTAAAATTACTGTGCACTAGTGATCGACCGGGGCCCCGGCCCCGGCCCCGGCAATCCCCGGCCATTTTTCAGCATCCCGGCCCCGGCCGGGGCAAGGTCAAAAAATGGCCGGGGCCGGGGAAAATTTAGTGTAATTCGTATTTTGTACAGGCTGTGATACTGGCACTTATTTATCAATGAGCAAGTGTTAATTTTGAGAACTGTACTGATTAGACCATATGTATACTTACTTAGTCCTTGTCATAAGTTTTCTACTGTGTATAAATGAGCTTTTAATGAATGAATGTTCAGGAAAATCTGCATATTTTCGATTCCTCCACTTAACTTATTTAAACTAAATGCTACTTTTAACTCATTCATTCATAGCTATGGCTAAAAGATTTAGAGTTGACAAATACGTTCTATTTCTAGTTAGAAATTGTACGTTTTTAACAAACAATTTCTACAAAAAACACTTTTACATTCATTTGAATGGGAACCGTGTGCTTTAAAACGCGTTTCCTGTGTAATAGTTATTAGGACCGAGGTTAATTATAGGCGAATATAAACTACGCTGCAGAATTGCGTCCGATCCGATAAACTAAATATGTCTCAAATAGTTTCTAGGGTCCAGAGTTGAGGGAGGGGGTGAAATCCCAAATTGGAGGACCAGAAAATTAGTGGCAAAACAGGGTCTTTTGACTTTTAATTGTATATTTTAGCTAATTTCTGAGTTTCTAACGCCAAGAATTACTAAAATTGTCTCAAAACGGCGCGAAGCGCCTAAAAATTGACATTTCTGCATTCTAAATTTAAATTTTGCCATTTAAAAGATGTATAGGACAGACAATTTTTCATATCGGAGGGAAATGCCGAAAAATTTTTGGAATTTTATACCTTTTTACAGTTTTTATCTTCCCAAAAATCTTTGTACATGTACAAAGATAGTCCTGGTCTTTGTACATCGGGAAAAATCTTTGGCGAATACAAAAAACACTCTTTTGTACATGCAAATTTTTGTATACTTTAATATGGTACAGTAACGATTTCAGTGTAGTGTGGTAGTAGAACATAGTTTTTCGACCTTTAGTAGTGTATTTGGCTAATTTTTGGGTTCCTGAATATTTGACATTTTTCCATTTTTCCATTCTAAGCGCAGTGTTGCTTATTACAAGATTTAATTCGCATATTACAATTTTTGTAATATTTCTCATTTTAGTAGTACAAGTTGTTTTAGCTTTCTCAGTCGAGTTTTATGTGTGAATTCCATCAGAAGCTCATAAAAATTTCGGCACTTCGCGCCGAACTATCAACTAAATTCAGGCCGAATTATCACATTTAGAAGCACGGTCTTTTTGTATTCGGGAAAGATTTTTGCTGATGTACAGAGACGTTTCAGGACCATCTTTGTACATGTACAAAGATTTTTGAAGAACAAAAACTGTAAAAAGGTGTAGAATTCCTTATTGAAAATTCTACCATTTTAAAGATTTTTCAAAGGGGAGTA
The DNA here is from genome assembly GCA_036768485.1 of Mermis nigrescens. Taxonomy (NCBI): domain Eukaryota; kingdom Metazoa; phylum Nematoda; class Enoplea; order Mermithida; family Mermithidae; genus Mermis; species Mermis nigrescens. Next base: position 3,658,509 of record JAVLUZ010000157.1, on the reverse strand, counting down.
AGCGGCTGCAAAATGGAGCCGCTTACCCCCTTCCCCTGAAAATAGCCGAGGAATATCATGTGACAGAGGATTTGGGCCATCCCCCATCTCCGCTTTGAAGCCCCGAACTTCCTTGAAAGTCAGAAAATATTTAACCACCCTCCCCATTTTTTGGCGAAAGCCTGTGCTTTTTTGGCTATTTTTATGTGTTTTTACCATTTTTGATCTAGTCGCTAACCCCCTCCTTCTAAATGGCGCGGGACCCCTACCCTAGATTTCCAGCCGTTACATGTAGGTATACTGAGGGAACCTCATAAAATTTTAAGCGATTACATGCATGTTTTATAGTGATAGTTTATCTATTTACTCTAGCTCACATAATAAAATAATGTATCACTTCGTGAAATTCTAATAGTTAGGTACACTTTAGCCATACTAAAAATTAAGTTCAAAAAAATTCAAAAGGTTTTCACCAAAAATCGTCTGACAGTGACTTGTGTCTTGGACCCTGAGGGGGTAATACCCCTCCCCATATGGGAATGTGTGATGTCTCATTTATTACATCCAATACCTATTGCATCCAATTGCTACAGCAGCAGTAGCCGTAGCTTAGATTCGAATGATACAGAGTGTGCTAATAGCAGCGACATAGACCTTATTGATGATTCAGACAATGAAACACTAGACTAAATTTGTTTCTTGTGACATAAATAGTAATAAAACTTGATATGAAAAGCCATTTACTACTGAATGGAGCAATCGCTCATTATTTCTTTCCTATGCCCCCCACCCCAAGTATGTTCATGCAATAATATTTTCCTTGTCTGACCCCGGCCAGCCCCGGCCCCGGGCCCGGCCCCGGGCCGGGGCCGGGGATTTGTTTCCAGCCCCGGTACCGCCCCGGCCCCGGCCAAAAAAGTCGCCCCGGTCGATCACTACTGTGCACTTTCGCACTTAAAATAGGCACTGCTGCGCCATTTCTTCTTTTCTATAGTCGTGTTTTGACCAGATATGCACCTGGGGTTCTAGACCACAGAATGAAAAAATTAGGATTTTTTTAAGGAAAAAGGAGCTAAATTGAGATCCAAAGTCGATGCAAATCGAGAATTTTCTTCGAAAGTACTTGAAATTGACCAGAAATTGCAGTGGAATAACAAATCTTTACGCTATTTTAGCTTTTGCTCTAGTTTTTAGGCTATTTTGGTCCTGACAAAGCTGAGTACCTGAATTCCAGACCGGCTGACTCCCCGGAAGGATCATGCTGTGCATCTACATACACTTGTGATTTGTGACCATAGATGCACATCATGGTCGATCACGGGGTTCAGCCGGTCTTGGGGTGGGGTCAAGAATTGGATTTGTTTAGGCCAAAATGACCTCAAAAATTGATATAAGCGATAAATAGCGTTCAAACTACGTTATTACAGAGTTTCTGGTCAATTTAAAACACTTTTGAACAAACTTTTCAATTTTCATCCCGTTTTGCATCATTTTCCCGAGGAAATTTTTCATTTTGCTATCCTTGAGGGTCAGGACCTACCAACACCCCATGTGCATGTCTGCTTGTGACCATGCATGGGCAGCAATTAAATTTCGAGGAGTCGATTGGACAAAATTGCTAAAAATAGCACCGATAATTCGATTCTGGAAATTTAACGATTCATTGGGGGAGTTTCAGATTCTAAGAGAAGTAACCCACGCCCATGTTAACATACTGTATTATATCGTATTCTTAAATTGAAACCCCAGTGATTATATTTCGAGCACGACGTCGAAAGTTCTGGATAAATGCAATAACTTAATTGATTTATTTTTGGCGTCGATAAACAGCATGTGCAGTCCACGCATTGGCCATTATTTTTATTACTGTCTCATCAACTGATCCCAATTTGCTAGAACTATATTTTAGATAATTTGTGTTCTATGAGGTATGACTAGGGTCGAAATCAGATTGCCCTTTAAACTTCTTTGAAAGAACGCTATGATTGATGTCTGGTATTTTCTGAGAAAAAATGAGTTATCGTGCTTTAGGGCCTTAATTTGACCAATTATTTACTAATTTCGCGCGCCCTTTGATTCGTCCTGAACGCAAAAGCTAAATTATCTTTCCACATAATTTACTGGTTTCGGGTGAATTTGTTGTATTAATTATTGTTTTGCAAACGCGTCTGTCGCATCCAGCTTCGGCCTTCTGCCAACAAAATATCACAGTATTTCGCTTCATCATTTTCGTTGCAAACTTTCTTATCAGGTTTCGACCAACAAACGCCTATTTTCTTGGTGTTTGTTGAAAGTTGATTTTTCCTACAAATTTTATTGCTCAAATTTGAAGCAGTTGGCTCAGTACTATACAGGCACGTGGGGGAGGGGCTGGAGGTAGACCCCGGGAAATTTATTGGGGAAAATGAAGCAAAATGAAAGACGAAAATGGATTAAAAATGAAAATTTTCTCAAAAAGTGTTACACGATCTTACATAATCTTGCCTCCCACTTGGAGTTTTTTCTCCTTCCCACAGAATTCGCGAATTTTTAAAAAATTCGTGTACTGTATTATGCGTTTTTATCTATCTGCTTGCTCAAAAGCGCCAAATTTGGCGCCATACTAATTTGCCGACAACATTTTGTTCAATTTGGTGGATTTTTTGTATTTTTCCCCGAAATGTTTTCATGTTTTTACGTTGTAGAAAGGTAGAGCACGCATGCATATGAGGGGCCGCTGAAGGGTCCAAAATTCAGGTACCTACTGTCGAGCGAGCGATTGAGGTCTAAAATGGTGTATATTTCGGAAGTTTTGGCAGTATACATCCAACAAATGCAACTTGCAGTAGTAAAAATCCCAGATTTCACCCCTCCCTGACTTGAGATTCTCAATTTTTCCTCCCTGGTCACCCTGACCTTGTGCATCTACAGATCGTCAGAAACGCCATAAAATGATGTTTTTGACGCGTATTGTCCACCATTTTTCGGCACCCTCAGAATTTCATGCAAAAAATGAGTATATGGCGAGAAGCTTCGAAAATTTGCTACTTTTGATCAAATAGATGGCTACTCGTAAAAACACATAAAACAGTACCTGTTCAACGAATTTTTCTGGAAATTTTAGGAAGTTCTGGGTGGGGGTAGTAAAAATTTTTTGTGGGGGTTCATACATTTCTGTGGGGGGATTGAACCCCCAATCCCACCTTCCCCCGGATCATGTATGGTGGCCACAACCTCTTTTTTACAATTTGCGACATCATATGACCTTCCTTTTCCTAAGGATGATTAACTTTAACTTAAACATGCTTCGCATCGAATAAAGGACTATTTTTGGCTATGCGGACATTTTAACGTGTTTATATTGAGGCTTATTGACAATCCATGCATTTTCATAAAAAATTTTTTTGTATAAAGTACCGAAGTATATTAATTTTTCATAAATTTTTAGAAATTTTCATGACTGAGTTTAGATTTCCCCGCATTGAGCTCGACTATCCTTTCGTAGCATCTTGCTTTTACCAATATATAGTATGGTGTTATATACTAGTTAGTTTTCCTAAGGTAGAGTGATCAAAGTTTGGTGCAACACCAAATTTTTTCTAACCATGTATGAGATTCAGGATGTCGAGAAAGGTCGAAAAAACACATTCTGCACCGAATTGCACTAAATTTGACTTTTTTCACCTAATGCATCAAATTCACACATTTGTCAAATTTTCATCAAACTGAAGGAAAATCAAATTCAAACTCTCACGATAACGAATGATTAAGAAACCAAGCCATTGTAACCAGATGGGAAACACGGATCAAGTGTCTGTTTACTGTGAAAATTTTTTTAAAATCTAAACGTTTTTGCATGCTTTGGCAGATAACGACACAGCTGCAGTCCGGAAAGCGGCTTTTTTAATTAAAAACAATCTACTAAACAAAAATGCTTTTTTGATAGCGACAATAGAGTAGCTTGAAACAAAAAAATTGACCAAGGAAAACAGTGAAACACTTTCAGGCAGTGGGTCGAAGTGCTTGGACGGATTTACTCGTGTTAAGTTCACCTTAAGCGTAGGCAAAACCCCCGTGATGAATTTTTTGTCGCAGAAATAAATCCGGAAGTTTAAATTATGCTCCTTTAGTTTCAGTAGACGTGGAAAATGTGTTTTTGGTGTTCAAATTACTCTTAACCGATTGTAGATAAGGATTTTCGTCCGAAAATATCGAGATCACATTTCACAAGTGCTTGTTTGAATAAAACCTACGAATTATGTACCGAATTTCGGGATTTTTCGCACCAAATCGTGTATGTATATTTTTGCTCCAAATTTTGCGCCAAATCAGTCATACTCTTGCACCAAATTTTGACAACGTGGCCGGTCTAATGATCAGTCAGAGACCGTTTTTGAGTCGAAATCACACCTGGGCGTGGGGGGTTTGGGGGGTATGCACCCCCAGAAACCAAAATACCCCCCCCAGAAATCAAAATACCCCCCAGAATTCAATTTTTGAAAATTTTTTTCGTTTTTTTCGCAATTTTTTGATGCCAATGGATAGTGCTTGATGAGAAACGTCGAAAAATGGTGTTTTTATCGCCATACCACCATTTTTAAGGCCATTTTTCGACCTTCAAAAAGATCTTGCACTCCCAGAATTTTCTTGCTGCCCACGTATGGTCGAAATGGTTCGAAAAGCTGATTTTTCTATTCAATTGGCGTAAAACTATGTTACTTCCTGTATCTGATCATTAAGGGCACTTTTAGAGGAAATTTTAGATTCGTATCAATTTTCGGTCTTCCCTTAACTTTTCGTTATATTGGCAAAAAGTTTAACATTTTGCGCTTGCCAATATCGTTTTCACCCACTTTGTAAGACTGAATTTACGTGTGTGTGTGTGTGTGTGTGTGTGTGTGTGTGTGTGTGTGTGTGTGTGTGTGTGTTGTGTGAGTATCATCAGCCGATAATGCGAAAAGCTAGAATGTTAAATATTAAGCCAAAATGACCTCAGAAGGCGACGCTTATCCTAAAAATCACTATTTAAATCTTTCAATTAAGTATTTCATAATCATTTCGAGCCTCGGATTTACATACGAATAAGTACGTATAACAATTTTACTTTACACGCAACTTTTTCTTCATAATCAGCTTTCTAGCTGGTATTTAACAATTTCTGTAGGCTTGCCGTATGCATAAGAAAAAATTGCGGAATAGTTATCTGCCTCGTTATATTCTTTTATCCAAATTTCGACCACCCACTTCCAAACACTCGCATTTCAGCATAGGTAAAAAAAACTTTTGCGTCCGCGTTTTTCCGAAAAAGCTACGCGCGCGCTTTGACCGGTCCTCAGTTTTCGTCGATAAGCCAAAAATTTCGTTTCTCACGCCTATCCCGAGTGACTAAAAATTTCGATACAGATTAATCGTTTGACGTGGCGTAATGAAAAAAAGTTGGGCAGATAAGGCAGGGCCGTCAATTTACCGAATTCGCGTTTGGTCATTTTTTGTGGGTGTAGTAAGTTTTTCCTCGACGACTTTCGCACGATTTTAAGGTGCGGGATTTTTCGGGATTCGGCCTTATCTTAAAATGCGGCCAAAAAAGTACTGCGCGGCGCCTTTTCTCAATTTTCCGCCCGTTTCTTTGCCATACGATAATTGCGTCACACGCTATTTAATAGCGCCGCCTATTCACTAAAATTTACGAGGTCCGTGTTGATTGTGTCGGATGGTGGGTTTTTATAATTCTTATTATGGTAAATCATGGTAAGTGGAGGCATATATATGCCCGTAGGGTTAAGGGTATCAACCTCCCCCACCACTGAAAAGTCCAGGCGGTACATGTTGTCCGGCGATTTAAAACTCGAAATTTCTCGGCTTATTGATCAATTTGTATTTTTTAGTATTAAAAGCGATATAATGCAGTTAAAATGAACTAGAAATGCTTTAAAATGTAACGTTACCACGAAAAAGCCTTTTTATGCCATTTCGACAACTTTCGTCATTTGACTAGGAAAAAATCGCGAATTCTGAATTTAATGATTTGCTTTTCGGAATTTTACCCCTTCCTCCGACCTACCGACCCTGACCTTGTGCATCTATGCTTGCAACCATATGCAAGTGGGCAACAACCGAATTCTGTGGGGGAGGTCTAGATAGTCGACAAAAATCGCGATAAAATGCCAAAAATTTAATTTTGAGGTTTGCCGGTTTTTGGAGTGTTTGAATTCTGGGGGCCCGGTCCACTCCTCAACCCCCACACCCATTTTGCTTGCGACAATTCAATATTATAAGTTATTGTTAGTTTTTGCGTTTTAGGCCAAAAATTTTTCAATATTTCTTTAAATAGGAAAAATCATCTGGTTTTTCTACGCATTAATACTTTTTAGGCTATATCGTTTCACTGGTCCGTTCTGAGTACAAATGCCTGCTCACATGTATATCCTAACAAAACATGTTTTTGCGCATTGAAAGACGTTGTTGCGCGAAAACTTTTCCGAATAAAACGAATAGTTTTGCGTATGTGCGTTTTTATTTCTACTTAGCTGTACCTAGCTCATTTTAGGCAAGCATTATCGAGAAATATCGCATCCAACTCTGTGAATCCTTTTCTCGCATATTATTCACTTCTTCATTCACATCATAATTCACAATCGCGCTTACTGTAACTTACTTTCATGCATAAAATTAACAAAGCCGTTTACTAAATCTTTCGCCCGGGCTTGATTGAGTATGTGCGGAATATTTAATGCGCATTTTGATTCGGCACCATTTACATTTTGTATACTACCTGGTTTGACTTTATATCGCCCGTTATATAATATTCTCATAGCTCATTCGTCATAGTCGCTAGCGTGTGTGCTTCTTCGTTTATCCGGTTTATTTTTACCGTTTTCTAACAAAATTTGCCAAATTCGATCTTGCCTTTTTTAAATTAGTTCAACCTTGTGTTGCACAAAATCATTCGGTGAAGTATCGCTCATAACTGCACCGCATAATGTGCATACATATAATATCCTATAATCTTTGGGAACACTTCGTAGACAGTTTGTCGCCTTTTTTTCTAATGTCCGAAGTCCATAGGCTGTGGTGCGTATCTGGAATGATTTGGGGGCTTGAGGTTCCACCCCATTCTCGAAGAGGGTTTTCACCAGAATTAACTCTGTAGAATACCGTAGTTTCAGCGTTACTGTAGCATTCATACTGGTTTTTGAGGTCATTTTGGTCCAAAAAAGCTTAATTTTTGATACCCAAACCGGCCAAACCCGCCCGTCGGCCATGCTGTGCAGTCGTAACGTGGCGAAATGTAATCTAGCGTTACACGTTAGCAAAATTATACCCGCACCGGTTTCCCGAATCTTCCGCTCTGTGTCGCGTGTGTAGTACTAATCGAATAATCGGGCGCTTGCTCACTTTCTGCGCTAATATTCAAAATGATTAAGAAACAATATAACATTAACCTCGCGGGTTTAACTTCAAAGTATCCATTCATTTCAAATTGTGTAGTAGCACCTCTGCTACACAGTGTAATACATATTCACATAGGTGGGGTAAGGGGGTATTAAACCCCGCCGAAGGGTTAGTCAGGCAGGTAATATCCGGCGACTTTGAGCTGACCGAACGTTTTTGCACCATTTTTGGGTAAAAAGCAGCAAAAATGACCAAATTTTTCCGGCGCTTCGCGCGGTATTAGTACTTTTATGTATTTGCTACTAAGAAAGCGCCCAAAATTGATCAATCTCTGTATTTTTAGTGCTAAAAGTCATATAATGCAGTCAAAATGGATTAAAAATGCTATATTAAACGTAAAAAGGCTTTACGGGCTATTTTGACCATTTAGGTCGTTTAAACAGCAGAAAAAAATCATGAACGTTAGATTTACTGGTTTGGATTTCTGGCGATTTTACCCCCCCTGCCGACCCTGACCTTGTGCATCTATGCAGTGAATCTATGAATTTTGCCTCGTCCGAATCTTAGATTTATTGAGAAAACGTAGAAAAGGTATTATTTTACGCATTTTTAGCACTTTTTTGGCTCAAAAGCGTCAAATTTTTGGCGCTTTGCGAAAAATACGCGATTTTTTTACCCTATTTTGTCCAATTTACTCGTTTTTTAAATTTTTCGAAAATTTTTCCATGTTTTAATGTTCTAGAAAAAATTAGCATGTTCAGAAACCTTGAAAAATTGGCGATTTTCAAGCAATATTTGAGTTTCATTCCCCTAATTTCCGTGCTATGCTGTGTGCATGTGTGGTGTAGTATTTATTTTTGTGTTGACATTAGCTAATCCATGGAATCGAGTTTTAGCCAGGCTTTGACCTGAGTTTATTGAAATCAGGCTCAAAGCTCTTCATTTGCAACCATTTAATGTAATAAATGAAGAAGAGTTCTTGACAATTTTTTAGGATTCATCACTTTAGTCTATTCAATTTTTCTTTATGCGCTTGATATTTGTCTAGCAGACATTTTAGCCTTGAAGAGGCAGTTAGACAAGCACCGTCAGGCGATCTTGAGCTTATGGAACGTTTGCTGCACAATTTTTATTAACAAAATTAGTAATAATGCCAAAATATTTGTTGATTAATAATTTTAATAATTATTAAATTTTTAGTAATCCTAACTTCAACGGAAAAGAAATTTAAGCGAATCAAAGATCTTTCAATTTGACAAATTTCCATATTTCTTCGATAAAAGTGACATTTTGCAGTCAAACTTGGTTAAAAGTGCTATGAAACAACGCGGTTTTCACCGCATGAAAGCATTTTATATAAACTATCCTGATGGCTTTCGTTATTTTACTTGCAGAAATGCACGATCATCAGTTGCGTATCCAGGACTTTCTAGCGGGAGGAGGCGGAACCCAAAATTTTCTCTCAAATTGTCAAACATTGCCTGAAAATTCGTATAATATGCTCAAAGTACATATTTTTCGCTATATTTTGATAGGTAGAATTATTTCTGATGCGAAAAAAGTGAAAAGATTTTTAAATTCTCCAAAAATTTTCTTATGAAAAACTTGCTAAATTAATACAGAAATCGTCACAAATCACCGAACAAACACTCGAGAAATCATTGTAGGAGCTACAAAATCTCTGCTCTGTCTGACGTAAAGTATAGTTTTTTAGAGCGCCAAGAGAGTCAGTAAATGTCATTAATGAGTACAATCCCGACGCGAAGCGCCGGAAAACTTTCAAAAGCCATGATAAACATGGCTAAAATTATCGAAAAATACACATCGACTCTTTATTGCGCTGAAATAGTTTTTGACGACAAGGGCGGTGGCCGCCCTCCCCCTCCCCCTCTAAATCCGCGACGATCATTATTTACTAGTCTAGAATTCTGGTATTTCATTCCTTGCAGACCCTAACCGTGTGCTACAATTTTTGAGACTTTCTCGAAAATATTCGTCCAAATTTCTGTCCGAATTAAAAAATCCGATTAATGAACTACAATCACCTGCGTTTTCAGACATTTGTGTGGACTGGATACCGAAACAATCGTGCCTAATTTGCAAAGGAAAACACAAACTGGTAAGCTTAAGTATTTCTTGCGTGACGAATTCGTCGGTTTTAAGAACTTGTCATGTAACCGGAAGGGAGATATGCTTTAAGCATTTGAAAGTTTGAAGTATGGATCAAATATAAAAGATTTGAGGAGATTTAGAAATTTAAAATATAATGAATTTTTACTTTATGAACAAAATGTTTTTTATTAAATCGAAAGTATGGCTGAAATGGTTTGTTCAGAATTTTTCCATTTGCTGAATGGGCAGACAAACATGCAGTTTCAGGCATTTTAAGATTATGGAACATTTTTTGCCTTATTTGTGGGAATTTTAATAACTAATAATGCCAACTAATTCTGCTACCCTAAACACTTCAGCAAGAAAATTCGGTGATTCTCCTGTATTTAAAAAGAAAGTGTTAAAAAAGCCATTGGTGATATATATGATTAAGTAACAAGCGTGGTTAAGTTAAATAATAACACAACTAAATAATGACAAACAGTGTTTTTTTTGTATTTGGCAAAGATTTTTTTAGATGTACAAAGACTTATAGGGACCGTCTTTGTACTTATGTACAAAGATTTTTGGGAAGACAAAAACTGCAAAAAAGGTTTGAAATTCGCAAAAATTTTCGGCGCTTCGCGCCGAAATGAGTAATTGTGTGTTCTATATATCTCTATGTCAGAAATTGCATTTTGAAAGGAAAAATGTCTAATTTTTCGGCGCTCCGCGACGTTTTGAGACAATTATTAGTGATTTTTGTTCTCAGAAACCCAGAAATTAGCTAAAATACACTGCCAAAGATCGAACAACTCTGTTTTTGCCACACTAAAATCGCTATTGTGGTACCCAAGAATTTGTGTGTACAAAATGTACAAAGACTTTTAGGGACCATCTTTGTACGTGTACAAACGGACCTTGTACAAAAAACACTGATGACACACATAGATTTCTCAAGGTCGAAAGTTCAGGGGTGGGGTGAAATTCCCAAATTTGAGACCACTAAATTTAATGTTATATTCTGTTTTGCAGGTCTAATATGAAAAACGGTCAAAACATCCTATATAAAATGTTTTAATGCGGAAAACTGCATTATTTAGTATTTTTATCCATTTCTGTATCGTTTCGTCACTTTTATAAGTAAAAACTATAAGAATTAATCCAAAATTTTGATTTTCAGATCAATTGAACTTCATTCTAGGCATTTTTATAAGTAAACAAAACAGAAATGTGCTAGTCGGCGCTGCGAAAAAATTTCAACATTTTTTCTACTTTTGTTCTTAGAAACTCATGCAGAAAATGTTTGATAGTTCAAAATCGTCTGACAGTGACTCGAGTCTTCGATCCTGAAGTAGCATTATTACCCTCCCTCACCCGCCTGTGGGAATGTGTGATAACACAAGATAGCGTCAAACGTTAATTTATTTACTTTTTGCATTTCAATTACTTATTGCAAGTCTCCATTTGATTTATTTTTCTTTATTTATATGTTTCTTTATTTCTTTATATAACTTATCTATATATTTATATCTTATTAATTTTGTAGCTTACTCGTTCGTTGTTTACTTTTTTATTTACATTTCGTTTATCTATTTCCGTATTTACGTTAATTTGCGCGCGCCAGACCTCAAAATCAGTTGATTCGAACCGCGCGACCAACGCGTTGCCGGACAACGCGAAAGACTGCAAACTGGCAAGCGCTGGCAAGCAAAGCGCAAGCGATTGCCAAACGCCTTGCTCGAGCAGCAAAACTTTCGCGAACAACGCGGCAAACAGTTGCAGGACAACGAAAATGAGCGGCGTAAAAAATGTGGCCGGGGCTCGGGCCGCCAGTTCAAAAAATTTACTTGACCCCGTGACCTTTTCGCCCATCGATTCTGACACGGCCGCGACTTATTCGGCGGCCCTCAACGATTTTTTCGCCATTCAAGCCTTGTTGACCGGCGTTGATCCGGCTTTGCTTTATCAACAATCTTGTTACGATTTGAGTGAGCGACAGTGTTCGTTTTAAATTTTTTCCGTTTTTTACCCTTTTTTCCGACACTTTACACGGTTTTTTCGGCAACTCGTTTTAGCATGCTTTAACCTCAGTTTGGCATTCAGGTGTACTGCCATACATGATCTTTGGGAGGTGCTGCCCTCAGAATAAAAATTTTTGCACCGTGTCCCAGAATTTGGGATTTTCTCAAAAGTTTCGGAAAATTTCCCGGAAATTCGCAAAAAGGTGCTTTTTTAATCGTTTTTAATTCTGTGTTTGCTCAAAAGCGTTAAATTTTCGGCGCTATATTCTCATGTTTTGACTACATTCTGTTCACTTTGTTCGTTTTTTAAAATTTCTATATGTTTATGTTCTAGAAAGATAGAGAAACTCCGAAAAACGTTGTTGTTGACGCGTATACACTGCTTTTGGGGCCAAACGAGCACTTCAAAATTTCACCCTTACCCCAGAATTCCTATGCTGTCCACGTCTGCGTACCGCGCATTTGAAAGACGCATGGTCGGGGTTAGGATTAAAAAAACTCGTAGTTCCAGAATCAAATCTTCAAAATGATTTTTCGCATTTTGTCGATTTTTTATGCCAATGGATAGAACCCGATGAGAAACTCCGCCGCAGTGCTTCCCTGGCACGTGCGCTTTGCGTAAAATAGCATACTTTTCCCGGCGCTTCGAAAAACTTGATGAATTCAGCGAGAGAATGGGAATTTTAGATGGGGTGCGAAACCGACAATTTTCCTAGAGTGACTGTTTTTGGGTTCGAACATCAGAGTTGGTGCGTCTAGAGTACCGTTTCTTAATGTTTCTTGACCATGCTCTTTCTTTTTACAAAAAGAAATTGGGAAGTTTGAACTTAATATAGTCAGAGAATGAATACGTGGCGCGAGACGCCAAAAATTTGACACTACGGTAAAAAGAATGCTGAAAACGCTTAGAGCACCTTTTCTAGGATTTTTTGAAAAATCAAAAATGCTAGTGAAAGGAAGTAGAAAAAATTCGGTCGGGGGTTACCTTTCTGGAAGGCGAAAACCGCCAAACTCACAGAAACATATATTATCAGTGGCTATTCTAGAGGTCAAACCTCAAACCCTCGTGCATGGTCAACAGTCTTTCTGGAGCGCGAACTCAAACACCCCACCTCTTAGGAACATGCCGTTTCAATATGACTGCTATATTTTTTTCGTATTTTTCCGATGAAAAAATCCTAAAATTAAGTTTGCTACTGTTTTATCTTGTACTTTTTAATTATTACCAACTTTTAAATTTTTTGTCCGATTTGATTATTGCGAAAAGCTGGCCCAACGTCCTACCAAATTTTGAGCTATCATGCATGCGGCACATGTATGTAATGGTTTGAAATTCTGCTCGAGTCCCGGGCCACTTAGGGGTTGGGGGGTAAATGACCTCCAATTTTTGGTCGAAAACGGTTAAAAAATGCCAAAAATTCAATTTTTTCCGAAGATTGCGGGGAGGTAAAAATTTTCTGGTTTTAGAGGATGGGGGACGAACAACTGTGGGTGGGGAATCCCCCCCACCTCCCTGTTACATGTATGGTACGGCCTATGAGATAACGCTGCGTCTCTCCTGTCAGACCGTGCCTACATAAATCAGCTTATGCTGAATTGGACTAAACAGCCGGCTTCGTTGACCTATGGTGACGCTAATTGCATGAATCCGATGCTATTCCCCTACCTCGGCGGGACCAATGCGCCCGTAAATTACCTGTTTCAACAACAGCCGGCTCCATTGTGGACCGACGCAGCTCAATTCGCCTCCGTCAACAATAAGCCGCTAGTTAGTGAGTATTTATCCATTAATAATTTATTTTCGTAATTAATAAATTATAATTGAATAATTTTCGAAATTTATTAATTATAATTATTAAATTTCGTGATACATTAACGATATATTAATACTTTTCGTAATTAATCCCTTATGATAATTTTTGCAATCAATGAATAATACACTCGTATTTACTCGCTAAAACCGTAAGATTAACTGGCAAATTTTATTACCCGACGAATGATTGATTCGTGAAACATTCGGTTAGCGGCACCAATTTTTAAAAAATTCGTTTATCTGTTTTTTATTGCTTTTTTCATTTATTCTAGCAAAATTGTGAAAATTGCGATCGTTTTACTACTGTAAGATCAAAAGTTGTCGCGCAAAAAATCGCCACCGTCTACCTTCTTATCCGTTTCATTACGCTATGTCATAGTGCATCAAATTATTTCGTCAGATAAACCAGGAGTTTATAGCCAAGCCAGCGGAGGCTTTTCAATCAGAGATTTGGTGCACCAAGAGAACGACGACGATAAGCCGAGGGGGCCTCCGTCTAAAATCGACGCCCTATTTTCAAAATTATCCAACGGCGAACCCGCCTCAAAATTTTTACAGCACGCTCAAACGAACGACGAACCGTTGGATTTGAGCGTGAAACTCGACCAGGCCTGCGAAGCCGATAACCCGTAAGGATTATGTATTTAACGCAAAGCAAAAAACTTTCTCCGTAGAGTGTAAAGTGAAAATTTTTCCATTTTTTATTAATAGTGTATTAATTTAGATATACTGTTTCCATCGTTCGTCGACTACCGTAAACACGTAATGTATTAATTTAATGGGTACGAATAACTCGGACGAATTTGAGCAAAATTAGCTTTAAAATCAATTGATTGGGGTTGTTTACACCACCCGATTGCTTCCTTTAATTAACGATCGTAGTCGCTTAAACCGAGTAGGGTCAATTGAGCTTTCAACGCGGACTCGACTCCGGCTGGAAAAATGCAATTACACTTGGGATTTGGCCAAAATTCCTGAAAACCTTCTAGCGCCTTCGAAGTGTCAGCTTATTTTTTGATGTTGTAAAGTTGATTTTAATCCGAATCTCGCAGAAAGCGCTCGGCGTCGTCCGTCCTCTGGCCGTCGTCGAATCGTTCTGGCGCTAGCCCGTCGTCGGCGTCGTCGCTAGCGTCGTCCGTCGACGGTGGCGGCGCGGCGCCGCGCGAAGCGAAATTATCGCTGAACAAAAACTGCGTCAGCGACGTCGCCGCCCTTCCGACCGTCAACACCGCGTCGATCAACAAAAAGCCTTACTCGCAGGTGAAATCGCATTTTATGAAAAAATTAGAAATTCAGATAAAAAGTGTGTTAAATTAGGTTAAGGGTGGTTCAAAAAACGGACCGCTTATTGGTCCTCATAACTTCTCTGATATTTCATGCGCTTAATCTGCAAAATGCTGGAAAAAACGACGTCTGCTTAACTTAGCGTAAACCGACAACAGCTCGATCAGCCTATATAAAACTTCACAGCATTTCTGCAGTGGCCATACGTACTTTGACAAAACAGACCGCGTTCAAATCAGTTATGTATCAGATAAGTTATAACGGTTTTTTTTTAGCCACACTGTATAAAAATTATTAAAACTATGCTACTGTGCCTCATAATGAAAGAAATACGATACATCTACGTTTAAACCCGTATTCCGACGTTTTAAAGACGAAACGGTACATTTATCGTTAAACCCGTGACTTTGATGTTTCAAGGCCGACCTAGACGCCGCCGTTCGCGACATCCGATGCGGCAAGTTGGGCACGCGACGCGCGTCCGTCGTTTACGGCATACCGCGGTCGACGTTGCGCAATAAAATCTACAAATTGGAGGCGGCGGCGTTGAACAGCGGCGACGCGGACGACGGTGACGCCG
This sequence comes from Mermis nigrescens, assembly GCA_036768485.1. Lineage (NCBI taxonomy): Eukaryota > Metazoa > Nematoda > Enoplea > Mermithida > Mermithidae > Mermis > Mermis nigrescens. Next base: position 3,643,367 of record JAVLUZ010000157.1, on the reverse strand, counting down.
ACGACGAAGGAGGCGCCAAGACGTCGTCGGCGCCTAGCGTCAAGCGGTTTAAGCACGCGGCGGCGGCGACGCGGCTCTGTTCGACGAGCGGCGACGTCGACGACGACGAGAAAACGCAGACGCGAGAAGGACGTGCGACTGATATTTGTGACGTCGGGCCGCACGCGAATCTCGCCAGGTAATTTGCGAGCGTGTTATATAATTATCTCGAAACATAGTCTTACGGGTTTGAATTGAGGACTGAAAAAGGTCTGCGCCGCCTGGACCATTTATCCCATATGGTTTGTTTACAGTGAACACGTTCGACTAAACATTGGCGTGAGGGTCTGCAGGCGTTGGTGGTGGGGGGGTTGGGGTTTTATACCCCAAGAATCTGAACCCGCGAAAACTGATAACCCCTCAATTGAATTTTTGACGTGTGTTCTGGAATATTTGCCGTTTTTGACCCCCAGAATTTGGCTGCGCCCCATGTATGGTCTTGAGTCCAGAATCCTGCAGATCCCCCCAAATTAATACACCCCAGAATTTGACGTTAGGTGCTACTTTTGGCAATTTTGCCTAATCGGACCCCCAGCATTAGGCCGCTGCCGATGTATGCCTCCGACTCTAGTTTTCCATCTCTCACTCTCCACTTTACGCAAGGTTTTAATTTCTCTAATAAAATAACAAGAAGTGTCCGAGATTTTCATTGCTTTCAAAACCTTTAAAATTCAAAATTTGTGCCTGAAAATTGAAAAAGTCTCAAAAAGACATTTTGCTAAAAATGATGATATCGGAGATTTACTTTTTTTCTTATTCACGTGCCAACGCTCGAGCAATATAAAAAATTTTTCTTATTATGAGTTACACGTATCTTACATGCAATCATTTAATTTTATAAATTAAAAACTTAATTCATTTTAAATTTTTTAATTAGTCAAGTTCTGCCAGAGTTTTTGATTTTTTCGCACGTGGGTTGGAAAACCGTAAATATCATGATCCCTTATTTCTGCCGAAACGTCTTTATGAACCTTTTTCTAATTATCAAGCACAAATATATAATTTTAAAAGGTCTTGTATTCAGTCGTCAATTCGCAATGTCGACTGTTTCACATCGCTTAACTTTTACCATTTCTTTATAACTTTAAACAATTTAATTTATTACTCTATTTCGTATTTTTTTACACTTTACACATCTTTTTACATTTGTCGCTTCACAATGTTGAACACCGTTGTTACACTCTGCACGATTCAAGTTATTGCTTTGTTTCACACCATTTTAAACTATTACAAATCACTTTACATTCGTTGCTTTACAATGTTGACCACTTTACACCATTAAATTACACTTTACACGTTTTAATTTTATTGCTTTGCTTTACAATATTTTAAACTTTAGATTCGTTGCTTTAAAGTGTTGACCATTACATTACATATTACACACTTTGATTTATTATTCTACTCTATACTACTTTACACTTTAAACATATATTTACATCGGTCGCTTTACACGTTAACTATTTTACACCTCTACATTACACCTTACATAATTTAGTTTATTACTTTGCCTTTGCTTTACATCAGGCCCGTATCCAGGATTTTGTTTCGGCGAGGGGGGCTGAAAATTCTGGTTCACTTTATTTCATACTCATATTACACAAATCTATGATTTGAACAATCTACACAACTGATTTCTCATCATTCAATAGACGAATAATTTCCTATCTTCTGTCTTTAAAAATCCTCTTTTGGTGGTGATTTAGACCTACTTCAAGAATTTTTCATTTTTCCGTAAAGGGGACCCTTGTGTGTTTCAAAAATTAATTTTCATTATCAGAGGGGGCGCCCTCCCCGGCCCGCCCCTGAATGCAGGCCAGCTCTACGCTATTTTACACTTTACACCCATTGCTTTACAATCTTGACCATTTTACACCACTGACGCCATTTAATTTATTACTCTACTTTACACTATTTTTACTTTACACGTCACTTTACGTTCGTCGCTTCACAATGTTAACTAACACCATTACATTACGCTTTAAACGATTCAAATTTATTACTTTGCTTTACACTATTTTACACTTTACACCAGGCGTTCTAACGACAGCGCCGATCGCAACGACAGCGGCGGCTTTTTAGAAACGTCGTCGGACGCGTCGAACGACGGACGTCGCTCGATCGCCGACGACGCGAAGACGTCGTCGGCGTCGGCGACGTCGGTCGCCAGCGCTGAGCAGCTTTTGTGCGACTTGGCGTCGCGCTACAGTACGCTGAACGCGGCGGCGGCGCTTTGGTCGGCGGCCGGCGGATTTTCGCCGCACGCTTTGATGACGTCATCGGAGGTATTGTTTTTTCGGAACTTTTTTCTTAAATTTAAATAATTTGTTTTTTTTGTGATTACAAAATCAATAGAAGTCAGCAATACGACAAAAAGGGAAAAAAGAAGAAAGGAAGAAAAGAAAGCTGGGAAAAAATTGCAAGCAAACGAAACTTGATGAAAAAATTAATAATGATCAATAAAAAATAAATATATATAAAGAAGGGGAAAAGGAAGGAAATCCTAAAAATGATGATTATTTCTATAGTCCACTTTTTACGACATTATTTTTCGTTTTTCTGTATGTAAAAATTACTCGTATTTCATATCGTCTCATGTGGTCTCTTTTTCTCTTCACAAACACATTGATTATGTAATTAAATTGAATTAATTATAATAAATGAAAAATAACTCGATTAAATCAGGCAAATTATTATTATAATTCTACCTGAATAAATTAATTTTATGCGTGCTAAACTTTTTTTCCATTTCTGCCTCAGTAATTCATTATTTTATTTTATTATTTTCGATTTTCTTTCTATAACATTTTTTAAATTTAAATAATTTCTTGTTTTTTGTAATCAAATGTTTCTCCTATTGCTATATACTCCTTTTTGCGACATTGTTTTTCTTTTTTTTCCGTATAGTATAATTACTTGTGTTCAGGGGCGGATTTAGGGGGGCGGTAGGGGGCGGCTACCCCCTCCCATTGGCCCAAAATAGTGCGCAAAATTAAGGATTTTTGAGCGATTTTTAGTGATTTTCTGGTTAAAACGGCTAATCTTTCCGCTCAAGTCGGGGTTCCGCTCCCCCCCCCTAGGGGTACCGCCCCGCCCCTCAGGAAAATCCTGGATCCGCCTTGGCTTGTGTTTAAGAACATTTCATGTTGGCTATGTTGTAGTTCATGAACACTTTACTAATTAAATTAAATTGAATTAATTTAAGTAATTTAATTAATTGATTAATTAATTTGAATTGAATTAAATAAATTATTTTAATGCAACGTGGATTTATTTATTTCACACGCGCTTTAATTTTCTCCATTCCTTTCTATATAATCTACCTTGTCTCTCAGTAGGATAAACGTTTTTTCGCTCTATTTTGCGTGATATTGCGTGATATTATTTTTAATCTTTAATGTTACATCCTTTTTTATTTAAGCTTTTATTGTAAAAAAAGCGTCGAAAATGTAAAGTTTAATAGAAACGAAACAAGTTTTTTCCCGAAGTTTATGTTTGCATATTTTTCTAAGCATTTAGAAGCGTTTTCTTGGGATTTCTGCGCATTCGACCCTTAAGGTAATTCTTGATCACATGTGGGCGTGGGGTCATGCACCACCCCCCCCTCCCCAGAAGGCCGAATATCAACAGGGGCGGGGAGGGACGGTGGCCCCCACCCTTGGCCAAAAATATTTGGCGAGATTAAGAATGGATATACAATTTGCAATGGTTTTTGGCCGTCAGTGACCTTAATTTCTCAAATTTTTCTGGCGCTTCACCCATTTTATTTACTTTCTCGGCGACCTGGAAGCACGTTTTTTTGTATTCGGCAAAGGCTTTTCCCGATGTACAAAGACTTATCGGGACCGTCTTTGTAAAAAAATCGATATTTAGCGTCAAATGTTATAAATACAGGAAATCAAGCAGTAAATCATGCTTCTAGACGTCCATCCGCCTTAATTTCACAAATTTTCCGGAGCTTCGCGCCATATTTTTGTTAAAGTCAAAGAACTTTAATGATTTTTTTAACACCCAAAAAACGCCATTCCGCGCATTAAGGGCAAATTTTTGGACCTATTTTAGAATGAATGTTGGACTAGTTGGGAATTTTTTTTCTTTTTTTCGCAATTTTTTTATGCCAAAGGATAGTGCTCGATGAGGAACGTTGAAAAATAGCGTTTCTTCGCCATACCACCATTTTTTAGACCATTTTTTGACCTTTGAAAATCTTGCAGCCGCTCGGAATTTTGGTGTCGCCCACATATGTTCTTGACCACTCAAATTGCTGTTAGATGACCCGGAAAAAGGTAATTTCCCAAAAAATGCTCCTACGGTCCTTTTTGACTTCCGGATTTAATAAGATAAGAAATTTCGAGGAATTTCGGAAGAAATTTATAAAATTTTAGGAAAATTTTACAAAACTTTGTTTTTAACACCTAACGGCGCTTTCGAGCTCAAAAAAACTGGCGCTTGATTCTCTTTTGATTTTTTTCGGAAATAAATTAAAAAATAAGTGCGAAATCCGACCAAAACAACAAAAATAAATAATTAAAAATATTTCGACTTTTTAGAATTTTTTTCATTGCTTATTACTCGTAATACGTAAATTTGAAGGCGGCGCAACCGCTGATCGACGCAATTTCGTTGAACGCGTTCGCCGAGCAGCTAAAGATGGCCGCCGCGGCGGCCGCCGCCGCCGGCGTCGTTCCGGCGACGGCGGCCGGCGGCGAAGTCGCCGGCGCCGTCGCTTCGCCGCCGTCGCGCGGCGTCAATCACCGATCGCCGTCGGCGAAAAGGGCCAAAAAATGATGACGTCTCAGCCGGCGACGTCGTCGAACGCTGCCGTCGCGGCGCCGTCGTCGACCGCCGGCGGCGGCGGCGATATTGCCGGCGACGACGCCGTTGCCGCCGCCGACGTTAATTCGGCGGCGGCCGATTCGTCGACCGACGGTAGGGCGAGTGAGTTGAAGTCGTTTTTCGTGTACGCTTCTGTACACCGGCCACACCTAATTTACACTTTACACTAGCACGTGTAACAGGAGCGGATGGGGGTATCGCCCCCCTAAGTTGGCTGTCAAAATTTCTCGAAAAAATATTGCGTCAAAAGGTTGATTTTAAGTAAAAGTATACGATGCAAAGTGCCGAAAAAACGCTATTTCGCGCGTAAAGGGCAATTTTTTAAACCTTTTTTCGGGAAAGTTGGGGTTCCGCCCATACCTGAGCGTGGAGGGGTATGCACATACCCAGGGGTGGATTTAGGGGGCCGAGGGGTCGGCCACCCCCCCCCATTGGCCCAAAATAGTGCGCAAAATTAAGCATTTTTGAGCGATTTTTAGCGATTTTCGGGCTAAAACGGCTAATTTTTCCGCCCAGGTCAGGGTTCCGCCCCCCCTTTGGGGTACCGCCCTTCTTAGGAATATCCTAGATCCGCCACTGTACCTGCCTAAAAACCAAAATACCCTCCCCAGAATTCAATTTTTGAAATTTTTTTCCGCTTTTTTTCGCAATTTTTTATGCCAATGGATAGCGCTCGATAACAAACGTTAAAAAGTGGTGTTTTTTTCGCCATACCACCATTTTTGTTGGGCGGAATGGTGTCGATTGCCGAAATTAATCAAACGTCCATAATTTATTATAATTTTTGTATAAAAATTGAAATTAATAATATCGATCAGTGTAGTATTTTTATTTGAAATTAACCCAACGACCTGAATTTTATAAGTTTTTCCGATTTATGTGAAAAAATTGTATAGCAGACTCCCTAACCGGGCCGACGATTGGAGAAAAGGAAAAATGGAGACTATTATTTTAAAAAATCATACAAAAAATAAATCCTGTACATTTAAACCTACGAAAAATTGAGCATTATTAATATTTGAAAAAAAATTGACGAAAATCAAAATTTTCTACAAAACTTCTTTGTGAACTTATAGAAAAAGGAATTTACGATAGCTTTCACAATGAATTTATTTATTCATGGCCTTCTTCGAAATTTATTTTTTTAAAAAATTAAATTTCGGTTTAAAATTTAAAAAAAAAATGCTAATTTTTCGCTCAGGCGACGCCGATAAGAAAAGTCGACCAAAACGGGGTCAATATCGTAGGTACGACAAAAATTCGTTGGCCGAAGCGGTTCAGTCGGTGAGGCGAGGCGAAATGAGTGTACACAGGGCTGGCAGTTTTTACGGCGTACCGCACTCTACCTTAGAATATAAGGTGCTTACTATTTAAACGGCTTTATTTTAGTTTACACACTTATATTTTTTAATATTTTCACACCTTATATCATATTTCATCTTCCTAATATCTTACACTTTGCGCTTTACACTATTCGTTTACTCATATTTTGTACACTTTACACTGATACGTTTTTTTCGAATTTTTTCTTTTCTCGTTCATTGTTTTCACATCTGCTCCGTTATTTTGATTCACTATAAGTGTGTGTAAACTAAAATAAAGCCTTACTATTTAAATAGCTTTATTTTAAGCCATACACACTAATATTTTTTAATATTTTCACACCTCATATTTCAATCTTCTTCCTAATATCTTACACTTTGCGCTTTACACTATCCGCTTACTTTATTTTGTACACTTTACACTGACGTTTTTTCGATTTTTTCTTTTTCCCGCTCGTTGCTTTCATATCTGCTCCGTTATTTTGATTCACTATAAGTGTGTGTAAACTAAAATGAAGCCTTACTATTTAAATGGCTTTATTTTGGTTTACACACTAACTATTTTTTAATATTTTAACACATATCATATGTCATCTTCCTAATATCTTACACTTTGCGCTTTACACTATTCGTTTACTCTTATTTTGTACACTTTACACTAACATTTTTTTCGATTTTTTCTTTTCTCGTTCATTGTTTTCATATCTGCTCCGTTATTTTGATTCACTATAAGTGTGTGTAAACTAAAATAAAGCCTTACTATTTAAATGGCTTTATTTTAGTTTACACACTAATGTTTTTTTTATATTTCAACACCTTATATCATATTTCATCTTCCTAATATCTTACACTTTGCGCTTTACACTATTCGTTTACTCTTATTTTGTACACTTTACACTGATGTTTTTTTCGATTTTTTCTTTTCTCGTTCATTGTTTTCATATCTGCTCCATTATTTAACATTTTTTTCGGATTCGCGATCGCGCAACTCGTTCGTTAAGTCGATAATAAGACATAATCGTACGTATGCACCTCCCCCAGAAACCAAAATGCCATCCAGAAACCGAAATACCCTCCCAGAAATTCGAGGTTTTGAAATTTTTTGGTTTTTTTCTCGCAATATTTTGATGCCAATGGATTGTGCTCGATGAGAAACGTTGGAAAAATGGTGTTTTTCCTGCCATACCACCATTTTTGAGGCCCTTTTTTGACTATTAAAAATCTTGCTCCCCCAGAACTTTGGTGCCGCCCACCTATGATTAAATCGAAGAGCTTGCGCATTGTCGAATTTTTGATTCATTCGCAGTGATTCGTGGACTATTCTTATTAAGTTAGTCACTAAATGCGCGTGACGACCACACGCGGGCATGGGGGGGTTGGGATATGCACCTCCCCACCCCGGAAGGCCGAATACCCCCCAGAAACCAAAATAACCCCAGAATTCAGTCTTTTGAAAATGTTTTTGCTTTTTCGCAATTTTTTGATGCCAACGAATAGTGCTCGATGAGAAACGTTGAAAAATGGTGCTTTTCGCCATACCACCATTTTAGAGATCATTTTTTGACCTTGCACCCCCAATCCAGAATTTCGGTGCTGCCCACCTATGTTAACGACTCGAAATATCGGAATGGAATAGCCGGTTATCTTTAATAGGGACTAATGACCTTCTATTTTTGGCTAAAATTGGCAAAAAAACACTAAAAATGGATTACAAACGTAAATTTTTGCCAAGCTTGGAGATTTCCCTATCCCCTATTATACGTGTGTAATGGCCCGAAATTTCGGGCGGGGGTCTCCGGCTGTTCGTAAAAGGGGGAGGTGGATGAATGACTCACAATTTTTTAACAAAAACGAACGAAATTAATGAAAAAATCTAAAAACGATCGAAAAACGTCAGTATTTTTCCCAAAAATCGGTTGGGAGTCGAAAATTTTGTGGCTTCAGTGTGTAGGGGATGACGAACTTAGGATGGGGGAATCCTACACCCCTTTGTTACACATATGCCCCTCTTACATATGTGACCAAATAACTGACTTTTGGCGCCTTGCGTCAATCACTGAATTCTAAGCAGTCCGACAGTCCGATTTGTTGTCTCGAAAATTATGAATTTTTGGACATCCAAATTTCGGGAACATGAATATTTTTTACAAAGGGTCTCCCAAAGGAAAAAATTGGAGATTCTTAAAGTGTGTATGGAAGGCCCCTAGAATTGATGTTAGCACATTTTTTGAGCTAATAAGCCTAAGATTTTTGGGCGCATTAACCCCTGTACCGGCGCCGGCGCCGGTGCCGGTGCTACATTAGCATATTATATAGTGTACTATGCTTCTTCAAAAAGGGTTAAATTTGTACCTATTTTTCACCGGATATACATATTGAGGGCAAAATTTCATTTGGCTAGTAACGACTTCATTATTTTTAATTTATGAATACATATTAATTTTCTCACTTACGCATTAAACAAACAAAAAATTGTAATAAAATTGAAATTCGAAGAAAAATAAAAGTTAATTAGTGTATTATAAGTTTAAGTGTAGCGCAATCAAGATTGGCTTGTGCAGTAGGTGATTCTTTAGTCAAATCGAAATTTGGTCTTAGTGCGTTAGTTAAATTTTCAACTAGTAAGAAACAAACATGAAAATAGCCACAAAAAACTTTTTTGAGGTTAAATTAGTTGAGTTTATCATTTCACATTTTCAAAAGCCTCTGAAAACAAACATGGGATATATTAGTAATGCAATAGACTTAGAACTTCATTTACAAAGTTTTAACAAGCTTTTTATGAATAATTTGGAGGAAAATGTTTTGCATAAAAACAATTTTAAAATTCTAGCTGCGTTTTACGGTCTTCTGCTCAGGAAATCGAAAAATTAAAAATAAAAATGGATTTGATGAAATTAAGTTGAAAACTACTCTGTAGTACTCATCCTTCTTGCCTACAGATGGTAGAATTAGAAGAACTTTCCACTCTATATGTCGATGTTTTTAATTTTAATTTACTTTATTTATTAGTGTCCACGCTTCTTGCTGTTAATTGATGTTTTCAATAAGATGTGTTTCGTTAAATGAATAATTCATTTTTAAAGCTCGAAGACTTGTTCTGAAGTTTAGTCAAAATGCTTCACTATGCTAATCAGAAGATTTTATTAACAAAATGCTACCTTTTTGCGCCTTTATGCATTAAATTGGTGATAAATGAGCTTTAATTATTCTTTTTACACTAATTTTTCTCTTTTATCTAGCACCGGCACCGGGGCCGGTACCAGCCTAGCACCGGCCCGGTGCCGGCACCGGTGCCCTGGACATCACTGATATATATATATATATATATATATATATATATATATATATATATATATATATATATATATATATATATATATATATATATATATATATATATATATATATATATATATATATATATAATGTGTAGATCTAGTTGAGAAAAGCTCAAAAACCCCAAAAACACTATTATTTCTGCCTATCCATAAGTAGTTGTTAAGATATCCAACTCAGCAATTTCCGTCACCCCTCCCAAAATCAGGAGGCCAGCTACGCCACTGTTTACCTAGAATTACTTACACCTCGAACAATTTCGGCTCTTTTTTGATTTCTTATTTTTCTTCTTAGCCAACCTCGTTATCATTTTTTCCTTTTCCTATCGATTTTCTTTAGTTTTTTCTCTGTATTTTCTAAAATTTCTTACCTTTATATACATTTTTAATTTACTTAAAATTTTTTAACTTTTATATTTATTTGTGAATTTGATTTTTATTCCAATCAACTTTCTTGCAAGGTCAAAGAACGCAACCTATTGCGACCTCGCAAACGCGATGCAAACGTACAAAAAATCGCCGCCCCCGTCGCCAAAACGGAAACGGCCGTCGATTCTGCCTCTGGCGGCAGCAATATTGAAATTTCTGGCCGCAGCCATATTTTAACCCCTGACGGCAGCTATATTGAAACCCGTGGCGGCAGCCATATTGAAGTACCGGTCAAGTTTCGTCTATCGGCTGCCGACGATCGTAAACACTCAGACGTCGACGACAAGCTTTTTGCCGCCGGCGGCAAGTCGCCGTCGCCCGCCGTCGACGCGACGGTTGCCGTCGTCGAGCGAGCGGCGGATGAGGTAGATGATAAAAATCTAGTGACGCCAAAAGCTAGGCATTCGCCCGCCGCCGCGACTTCAAATTGACGCGGTGTAAACTAGGTGCAAACCGGACGTCGTCGTGTAAAGTAGGCGTTGAGGCGTTCTGTTGAACATTCCTATAACATTTTTCGCCGCGCGATCCGTCCGCTCCTTTATTCTACCTATTGAATTTTATGTCTCGTGCGGTGTAAAGCAGCCCGGGGATCAGTGTAAACCGGCAGAGGTTCTGAGATAAGTCTTGTTTACATCGGCTTCAAATTACTAAATTATTTTTGTCGCTTTAAACTGCTGCAAAGGACATTGATTTTGTCTCGTTATCACTTTATTTTACACACAGGACTTTAATCCTAATTGACAATTTACCTTGGTTTACACTCGCTACCGTGATCCCGTTCCAGAATGTTATAAGCTAACCGCAGGGTATCTAGCAAGCATATAGCACGGCGCTACGGTACTTGCTTAAAGTACTTTATATCCCCCAATTTAACGTCGAAATTCGTAAAGGTAGTTTAAGTGTAAACTGAAATATTTTATTATCAGGAAAACATTTACACAAATGGGTAAAATATAAGACGAAACGGCGCGACTACTGAACAAAAGGACGTAGTACAGATCACAGAACGATCGCTCAAGTATGGCCCAAGTAATTTGAGAAATCAAAGTTTACTGATTTTCTTTTGAATAAATCCAGTGGCGAATTCAGGATTTTCCTAAGCGGGGGGGGCGGTATCCCAACTTTTCCAAAATCAGTCGAAACTAGGTCCGAAAATTTGCCCTTAAGGCGCGAAATAGCGTTTTTCGGTGTTTTACATTGTATATTTTTACATAAAATCACTTTTGCCGCAATATTTTCTCAAACAATTTTAAGATTTTTGACAATTTTGTGCGAAAAAATCATTAAATTTCTTTGACTTTTATAAAAATCTGGCGCGAAGCGCCGAAAATTTGTGAAATTAAGGCGGATGGACGTCTTGAAGCATTATTTACTGCTCGATTTCCTGTTTTCATAGCATTTGATGCGAAACACCGTTATTTTCAATTGAAAATAGAAGAAAAATATGCAAAAATAGAAGAGAAAATGGCTTCCAGGTCGCCAAGAAAGTTAATAAATGTCATTAATAGTATGGTCACTGATGGCCAAAAATCATTGCAAATTGCATATCCACTCTTTATCTCGCCAAATATTTTTGGTCAATGAGGGGAGTGCGGCCGCCCCCCAACCTAAAATCCGCGCCTGAATAAATCAATATATCCCAAAATAAATCAGTACATATATCCACAAAAGTCTGTAAATTTCCGATCACTTACCTTTGGCGGAAACTTGCGTTTTTGGAAATTTTCAGGTGATTTTTCTCCTTTTTTGGCCAAAATTTGGAGTCGTTATACCAGCAATAAAAATGGCGAGAAACACTGATCCAAAATTTTAAGCCGTTGCATGTACGATCCTCATTGACAAAAATCCTACTGCGTTTTGAATTTTTGTCTTTAACACTCGCGCTTACATCATGGGTGGGCGTCACCAAAATTCTGGGGGAGGAATGCAATATTTTTCAAAGGTCAAAAAAATAACCTTAAAAATAGTGGTATGGTGAAAAAAACATTTTTAAACGTATCTCATCGAGCACTATCCGTTGGCAGCAAAAAATTGCGAAAAATCGAAAGAAAATTTTAAAAAATTGAATTTTGGGGTATTCTGCCTCCTGAGGGTCGCATATCCCCTAACCCCCCCCCCACATATGGTGGATTCCCTAAATGTTTCTCCTCATGCATTTTGGTTCCTAATCCCACAATGCACATGTTTGTAAGGCCAAAATTTCAGTTTAAACCATATACCATATTCACTGTTACCCGGTTCGCAAATATCCATTCCGCGACTAATTTGCCAGTGAGAACTAGTCTTAATTGTCTCGTGCAATGCACTCGTGTAAAGTCGATTCGTTGTGTGTAAAGTCGATTTATGAGTGTAAAGTCGCTTTATTGAATGTAATGTCAATTGTTTCAGTGTAAATGTCGATTTTTTTGTTCCGGCTATTTAATTTAAATGTGGTTAAATTGTTTTTATGTAAGTTATACGCCAGTTATTCGCATGTATTGAGATTCGAATGGTCTTTTTATAGCATTTGACGACTTTTCAATTAACTAGTCGTCCTAAATCTGCACGAGGGTGTAAAAATAGCTCTGAATATTGCTTAGTCTGGGGCACACATGGGCGTGGGGGCTGGAACCTCCATCCCCTAACCCCAGAAGTTGAAACCGCCCCTGATTACTGTAGACCCCCAGAATTATGTTTTTAATAGCATGTTTGGCAATTTTACCCATCCTGACCCCCCCTAGAATTTTCTTGCTGCCCGCGTATGGTCAGGGGTACGCCTGTTCGGTTAAAGAATTATACTAAAAAATCAGAATAAAATTAGAAGGATTTTTATCAGACTTAGTTGATCTTTGACCTTCTTCAGCGAACGTGCGGGTTAGGCGCCTATAGTTTATCCAGATAATTGTGCATGCGTTGAAAAAGGATTTAGGGGTCTAGGCCATACCCACATCTGGGCGTGGGGGGTTTGAGGGGGTATGCACCCCCGTGAAACCAAAAATATCCCCTCCCCAAAAATCAAAATACCCCCCCCCAGAATTCAATTTTTTGAAAAATTTTTTCGTTTTTTTCGCAATTTTTTGATGCCGATGGATAGTGCTTGATGAGAAACGTCGAAAAATCTTGTTTTTATCGCCATACCACCATTTTTAAGGCCATTTTGTTGGCCTTCAAAAATCTTGCACCCCCCTTCCAGAATTTTCTTGCTGCCCACGTATGGACCTGTGCGTGGAGGTATGCACTTTCCCACCAGAAACCGAAATTCCCCCTAGAATTCAATTTTTGGAATTCTTTTTTGTTTTTTTTCGCAATTTTTTTTTGATGCCAATTGAACGTTGAAAAATGGTGTTTTTACGCCCTACCACCATTTTTAAGGCCATTTTTGACCTTCTAAAAAATCTTGCACTCCCAGAACTTCGGTGCCGCCCACCTATGGTCTTGGCCATATATAATTATGGGGAGCAGGAATTTCGTTTCAGTTTTTCAATATTATGTTTTTCTGGTCAACGCGCTAGGAAAGCTTGAAACATAAGGCAAATTCGTTGCCAAAAATTGTAAAAAAATTTCTACAAAACAACTCTACTTCGCCTGTGAAGCGTATTTTAAGGTAATAATGTGCCATCGTAACGTTTACGTTGCTTATTGTGAGGCTTATCTTGAATAAAGCTTAAATATTTGGGGTTTTAGCACTCACTCGACGCACAATGGCTTATGCTGACCCGGCATAGTAATCTGGTCGGACATCGACAATCAATGGAACCATTGAAATTATACAATTGGGTATCCTTTTTAGCAATTTTCAATCATAGGAAAATTTGTTTGGCGAATATCACCAATTTCGGGCTTTTTTATCCCGGACCATCCCCAAAAATTTAGACCCTATTATTTAACTTTCCTACGAAATATCGTCTCCGTGGCTTTTTTCTGAGAATATTTTAAGCTCTTTGCGAAAAAGGATGTAAATAAGGAGTAATTCATATTAGGCTAACAAAGATTCTTTATCATACACGAATGGAGAATCCCCACCCAAACCTCGTCCTCCTACGATTCTTACACTCCCCCTTCATTTAGGCGAAGACTTTGTCATTTTTCGCTAAAAATTGTAAGTAGTTTACCTGCTGAAATGAGCGTCTATCTCCTGTTTAAAATTTTGAGTCTTTCCATTAACATTTCTTCGTTGACTGTCTTACTGTAGCGGCGACGACATATAGAACGTGCCACGAGGCGAACTCTAAACGTTTTAAACTCATTCGTTAAATGACCTTCGGCTTCGTTCGGTGAATTTAAACTTTCGGCATACTGTACGTTTACATCGTTTTTATCCATCGGTTGGACCAAATTATTTGAATATATATCATTTTAGAGTCGAGCTACGCGATTCTTTTTTATTCTTTCTTTTGCGTTGCTTAATGGTTGTTTTGAACCGCGTTTTACACACTTTTTCGATTACTTTACATTCCACATATTCGTCTCTAATCTTCGTTTACACTCCGAGGGAGGTCGATTCAGTGCACTTTACAAAATGTAAATAACTCATTTCCGGTTTATTGTAGGTACTTAACTGCGTAACGTACGTCATCGTTTTTTCGCCCTTAGTCGCTCTATGAACCAGTGTGAAATGGACCGTGAAATTTGTATCTGAAGTTGTGCCATTGTTATGTAAACAACTCTTTTTCTTTCTCTCTTGGTTTACTGTCTTTAAAGCGTTATTGGGCGTTCGAATTTTAAGTATGCTCGCCATTTCGTGGGCGGTTGAATAAAGTAAAATGCTGGACCGCTGTTTATGTTGTTTGTGAACAATTTTATTCCTAAAAAGTAGGATGCATTCCTAGTTTACACTTCAAGAATACAAAATTATTGGGTAACGTATTTTTAATATGGGTTTCATTCATGAAATTCATTCGCGCATTACAAATACACATTAGCGCGGGAGATTTAGACCATAGGTGGGCAACAGCCAAATTCTGAGGAATCCGATGAGGCAGAATTGCCAAAAATAGCACGGAAAAGTAAGATCTGAGGCGTCGAGCGAGACCCCAGTCCTCCCGGCGACCGTGTGTGATTTAGACCCCGAGAATCCAAAGATACTCCCACCGACTAGAAGAACAATAACGCTAGAATTGAATTTTTGGCGTATTTTGTCTTGCCATTTTTCCCCTATGGACCTTCCAGGATTCCGATAGCTTTCCATCTTTAATTACATATAATCACCCGTGAAGGTGGATTGGGAAGGTGGGCAGCACCTAAATTCTGGGGAATCCGAGATTTTTCAACAGTCAAAAATGGTGGTATGGCGAAAAAACACCATTTTTCAACGATTCTCGTCGAGCACTGTCCATTGACATCAAACCCCACGCCCAGGTGTGCTCATTACTCTAAGTTGTTCGTCCCCATCCCCTAAAAACCAAGATTTCCGACAAAAAACTGCGTCCTCAGGCCATCATAGGTAGCGCGTATCTATAATGTACTTGGGACCCCCGACATATGAGACCCCTCTACAGCTATAACAGGACACTTCTGTATTTTGCGGCTGTTTTTGAAAGATAGATAATAAAAAATTTGCTGCCCATGTTTTTTGTTAAATGTACTACGATTCAAGGGCTACCCGGCTGACCAGCAAACTTTTTTACACTCAATACGGAGCTAGATCTAGGGGTTCAAACTCTACATTCTAGTGGATGGCATAAAAGCCGGATTTCGCCTAAGATTTCTCTGCCAACTTTTCCGCTTATAAGTCAGGACAAATTGCATAAAATAAAAATATAGTTCGATCTAATGGCTACACGTTGCAGCAAACCGCGTTGAAAAAACCTAATATCGAGTTATTTATGGGGGTGTAAAGTTCTAAATCGAGGATGTAAAATGGGCGTAAGAACACGTTTTTCTCCCTATTTAGATTGGTCTCAAAAATTTTGCGGAACATAAGTTTTGCATATACAAAAGTACTTCGATCAAAAAAACAAACTGGCCTAAACCGATTTTTTACCACTTAATGGGAAGTAAGGTTCAGATTTTTAAATTTTACAATGTGGTGGATGATGGAAAAATACGTTTTTGTCACTTATTTGTTCGCCGCTTCCTCCGTTTAGAAGTCGGGACAAGTCGAATAAAATTAAGATAAAGTACTTTCTAAGGGGTACACGTCACATCAAATTGTGTTTATTTACATCAATATTGAGCCTTTTCGGGTGGTGTAAAGTCGAAAATTGGGTATGTTAAACGTGTTTCTGTGTTGTTTTTTCTGCCAAGTTCTCTGGTTATGAGTATGGACATGACCTCAAGTCTAAAGATATACCAGGAATCGAACTTGAGACACTAGTTGGGCGTGTTTGTTTAAACTCAACAGTGAATTGTTTACATCTAATATCTATTTATCATTAGGCCATTGTGAAGACTAGATGTTTTTATAAATGTTGATCGTCATACCTGAGGAATATCAGATTTATGAATCCGACTAAAATCTTCTTCACACCCTGTAGTTGTGTAAAATGTCAGAATTATGAATCTGACTGTTACTTTTCTCTACACCCAGTAGTTGTGTAAACTTTGCACTATTGATATATTGTAAATGTCTGGTTTACACTACAAATTTATTTTACTTCCAAAGCGTTGCAATAAGAGTGTATAAACATAATCTAAAATGTTTACATTCTGTAAATTGCTTGCAGGTCACAACGCTTGACTTGCTTCGTATCCTGATTGATAGAAAACTAACCGCTATCGTATTTAAAGGTGTCTTATTTTGTTATAATGAGCATTATAGCAAACAAACCTGGCGTCAATTGATCAGTGCACACAATCTTTGCGGCCATGCAAGTGTGCCTACGTACACGTAGTCTGTTTCACGTGAGCTTACGCGTTTTCTAACCAACAATTTCTCTGATTGTCTTGAATGCATTGATGTTTGCTATTTCATTCAATTGGCTTGCAAAGTCTCTCCTAGTTTACTCCATCTAACTTCCCATAGCTACTGCATAGCTAAGCTACGGTTTTTTCAATCGTTTACTTCACACAAGTACTGGGTAGAGAAAACTAACAGTCATATTTGTAATCCTGACGTTACAGAGAATTTCAAAAAAGATTCACCTTTTGCAACGCTCTGGAAGTAAAATAATGTTTTAAGTGCAAATTTTACGCTTCTAAAATTACTTAATATTTAACCCTTTATTAACGGCACTTTGTGTAGGGTAGTTCATTCAAAATCTCATTCATATTCGAATTCCCCATCCTTCAAAAAGTCTCCCTGATTTTTTTCGTGACTCTAGCTACAGTAGGACGTGAGAAAAAAGTCCCATTTTTGGGACGGTCGTTAATAAGTGTATGTCCGATTTTTGGGACGGTCGTTAATAAGTTTACATGCAGGACGCTCGTCAATAAGTGTACATCCCATTTTTGCCGTCATTTCTGCATGGAAAATTTTTGGGATTGACGTTCTCTATATAGTCCTGATGTCGTTCCAAGGCGATTCTCTAGTTTAGATACATACAAGGTACATATAGGTAGGTATAGGTACCTATGTACCTAATTGGACTGTAAAGCAGCTGGTTTACATAGGTAGTATCAGGGACGGATCGGGGGGAGACCGCCCCCATTGGCCCGAAATAATGCGCAAATTAACTATTTTTGAGCGATATTCGGGTAAAAACGGGCAATTTTTCCGCCCAAATACATAAGGGTCCCCCCCCTCCCCCTTAGGGAGTACCGCTCCCTCCCTTAGGAAAATCCTGGATCCGCCACTGGGTAGTATGTATGTACGTACAATTCTAAGAGAGAATTTGAGCAGTTTCTGAAGGTAATAAAGGTCATGAAGACATAATACTAGGTATCATCAAGAGAAAAACAGAGTCGCTTTTTCATGCTGTCACTTATGAGCCCGCGTCCAAAAATGGGACTTTATTTTTCGATTTAAATTTCTCAAAGGGTATTAGCCGCATATTAATTATTGAAATACCGTTAGAAAGCCCTGAATGAGCTCCACAGCTCGTAAAAATTCCTGACCAGAGAAACAAAAAATTGTGGAACCCGGGACGACCAATGCGGCGGACAAAATGTGAGGTTATTTCAATACAGTATATTTCAAATTTCACACTACTAACATAAAAGAAAATGCACATAAACTCGCAGATCTTGGACAATGCTTTCGAATGAACACTCGCACGCTTTATAAGATTCCATCGTTCATGAGTTATTTTGCAGCAAACTTTGTGGAGAAAAATGGGACGGGCGTTAATTAAAGGGCAATGTAATTAAACGCGAGTAGTATACCACTAGCAAAGAAAAATGGTCCGATGGAACAAAAAAGATGAATATACTTGGAATTGTGGATTATTAAGGATGTAAAAGGAGGGGACTAGGAAAAAGCTACCTAATGTGGCAAAATCTGATAAAAATCACACTTTCTCTAAGCAACACTAAAAATTGAAGTATATTCTGCGGCCTCTAAAAAGGTGTCTTTTTTACATAATTTTCAAAGTTTCAGATAAGAGTGTATAAACGAAATCTATGATGCTTATTTTTTAAATTGCTGGCGAGTAGCAACGCTGACTAGCTCCGTATTCTGATTGATAGAAAACTAAGTGGTATTGTATTTGAAGTTGTTTTATTTTGTTATAAGCACTATAGCAAGCAAAGCAGGGGCCGATTTATTAGTGCTCACAACCGTTACGGGAATGCTAGTGTACCTAGATTAAGTCTGTTTCAAGTCAACTTACGCGTTTCCTGTTTTAAACCAACAATTTCTTCGATTGTCTTGGATGCATAGATGTTTGGTATTTCATTCAATTGGCTTAGAAAGACTGTCACTTCACTCAATATCATTTCCCATAGCTACTGCATAGCTAACGTGCTGCTTTTTCAATCATTTT
Organism: Mermis nigrescens; assembly: GCA_036768485.1. Classification (NCBI taxonomy): domain Eukaryota; kingdom Metazoa; phylum Nematoda; class Enoplea; order Mermithida; family Mermithidae; genus Mermis; species Mermis nigrescens. Next base: position 3,624,566 of record JAVLUZ010000157.1, on the reverse strand, counting down.
TATGGTTAAATATTTATTTTAATCTGTTGGCCGCAGAATATACTTCGATTTTTGACGTTGCCTAGGGAAAGTGTGATTTTTATCAGATTTTGCGACTTTAGGTAGCTTTTTCCTAGTTCCCTCCTTTTACATCCTAAATAATCCACAATTCCAAGTATATTCATCTTTTTTCCATTGGAGCATTTTTCTTTGCTAGTACCCCACTTTTAATTAGCATGATTCGAGTACATCAGTCAGCAAACACATACAGTAACATGCCAAAATAATGACAGCAGTCCAAGAACGCGGAAAACAATATTGTTCTTAACATCAGCATTATCCTTTTTAACAAGACTCAACGGGCTTTCTGATAATAGACTCAAGGGCTTTCTGAGCTCGATTTCAATACTTCAGGGTTTGAGCCGTTGAGCCAGGCATTAATTTGCACGTAGTTTGACGCTAAGATAGTATAATCATGTTTAAGTTTGAAGTGGTTGCAGCTTATTTTCAAATTTTTTAGGTTAACATTTTTAGAATGATCTGAAATACGTGCATGCAATAAGCTTTTGGTCATTTGAGCTAGCTAAGGTATGATTTTGCATAAATTGTCTTTGTCTTCCTCTGTTTGTTTTCTTCTGTCCTTTACGTTTAAAGGAGAAGTTTAATCAAATACAAATACAAATACAAATATTTTATTTTCGTCGCACAAAAAAAGAACACAATAAGAAAAGAAACATTAATATACAATGAAATACAATTATAAATAAACATTCGACATGAATCATCATACAAAATCACATATTCTAAAAGCAAGAAATTATTAATTAAAGTACATTTATACGAGATTAGTGCAAAAGACGAAGGTAGGCGCGCAGGCTAAATAAATTATGCACTTAGAACACGCCCCCTAGCAAATACCCCGTTAGATCAACTTTTTTCAACTTTTCACGGAGGGGAAGCAACACTAGGAGATCTTACAACAGCTTCAGGGAGAGAATTCCATACGTGAATCCACCTATTGGATAAATCATACCCACAAACATCAAGCCGAAAAGGAGTGCATTCACATTTCATTGAATTTTGAGCACGCGTGTTGTTTTCACAAAAAGTAAAAAAGTCGGCTTGCTGCAAAACGCATCTACCACTCAATATCTGATACATCATACACAGATCACTACGCAATCTGCGAATCTCCAGGCTATCCAATTCTAAGGAACTGAGTCTTTCAGCATAAGAAAGTCCCCGAAATCCAATAATTTTACGTGTAAATTTCCTTTGAACATTTTCGATCATTGAAACATGGGTCTTACGGTATGGATTCCAAACAGTGCTACAATACTCAAGAAGTGGTCTGACGTAAACAGTAAAAGCCCTAATCATTCCATTTCTCCGCACAGTTATGGAAGAATGTGCCCAAAAGCTACAACAGTTTGAAATGCGCAACAAGAAACGAAAGGTCAGCGGCTACGATCCATTCGATGACGAAAAGGAGAATGCCGATGCCAATTCTTCAATGATGTCTCTCCAAAATCCCTTATTGGGCTACCTCCAATAAAAACCCGCAGCCAATCAATGAAAGCTCCGACAATTTGATCAGCGAAAACGATCGAAAGCCCGGTACCGTAAATGTATAACGAATAATTGTAATTTTTTCTTTTAACTAATTCGTTTCGTATCCATATAGTTTGGATCGAGTAAATTTTTTTTAACCGCGTGTATTCATCTACACTGCAAATAGGCATACCAATGTATTTTGTCATTGTAAACAGCTTATTATGCATCGTTAAAATAATTTAAACAGCGTTTAAAGAGTCCGACATTTTGCAGTGCGCTGCGTTAGTGATCAGGGTTCGAAACTATGCTTTTTATTAAGTTACTACTTCTACTGCACTTTACAGTTCACTGATCTTCGTTATCTCTGGTTTACTGTATATGTACGCCGTGAGTATAATTCGCTTACTATGATGTCTAGTCGAGGTCAAATTCGATCAGTTTCGCTGATAATATGGTTGCCGTAGCTGGATTGACTTTGCATTAAGCTATAGTCTGTTTCATTTATTCGAGAGCTTTTTAGTTAATTCTTCTAAGGGCTACAGTAAGCGAAACAAGACGAATTACTGTACTTCGGCAGATCAGCTCAGTGAGGGCGCGTGGCTGGAATTCTTTCATTTTTAATGCACTAATCCGCCCAAATAAATTTAATTTAGGCGTTTAATCACTGCTGGGATATACAACAGTAAGTGCGCTAAACAAAAAGCTATCGGCTGGAATCGAACCCGGGTTGCTACGACTACAGGCAGAGGTTTTACCACTGAGCTATGCGGGAGTTCGTGGCGTTCCTTAACATCTCAGTCAATTGTGTTTAAAGTGTCGACTCAGGATAAGCTGGATGCGCGATTTATAATAGTAAGTTAATTGATCTGCTGGAAGACGAAAATAAATTATGCCGCAAAAATGTTATTGAAAAACCTTCGTTTGCTACGTAGCTAAAGTGAGATCTAGCAACTTACAGTAAATAAGAAAGAAATGGTTACTGTAACCTCCCAAAACATTTACTGAAAAAGCTCTAGGATAAATGAAACAGACTATACGTTTCTTTTCCATGCCGTATTGATAATTACAAATGCAATCAATAGATGATTATTTCCATGATATCTGCCTTGCTCGCTCGTATTTACTACCTTTTTGAACATTGATTAAAATTTTTCATCCGTATCTTGCGTTTGATCGCTTTGGTTTACCTTTAGGTATACATAGTATCTATAGTCTGTTTCACACAACTTAAGTCATACATTTTGAAACTATCTCCGACAATAAAGCAACCGCGATTATAGCATTGATCTGATATATAATTATCGTAACCCTCGGCTTACTGTCGATGGAAATTCTCAGACTTTATGCACAAGGTCATGTGAAACAGACTATAAGCTCTAAATAGCCGTATGAGATGACCACATTCTACTTTCTTGTTATTTATAAACAAAACAGCCGGTCTCACACCTTGACCCATTAGTCTTTTTCTAAACCCGCATGCGAGAACGGATGCGTTAGCCTCTGCGCCAACTCGACATATCGGCGGATTTTAATATTTAGTCAATTATTGAAAAATATTCATCATTCTACTGAAGTTTAAGAATAGTGCATTTATGATAATAAAAATAAGTATTTATTAAAGACGTCAGAAAACTCTGAAATGAGAAAAATCTGATCAAACAATATGCAATATGGAGTTATCTATCGCCATTAGAAAATAGATATAAAAATAAATAAACTAATAACGCAATATTGATTGTAAAGAAACAAAATAAATTTTGACGTGTAGCGCTTCGGACGAGGCACATTTTTAAGGTAGTTACCACCTTCTGCCTACTAAGTGGAGAATATGGCAGGGGAAAAATATTTTTTGTCCCAGACTCTTTACAATAAACCGCCTCTAAAGTTGAAAATATTACTTTTTTAAACAAAATAAAAAAGTCGCCCCTAGATTCTATAACCGTCTACCTTTTGAAACCAATCAGACTGCATAGAATGTAAAACTGAGTTATATATGCTCGTGCACATGAAAACAGTAAAAACTGTCTAATTTACACTTTGTGCAACAACCAATGAGTGTAAAGAAATTTTGAGACCAGATTCGTAACCTACTAATTAGGGAGAACATATTTTAAAAAAATTCATCATCCACGACGCTCTAGGCGAAAAAAATTTTTTCAGTGTAAAGTTTACACCTGCACTAATAACGCAATATTGATTGTAAAGAGACAAAATAAATTTTAACGTGTAGCACTTAAGACGAGGAACATTTTAAAGGTAGTTACCACGTTCTGTCTACTAAGTGGAGAATATGGCAGGGAAAAATTTTTTTTTGTCCCAGACTCTTTACAATAAACCGCCTCTAAATTCGAAAATATTACTTTAAAAAAAATAAAAAAGTCCACCCTAGATTTTATAACCGTCTACCTTTTGAAACCAATCAGACTGCATGGAATGTAAAACTGAGTTAGATATGCTCGGGCACAAAAAAACAGTAAAAAAACCGTCTAATTTACACTCCTGTGCAACAACCAATAAGTGTAAAAAATTTTAAGACAAGATTCGTAACCTACTAATTAAGGAAAACATTTTAAAAAAAAATTGGCCCTCCGCAAATACATTTAAATTTTTGGTGTAAACTTTACATACTCACGACGCGCTCGGTATTGAGTGTAAACAAGAAAAAATGGGAGCACTGAGTTTTTTTATTATCTACCTTTCAAAATAAACCGCACCTTTCAGATGTGTGCCGTTATAGCTGTGAGGGGGGGACATATGTTGTGGGTACCCAAGTATATTATAGGTACGCGCTAACGCGCTACCTATGATGTATCCCTGGGAGGCAACGCTCTAGGCAATGCTTAATCATAGGCGGGCGGGGTTAAATCTTGCTCCCTGGCCCAAACTGAGGGCGCGCCAGAGAGCAATGGCTTGGGGACCTCGCCCGGACCTACCCGTAAGCCTAAGGAGTGCCTGGGTAGCCACCAGTAAGGCTAAGGGGTACCTGGAGGTTCCTGAAAAGGGGGTTCCACCGCATTTTTTCCATTTTTTTACAGTAACAGTTGGTTCCGAAACAACATTGGCAGTATGTGTGTGTCTGAGTGTGTGTGTGTGTGTGTGTGTGTGTGTGTGTGTGTGTGTGTGTGTGTGTGTGTGTGTGTGTGTGTGTGTGTGTTTGTGTGTGTGTGTGTGCTGGTGGGAAGTAGATGTGGGGTCCACAAGCGCCACAGGGTCCAAAAAGCGCCACCTGCCCAGTCCCGTCAGTGAGCCTAGGTGAGGAGAGGGGGTCCTGAAAAAGGGTTCTATCGTAACATAACAGCTGGTTCCAAAACAGGCAATATAAGTTGCCCAGTCCCAGGGCTTTGGGGAAGGGAGTATTGTTGTATTTTGTGGGGGACTAGTGTAAAGTGTAAAGTGTAAAGCAAGTGTAAAGGAAGCCGGGTTAGGTCCCGTAGGTAGGGGGTCCCTGATTTTATCTATTTTGTCCATCGCAAGAAAATTTTTCTTCTTCTAAGAGTCAAAGTTAAACTAGTGTAAAGTGTAAAGTATTGTAAAGCAAGCTTATGAAAAAAGTTTTTATTCCCTAGTTTTCAACCAATTCAGCTGTTTGAGCTCAAATTTTAGAATGTTCATGAATTCACATGGGGCGCAGCACAAAATATATATACATATATACCTATCTTATTGCATAGGCGGAGTTGGTGAAATCTTGTGCCCTAGCTTTTCTCATAGCGCAACGATGAGGAATAGGCAATGATGAGGCATGTGGGAGAAGGCGCGTCCAGCCCACCCAGTCAAACACCAGCCAGTCTGCTTCGCGCCAACTATGATACATGATACTTATGTACCTAGTGTGTGTGTGTATGTGTGTATGTGTGTGTGTGTGTGTGTGTGTGTGTGTGTGTGTGTGTGTGTGTGTGTGTGTGTGTGTGTGTGGGTGTGTGTGTGTGTGTGTTGGAAGGGAAGTAGATATGGGGTTTCACCAGCGCCACAGGGTCCACAAGCGCCACCTGCCCAGTCCCCTCAGTGAGCCTAGGTGGGGAGGGGTCCTGAAAAAGGGTTCTACAGTAACAGCTGGTTCCAAAACAAAGGCAATATAAGTTGCCCAGTCCTAGGGCGTGGAGGGAAGGGAGTATAGTTGTATTTTGTGGAGGGACTAGTGTAAAGTGTAAAGTGTTAAGACAAATGTAAGGGAAGCTGGGGTAGGCCCTGGATGTAGGGAGTCCCTGATTTTATCTATTTTGTTCAATTGCAAGGAAAATTTTTCTCCTTCTAAGAGTCAAAGTTAAACTAGCGTAAAGTGTAAAGTACTGTAATGCAAGCTTATGAAAAAAAGTTTTTCTCCTAATTTTTAACCAGTTAAGCTGTATTGAGCTCAAATTATAGAATGTTCATGAATTCACATGGGGCGCAACACAAAATATATACCTATCTTATAGCATAGGCGGACGGTGGTGAAATCTTGTGCCCTGGCTTTTCTCATAGCGCAACGATGAGGGATGGGCAATGATGAGGCATGTGGGAGGAGGCGCGTCCAGCCCACCAGTCAAACACGAGCCAGGCTGCTCCGCGCCAACTATGATACATGATACCCATGTACTTAGTGTGCGCGTGTGTGTGTGTGTGTGTGTGTGTGTGTTGTATGTGGTGTGCATAAAATGGTGGTTTCCCACCGCTAATAACCTGCTTGTTTGGCCGTTTAATGCATAATAGACTGAAGCATCATGATTATAATAGCCTATAAACAGACACAATTAGCTAGTAATATCGCGCATTGGCGAAGCAGTGTGACGCATTAGTAATATTGCGCATCGGTGAAGCAATTTCTTCGCAGCTGGTAATATCGCGCATTGGCAGCCTGCTTGGAATTTATCAACTAATAATAAGCGCATTGGCGTAGCCATTTTTCTATGATACAAATTTATCGACGCATTTTGTTGACTAGCGCATTGGCGAAGCAATTTTTTTACACTAGGATTAAAAAGAGTAGAATTAATAATAAATTGATAATTCTGAGGCGGCTCTCGCAACGCATCAATACGCCTAAATTTTGAATATCTTTTGTAAAGTTTAAAAAAATTTTTGTAGAGTTTGGAAATTTTTTTGTAAAATGTAAATATTCTTCTGTAAAGTTTGGAAAAATTTCTCGCATAGTTTGGAATTAATTTTGCATGCTTAAGAATCGGACTGTTGCAGAGTATGGAAAATGTATTGCAGAGTTTGGAAAATTTTTTGTAGAGTTTGGAAGTTTTTTGTAAAATTTGGAAATTTTTTTGTAAAGTTTGGAAAATTTTTGTGAAGTTCGGAACTTTTGCTATTCAATATGGCATTTCTCAAGTATTGCTGAAACTATTTTATATGCAATGTGCAACTCGTGTTCTAGTTTTGCACCCGTAAGAATCATTTTTCCGCTTGTAAACAGCAAAAATGTTACATTTTGAAATTTGTATACTAAACCAGGAAACAATTCGACTTTGTACATGCATTTCCCATTTACCATCTCATTAAATTTACATAGATTAATACGATACCCTAAATAAGCAGAATCCACAAATAGGTGGCGTTCGCTGATTTCACCAGGTATTAAAATCATTTTTTCAGTGATTGAGAAAAATTTTTTTCAGTGATTTCAGTGATTCGAATTAAGAAAATACGGTATAATAAGCACAAAGTTGGGATAAAACTTAAGACTCATTTCAGCAAAATTTGATATATGTCTTGTGAATTAAGTAAACAATGCGTATTTTAAAGATTCTGAGAGCAGTGAGCCTCTTTGAGCATACAATTAAGAACCTCTAAAGCTGTTCAAGTTGCGTACCTATGGAGGTGAAGTTATTGCACATAAAGGTCGCAAGCTAAAGTATAGCTTGAAGACTGCGTATCTGCAAGAATATACATGAAAAAGATGAAATAATCCAAAAGTACTGAATTTTGTACATATAACTTCCTAAAATTCAACAAATTTCATGCAGAGTTTAGAAATCATCTGATTAGAAGATTTTAGGTATGCTTTAGAGAAATTATGAGATTCTTTACAATTTCTTATGTAAACACATGATTTTATTGATTAAAATTAAAGAACAAGTGCTTGTGATTTTTGTCTTATGGGTATAATTGGAAATTGCTTTTAAAATAGTGTAAAAATTCTTGTGTTTTAGCCTTAAAGTATGACATAGTACTCTGGATGAGTTAAATACAATAGAAGAATAAGTAGTCTACACGTGTTTTAATCTTTTTTGTATAAGGCTCTTGAGAGTTATATTTTCTCAACATGCTAACAATATTTCTAATCTAAGTGAGCAAATTTTTGTATTTTTCGGAAATTTTTTTGTATATTTTTGAAAAACTTTTGTAAAGTTTGGGAACTTTTTTGTAGAGTTCGGAAATTTTTTTTTAAAGTTCGGAAAATTTTTTGCAGGGTTTTATATAGGTAATAGCGAAGAAAATGCTCCGATGGAACAAATAGATGAATATACTTGGAATTGTGGATTGTAAAGAATGTAAAAAAGAGGGGACTAGGAATAAAGCTACCTAAAGTCGCAAAATCTGATAAAAATCACACTTTCTCTAAGCAACGCAAAAAATTAAAGTATATTCTGCGGCTTCTAAAAAGTGTCTCTTTTGAATTATTTTCAAAGTTTCAGATAAGAGTGTATAAACGAAATCTATAATGTTTACTTTTTAAATTGCTGGCAAGTGGCAACGCTGACTAGCTTCGTATCCTGATTTATAGAAAACTACGAGGTATTGTATTAAAAGTTGTTTTATTTTGTTATGAGCATTATAGCAAGCAAAGCAGGGGCCGATTGATTAGTGCACACAATCGTTACGGGCATGCTAGCGTATATACATTTAGTCTGTTTCAAGTCAACTCACGCGTTTCCCACTGTTTTAAACCAACAATTTCTTCAATTGTTTTGGATGCATTGATGTTTGCTATTTCATTCAATTGTCTTAGAAAGACTGTTACTCAATATCATTTCCCATAGCTACTGCATAGCTAATGTGCTGCTTTTTCAATAAATTTTATGGTTAAATATTTATTTTAATGTGTTCGCCGCAGAATATACTTCGATTTTTTGCGTTGCTTAGAGAAAGTGTGATTTTTATCAGATTTTGCGACTTTAAGGTAGCGTTTTCCTAGTCCCCTCCTTTTACATCACTAACAATCCACAATTCCAAGTGTATTCATCTTTTTTGTTCCATCGGAGTATTTTTCTTTGCTAGTTGTGATATAGTTGAGCCTCAAATTGTTGGAAATGTTTTCGCTTCGCTTCTGCAGGTTCTGAATATAGAAGGAAAGTACATGGATATTGTTAATCACGCGTATATACGCGTATATTAGTCCACATTATATACCTGTGCTCAAAAAATCATTCAATACTATTGAAGTGAACATTAGAAGTGATCAAGATAAACCCGTGCCTTTTGAATTTGGCAAAACAATTATCAAACTGCATTTTCGTTATCGGCTATAAATAGTACTTACATTTGTAGAAATGCCTAAAATCGCGCGGGGTTAGCCGAAGGACCCTCGCAAACCACACAGTGGGAATATCCTCTCCCCTGGCCCTGGGCTGGCGCGCACCCCTGCCCCCGGGCCCCCGGGCAGCTAACATACTCTGAAAATTTGAGCTCATTCTAATTGCTAGTTCTTGAGTTATGCAAAAGTGTAAAGTGATGCTAGTATACTGTAGGTTGCGAGCTAAAATTTTGTACATACCATACCTAATGTATACCTAGCATATACTTAAATATATATATATATATATATATATATATATATATATATATATATATATATATATATATATATATATATATATATATATATATATATCCATATATGACCATTGGTTCTTTAGTCACAGCCTAATTTTCTCTCGAGGAAATTTCCCCCTGGGAAATTTAGGCCACGCCCCCTCCGCCTATGCTATAATACGGGCTATGTTACAGGCATTGCCATCTAGGGAACCCCGGTTAACTACTCCTAAAATACTTTTAAAAAATCCCCCTGGGAAAATTCCCCTACGGTAAAGCAGGGGTAGCCAAAGGCGGACCACCGAGACTTACCGACGTAGGAAGGCCTCTGATTCTTAAACATAGAGCGGACCACCAAAACACGATTGTGGGGGGTCTCCTTACAACTAGGCTAGACAAAGTTATAGACACAGGGATAAGGAAGATCAGAAAAAAATGTCAATTAAGTGATATACTATGAATTTCTCCTAGATCAAGCTAAACAGAAAGTTAATACAGAGCGATTTTTTTCGTAGGGGGCTTGTTAAGTCCAAAGTGTACAAAATGCGACCTTCTAACATTCATAAATTAAAAAATCCTTTTATTCAGGTTTTGAATGAAGTTGCAGTCAAAATAAGCCGAAAAGTTTCGTACGAATATAGTGAACGTTTTTTGAAGTTTCAAAAAATGATTTGTCACGTAAAAGAGCACAGTTCGTTAGCCGTGATATTTTGCAACATAAAAGTTTGTAGAATAAAACTTATGCTTTTTTCATACTCTGCCAAGGTTTTACGTTCTTAGATGAAAAATTGATTAAGCTATACCAAAACAAAGTATGAAAGAAACATGTACATATGTACGTAGGTACTCTTTAACAAAAATCGGTCATGATTCTGATAAGTTTGTATCATTCATATGTGGGAGTAGGGGGTTCGGGTGGTACTTATCCTTCCCCCTCAGCCATCCCCTTCACCCCCAGAATGCTAAAAATAGCTTGCTTTTAGCCCTCTAAGAATGGCTCACCAGATCGGATTATTTCCGGGCTTTTACCTCTCCCACACTTTTTGGCAGCCCATGTATAGCTGGCGCAAAAGGAACATTGCCGGAAACCTGTTTGCTATGTAATGGGAAGTTCCAGATTACCAACTATTTGTTCAGTTCATACGAGGTATGTGTTACTGAAAAAATAAGAATGCCCAGAAATGTTACATTACGTTTCCCAAAAAAGCTATGATGAAGTGTTAACTTAGCAATCTTGGTAAACTTCTATCAGTTGTTACTTCTCCAGTTGCCAACCATACATATATAGCCAAAAAAATCTAGGGGGAGGCAAAAATCCGGAAAAAATCCGATCTGGTGAGAATTCTGGGGAGGGGTAAAAGCTATTTTTAGCATTCTGGGGGTAAAGGGGGTGGCTGAGGGGGCGGAGAATTCTGGGGTTAGCACGGATGCAACTAAGGGTGAGGCGGGGGAATACCCCAAGCCCCACGCCCATGTGTGGGTGAAAGTAATATACAAACTTAAGCGGAATCAGGACCGATTTTTGTTAAGAGTACCAACACACGATAAAAATAATTGTTAATTTATTACACTTATTACCTGAACTTCTTTTATTAGCATTCAACGAATTACATAACCCTCATGGAGTTATTATTATTGTTATCATCATCAGTATTATTTAATTATTGTTTCAGTATAGACAGAGCAGTAAACTATGTATAAAAAGCTTTAATCAATTGCATCAACTGTCATTAACTATCTCCTATTATTTTGCAAAGAGAAGAAGCTGCTGCATGACGGTGTAAAGTCCGCGTTGACGAAAAGGTACATGAATTTCAGATCTATTTGGTAGACTTTATTTTCGCTGGAGACTTGCCTACTTTTTTGAACATTTTTTGAAATTTGGAGAGCAGAAATCCCATGTATATGCAAAATCATGCGCAATTTTCGTGTTAAATCGCTATATGCGGGCTCACCTATTGACCAGTTTGGTCAGTTTCCAGTACATTTATTTCGATGAACATTTCACATAAGTAAGACCATGGAAGGAACTAACTAAAAAATTTAAAAAATTTTACGGCTCTCAATACATATCCCCAGGAGGTACAAATCAATACAAAACTTTTGAAATTTTTTACGAGAAATACGTTATTTTAAATTGTGGTGTACAGTGTAAAATGGAATGTTTGAAACTTAGTCATACTTGTAGAACCGACTGTTCGCCATAAATAGTTTTTAAAAATGAGCTTGCTAAGCGAGACTTGTAAACCAAGACTTTTTTGAAAACTATTAATGGAGAACAGTCGGTTCTACAATTATGCTCTGAAGATGGCCAAAGACTTGGTCGAAACGTCAGCTATATTCATGAGAGTCGATGAACAATGGAAGAACAATCGGAGCGAGTCACACCCTACTCCAGCAGCCTTGGTTGGCCAGATTGCTCCCCCTCTGCTACTGAAGTCAATTTTTCGAATATTTTTGGTCAAATGAGGCACTATGGGAGAAAATCGCCTGTCAATCAAACAACTTCAGCTAGTCAGATTACTTCCACTCCTGCTACAACATCTAGGATGGGTAGAGGTAAGGGCGGGTTGGTGGGCCTAGTGAGTTTTAGACTTCCAAAGTTTTTCTTTATTCTTGCTTTTCTTTTTAAGATTCGTTTAAAGCTTAGTATGTTCACATATTTGAAGAATAAGTATGATCAAAGAGTTGTGTTGCTTTTGAGAAAAGTTGAAAAGCTTCAACTTCGCTGTGGTTAGCTTCAGCTGAATGTTGCATTTCTTAGAGAATGCATTGATAATGATTTGCTTCCTAAATATCTGGCTTTCAAGGTTTCAAATAAGATGCTTAAGCGTTCTAAGTGTTAAATAACATGCCAGAGGCTTTTTGCTAAATGATGAATCGAAAGGTAAAATCAAAGAGGTTGAAAGAGTCCTGAGAGATTTGAAAGCGCAGATTGCCTTTTTGATTCACGAGTATCCTGGCTTGATTCTCAGGTAGCATTAAGATACATAAGACGCAATGTGTCTAAAATCTCTCAACCATGTTAGACAGTAGCAAAAGGTCAAAAACTTGCTTATGCATAAAAGTGTCAATAGTATCGATCCTGACAAGGTTGTGGTTAATTTTAACCGAGTTTTGACAGCTCATGAGAAGCTTGTCTTGTCTTGTGGTATGAAGGAATCCCGGACATTTTTTCTCCGTCATATTTTCCCCGGACATTTTTTCCCTGTCATCTTTTCCCCAATAAATTTTTTCCCGGGTCAATTATTCCCTGTACATTTTTTCCCGGAGTCATTTTTTCTCCAAACGTTTGTTCCCCAACATCGAAATGATCACAAGCGCACTTACTAAACATAAATAAGTATGCGATGCATCTGCAATTATTGGGCATCTGTTTACAGTAGGCTTTCTGTTGTTTACTGAGATGCAAAAAATCCATTAGTATTTGCTGCCTTTGGCTGAAACGTTTTTTGCTGATTATGAGTAAACAGAAAGGTCATTTCGACTGGCGTTCTTAAACTGCATTTGTTGAACTTGTCCTGCAGTGACTCGCTTTTAAGTTTGGTCAAATGTAATCATGCCTCTGGAATTTATTCCTAGCGCAAGATGAAACCAAGAGTTGCGTAAGGATGGTTATCTTCACCTGAAGATAAATCAGCCAGGCACGTTGCTGGCCCTCCTATTTTCAGTGGGGACCAACACTAATTTTGGGGGTCTAAGCCAAAAATAGCACAAAATAACGTGTAAAAAGTCCTATTTTTCCGGTTTTTCCGAATTTTAGGGGGTCCGGACCACCTATTCCTCTCACAGCTACGTGCCTGAAATCAGCAGCCGATGGAGCAATTGTCTGGTAGTGCGATCAATTTTATGCTATCAAGTGTAAAGCCAGATTGTACGTAGATGATGATGAAATCACGAAGTCAGTAGGGGTGCATAATCACGCACCTGACATTGCTAAGATCAAGGCCAACAAATCTGCTGAAGCTGCTAAAGAAAAAGCAAGGACAACTCAAGAGGCGACTCTTAATTGTTTCTGAGATAGCAGCACAATTGACACCTGCCGTCCAAGCTAAGATGCCAGCTGTGGAAAGCTTAGAAAGGAGTATTCAGCGTCAGAGTCATAGCAGCTAATGCATCGCCATCTCAGTAAACAACAGGAAGATATATGGGGAAAAAGGCCTGGGGAAAAATGACACGGGGAAAAATGTCAGGGGAAAAGTTTATTGGGGAAAAAATTCCATGGGGAAAAAATATCCGGGAAAAAATGTCCAGGGAAAAATTGTCGGGGAAAAATTGTCCGGATACCGGTATGAAGTACTCTATTACACCTAGGAAGATTGAGTACAGTGATTATCTGCTGAGAAACTGATGGGTTTTCTCAATAAGCAGACTGCCTTTAACTGTGACAATGTAAAAAATGCAAATGATCAAGAATCAATTGCGTGACATTGCTCTTAGCTCATATTTCGATTATGATAAGAAGCATTAAGATAATCTATCAAAGCGTGACTATGAAATCCTCAGCAAACTGTCTGAAGACAAGAATATCATTGTTCTAAGGGCGGATAAGGGTAATCAAGTTGTAATTTTGAACAGAGATGACTACATTAGGAAGTTCAATGTCTTGAATGATATAGCAAAGTTCAAAGTCATTGGCTGTGATCCTCTTCAGTTTATGCGCTCAGTTGAGAAACGCATATCAACCCATATACCGAAGGTTCATAAGCAGGATGGACTATCTGCTGATGTGTATAAGGTATAAATCCTGTAGGATGCAATTATGGCAGGCTATATGGCTTGCCTAAGACTCATAAGAGAGATGTTCCTCCAATCTTGTCAGTCATCAATACTCCAACTTATAAGTTGGCTAAGTATTTTGTGCCGATCCTACAGAACATAAGTACAAATGAATACACTTTATGTGACACAGGTAGTTTCCTGACAAGACTTAACTAATATTCCACTCAATGAGACCATTGACATATGTATTAGGAAACTATTTGATGATCAGAATGTCATGTTAGCAAATAATATGAATCGTCATCAAATCAAACTGCTTCTAGAACTTGTAATGATAAAATCTATCAACAGATAGATGGTGTTGCTATGGGTAATCCCCTTGGCCCACTTCTTGCCAACATATTCTTGAGCCATCATGAGACAAAGTGGCTCAGAGAATGTGGTATAAAGATTGTAGTGTTTTCTGACAGAAGTCAGCCGAGAAAGTTCTGTGATTACTTGAATCAGCAACATCCTAATATGAAGTTCACATTTGAAACTGAATGTGACAAGAAATTAAATTTCTTTGATGTGCTTGTTGAAAAGGAAGTCCGATGATATTGTGACATCATCATATCAGAAGCCGACATTTTCTGACCTTTATGCCAAATTTTCTAGTTTCATTCCTTATGCCTATAAAGTTGATCTAATAAAGACACTTGTGAGTCGTATTTACATTATTTGTAACTCATATCAGACTTTTGTCTCTGATATTGATAAGCTGAAACAGCCTCTACTGCAAAATGATTATCCTCTTAGCTTGATTGATAAGGTCATATCAGACTTTACGACAAAGGTTTATAATAAGAATGATGATACATTAGTCGGGTGTGATAAACTATGCTATTCTCTTGTTTTGCCTTACACTGGTGTGCATTGCTACACGCAGCAGAATTATAAAGCTTATATATCTGCATTTAACCCTCAGATTGAAGTAAGGTTTGTTTACAAACCTGTCATAGTAGTATAAGCCGGTTTTTCAAGATCAAGGATGCTGTACCTGCTAAGCTACTCTCAAGTTTAGTATATAAGTATACGTGTTCTAGCTGTACGGCTAGTTACATTGGCGAAACTCGCCGACATTTTGAGAAAAAATTGCAGAGCATACTGGCATCTCATTTGCTACAGGAAAGCCAGTTCAGGGTGATAGCTTATCTGCTATTCACAAACATATTGCAAATAGCAATCATCCAATTACATTAGATTGCTTCAAGGTTTTCAGTCGAGCATCTAACTCTTTTTGATCTTTTAATCAAGGAGTCATTATACATAGCACATGATCGTCCCATTCTCAACAATAATGTTTCATCATATCCTTTATATTTGTTTTAATTTACCAACATCCCAACTTTTACATTTTCTTTTTTTTCTTTTTTCTTCTTTTATTTCTTTTTTTATTTTTCTCCTTTTCTTTTTTTTTGAAGTTTATCATAGCGAAGTTGAAGCTTTTCAACTTTTCTCAAAAGCAACACAACTCTTTGCTCATATTTATTCTTCAAATATGTGAACATATTAAGCTTTAAACGAATGTTGAAAAGAAAAGCAATAATAAAGAAAAACTTTAAAGAAAAAAATAAAGAAAAAAATCTTGATTTACAACTCTCGCTTAGCAAGCTCATTTTAAAAATTAGTCATACTTGTTAGATGCAGCAAGACCTCTTCTATCGATTGGTGCTTATCTCGTTCCACGCAAGCTGAGAAACTCGGATTTTAGTAAAAGTAGTCCAAAATGTAAAAAAAAAAACGAAATTTGGAACTTTAGCCCACTGTAGCAGAGCAAATTTTAATTTTTGAGCAAAACAAATAGTATCATGATGTTCAGCGTAAAAAACTACCGAACAATATGTTATTTTGAGGTATGATTAACTTTTGACGTGTTAAAGTTGACCGTAAGGCAAGGTCGAAAACAAGCTCAATAAAACTGGTTAAAAGCTGCATATGTTAATTCAAGAACATTTCCAAAATAATCTGACTAATATTATTAATAAGACACATGCTACCTCATGACAACTCAACATGCTTTCCTTATTCTGCCTTCAAAAGGCCCGGCCGAGGCCCGACCCTTTTTTGGCCGAGACCAGGACCACTAGGCCCGGCCGGGAGCGGGACCCTGCGCTCGTTCGTCCCTTGATGCAAGTCCATACCGCTTTCTAGACTGTACAGGGCAAGTCAAAAAAACCAATCGCCTTGGACCATATAACTTCCTAAGGATGAAAGCCAGTGCATGGACGTAACCAGGGGGTCAGTGGGGTCTTTTCAACCCCAAACCCCAGAATGGAACCATCGTGAAAAAATGTGAAGGGAGAGTAAAGGAAAAAAGCTAAACAGGCTTTTAAAGTACTTTTTAGTTTATAAACTAAAAATTTTCGTGCCGGATTTATTGTTTATTTATAGTTAGATCTTCTAAGCCGCTCAAATTCATTCAAATTCGAGTTGGAAATGAAGAGCATTTCAATTTTTTCCGGCGCTACGCGCCGGATTTACTGTTAATCCAGATTTTTTGTCTTCTAGCCCGCTCAAAAATGCTCAAATTTGAGCTAGACAGGTAAAAACTTGTCATTTTTTTCGGCGCATCGCACCGAATTCTCTATTTTATATATTTTCTTTTTTTCTTGGTAAAACACAAAGATTAACAAGCTTGGTCGATTAAAGGATGATAAATCTGCTGTACAGCTAGTTTAAACGATAGATATGTTTCATATGAGCATGAAATAAAGAAAAAACTTGGAATTTTCATTGAAATTTTCCTTCACAATTGCATAGAGCTCGCCGAGACACGCTCGAAAATGCTTTTATTTCTACGCATCTCGTAATGGTCCTCGAGATATCTGATGTCAAAACTTTTTTTGACCCGCAAATAAAATCCTGGTTACGTCCGTGATTAAAAAAGCCTATCATCTCTTTATTGTGCACATAAAGTGATAATTATAGTCCAAAATAAACACGCAATTTAGCTAAAGCCGTTTTTTCGAGTCACAAAGGCATCTGTCAGAAATATTAATTGCACTTGTTGCCCTGTAGCTTTAGAGCACTCTGTAACAGATCTGAAACTTCTTTTAATGTAAAGACTAATTGAGCTTTAATCAAAAGTTGCACGTTTTCGTAACTGGTTGCAAATTTAAAACGTTGATTATTAATGCAGTAATTGATAGGGAAATTGCTTCTGTTTCACATGGGTTCAACTACAGTCCGTTTCAT